>CM067173.1:79806175-79946175 GCA_034093135.1 Erigeron breviscapus | reverse complement strand
TGTTACCTATTTGTTTACTTTAATATGTTTTACTAATAAAGGTGGTAAATGGGTAATATCTAATATCTACCCATTTACTTGCTAACGGGTTGTCTGAATGGTCATATAAAATAACCAAAAAGAAGAGCGGCTGTAACAGGTCAAAGTTTATCCAAAGTGTGCTCTATATACATAATATATTCTAGATCTTATTCAAAAAGGTTACACTGGTATTGTAGCAATACAGTTTTTGTAATTGCATTTATCACACCATTTAGTTATAATATAATAATAATAATAATAAAATCTTTCGGGTCAACCAAATGCAACACAATTTGACCTACTTTTTTTATAAGGCATAATTTCACCTATTTCCCAACCTATCTTAACCTAACATGCCCATTTGTCCAGCTCTATCTTTAATTATATAACTCCCTGTTTCATAAAACATGACATAAAGTGCATAGATTATTGAGATAAATGTAACCTGAAATTCAAACTAACCTTCAAAAGGACCATAAAAGATGTTCTGTTCATTGAAGTTTGGATGAAGGGCTAACAAAGCAGGCACCTTATCAAAATCATACAAAGCCATGGTTTTTTCTGAAAAATCTTTGGCCACAGAAAACCATGCATTTTTCTTGAACTTTATGGCCAACTTTGAAATTGCTGACTCATCCAAATCAAAGCCTATGAATATAGGAAAAGATGTCCCAGCTGCTTCAACAAACTCAGTAATACCAGAATCAGATTCGATTACTGTAACGTCAGGGGCAACAAACTTCCTAAGGTACCGAACTAATAATTCTGCCTTTCTTGGACCACGATAATCAGTGGGAACTCCATGCATGAAAATCTTTAAGGTGGGAAACCCACTGTATCACAAGAAACACATGTTCAAAATGGGAAACCCTATTAAATTCTGACCAGGTTAAAGCTTTAATCCAGTTAAAGTGAGAAACTCAACTCCATAGCAAGTTAAATTATAAGGGGCACATTCGTCACATTTACCTATATATGTAATATGGATTGACCGAAGTTATTTATATTTCAAATGTGCAAGCCAGAAATTGATAAATAAATATAGGTTAGAAGTAAAAAATAAGTCAAATAGACTGTCAAAAGTTTCAAAAAGTGCATTTATAATGCTTAAAAACCTGATGCATTTCAATTTAACAAACAGATTCTTACTGAAAAAGATAATTTTGGTAATCATACTTGAAACATTAATTATTTTTGGACAAAAAGTGTTTGTGGTCAACATAACAGAACAAGATTCGACCTGCTCAGAAAATAACCCACTTTTACACATTAGCCAACCCATGTGACCCACCCAATTTGCCACCTCTAGTTAGAATATATGCTGTTATAAAAACGAGCGGGAAATGAAATAAAGGTATGGAACATACTCAATTTCATATTTTGAGGCAATACGGGAATACTTGTCCGCGTCTATTTTGGCAATCACAACAGGTTTCTTCAATCCCGAAAGCATAGGAGCAGCTTTATCTAACTGATTTAAACAATACAAGTTTGTCAGATTTTATCACATGAAATTCAGAACACCATTAACAAGTCGTCATTATAGATTTGATGCTATATCTGATGGCCCCAAGATAAGAAATAATATGCCACATACGCATATGTTTTTCTGTCGAAAAACTAAAACTTGAAGATGGGTCATAAATAAGGATCTAATCTAATCATACAAATAACTCCTGAATAAGGGATACGACATTATGCGCGCAGACAAGCAAAGTAGTAACAGTGTTCTATATAATCTCAATTTTCTTTATTGAAAAAGCAAACATTATATTCGCAATAAGTTTGATTAACATAATCTGGCAAAATTCTTGGTTACGGATCCAAGTGGGTAAGTTTTTTGATGCGGTCAAAACATGTCTTGTCGGGTTCACCAAGAATACTATTTGCCCATTTTTTATAACCGCTGATGAGTAACTAATGCATTATAAATGATTAGTAAAACTATATATTACTTAACCATTCATTGATAATCTATAGTTAAAAAGGCCTTTTGGAAGACCATATGCATCAAAATTACGCTTTCAGCATTTCAACCTATGTGACATTTTTCCTTTTAAGCTCAAAAGATTCAGGAACATGGCTTGCATAATTCAACAATTATGAATATGATATAATGGTTGAATAGGCTTTGACCTAACTATGGTTTAGTAAGCCACACACTTCAAAAAAGATTCATGATTGAGCATTTTGTCCATTAGTCAGATCCTTGAACGAAATCTCCTCTTGGTTTAGAAGGGCCTAAAATATTAGTGATATTGCCTAGAATGACGATCAACTTTTTCGTTTATCCCTTCCACACCATCACACTATTTTTGTCTCTTCAAGGCAATCATACTTTTTCAATATCCCTTTCAGATCACATTAAGAAAACTTTGAGATATGTCCTTAGTAGACTACTTTGTTACCAAAATGATGCCGTTATCAGCCCAGCATAGTTCAAACCTATGTACTACTAGAGCTCATAACGATGTCTTGCAGGTAACAAAATGGTCATACTAAGGGAAATTTATAAGTTTTAATGGCATGAAAAGTAACATCTGAAATGTACGACTATTTATTTGGATAGGCCGAGAGAAAGGGAGCTGAAAGTTGTGCTATGGACATCAACGTATATAGTGTGCCAACATGGAAGGAAAGAACTCGGGATCGTGCAATTCCATATTGATCTAGTCGATTCATTTCTGCGAGACGCTGCTGTACCTTTTTTGCTTTAGCATTGCCATACGAGGGAGATCGCTCAGTGACATGTAAAAAGATATAGAATTTCCGACCACAGATTGAAAAACATAAATTGAGACCGAAAGATATTCATTTCAGTTAAAGATGTCTCTTTCTTGCGTGATAGGAACAGAGCTTCGGCAAGGATTACTAAAAAAGGAGCACGATGGTCTGAAAAGACAAATGAGAAATCACCCGGGACAAAAGAAAACTTCAATTTCAATTATATGATGGTTCTACTCAGTGACACCTACATATCATTATTTGAAAGAAAGAAAACCCTTAAAGCATATTCAGTATTTTAATTATTAAATCAATGATTATTTAGTCCTAATTCAAATCCGTATGCATAACATCATCATTAATCAATTTATACATATATAGAGATAAATATAGATATACGTATGTATGTAAGTACCTCAGGAGAAAGACGTTTGCAGTGACCACACCATGGTGCATAGAAATCAACAAAAATGTAATCAAAAGAAGAAATAGCTGCATCGAAATTGGATTCAGTCAGCTCCAACACTTTCCCATCTTCTACTTTTATTATTGTTTCTTTTTCATGGCAATAGATCGATGACACCACACATAGTGATATTACTACCATTAACTGCACATAATAATTTTGATACATATTTCTGGTACTAGGTGTGTATATGATTTCAAGTTTAAGGTTTTAGTTTGTTATAATAAAAAAGGGAAGGAATAAATCAAGAAACAACTGACTTTGTCAACTCAAGATACCTCCGACTCACCGGATGATCATCAAATCCGGTTGTGTTTTTAGTTAACTACATAAATAGCCCTGCGATTTATGGGGGAAAAAAAGGAGTACATGGATCGTCCCTGCAATTTATTTAGAAAATCAAATTTCGTCCTTATCTTTAGGAAATGACCGTGGCAATCCATCACAAGAGGATAAGATTCAGGTTTAGTCACCAAAATAAGAGCTCACAGCGTCATGTCTTTCGTGTGTCCTCGCGTGTCCTCCGAATAAGGATGGACGCACACCACTGTTTGTGTCCCGTCCCCGACGTGTCTTTGGCGTGTTTGTCTCTCTACAGACGACGGTGTCTTTGGTTTATTTATTAAGTGTGTAGGAATGTTTAAGGGATTAGTCTTTAGCATGTCCATGTCTCATGTGAAGCTTGATGTGGTTCTGATAGGGACATGTCCTTGGAGGATATGTAAGGGGCATTGTGAGAGCTTGGAGGATATGTTAGGGGCATTGTGAGAGCTCTAACAACCATTAACTGAATTTCATTAATTTTTTTATGTGTCGTGCATGTGAGGATATTAAGGTCATTCTCACCCCTAAAGGTCCATCAAATACTTATATGTAAAAAAATTACAAGTGATAAATACAATATTAATGACAGTTTCGAGAATGTAAGAACAATAAAAAAATAAATAGTGAAGGGTTTAAGAAGGAGATCAATAATAGGAAGTTGTTGGCCAAGTCCAACCTATGAAGTAAAGAAAAAAGTTGTTGGGTTGTAAATTTTTCTATCTTCCTGATTTCCATGATGTACTATGTGTAATGTAAATACTCTATTTTTCTAATTTTACGAGTATTTTGTTCATTCTTGTTTAAGTGATTTGTTGATGACATATGGTAAGAATAGTCAGTTAAAAGATTGAAAAAGAATTCTAAAGATTCAAAAGGGTTCCATACGCTGATAGTAAAATTTATCTTGATCTTTTTCTAAGCTGATAGGTAAAAAAATGCTATTGAGTTTTGCCATCATCAAATAAAGGGATTATTGAGTCCAGCTGAAAAATATATAGACTTGGTGATGACAATCTAATAGGAAAAAATTACTATTAGTATTCTTTTGTTACTTATAATCTGATTTGGTCATACTGAACTGAGTGAGCTTGAACATGTCTAATTTAACTCAGATGAAAACTTCATAAAACTACATTGAATTACTTAGATAGACTAAAAATGAATAACACCATCACTGGAGAATAGCATTCAATCTAAGTCGAAGAAACGGAATGAAGGTCGAAGATCAAGTTAAGTGTAGAAGGCAGCTTGAGTTTACAGTCAACTTGAAGAACACTTAGACAGACTAAGATCTAGCAAATGTCTCATTTTGTATCTGCATGTGAAGAATCAAGTTGGAATGGAAGATAAGAATACCATGTGTAATATGATTTACGATCAAAGATATACCAAGTGGGTGGTTGTCGCTTTCTCTGTGTTGTCCATTCTCTTATTGGCTAGCTCAAGTTCATGGAGAACACTCTAGGACCATCAGTCTTAGAATGTCGCTGTCAAACGTTTCCTTTAAGAGAACCTATAAAAGATCAACTGTAACACTCATAATATGAAATCGATAATAAAATAATAATATTTGTTATATAATAACATTGAAAGAAAAACAAATTGTAGATTATCTATTATATATGTAATCTATTATTATTATTATTATTATTTTTATTATTATTATTATTATTTTATTTTTTAATATTTTTTTAATAATAAGGATTTCATTCGATATAAAAGAAACCTTTTACATGAAGTTGGATGGAAGCCTAGATACAAGTTGTGCTCCCACTCCTTTTTGAATACAAAAACATAACCTATGAAAGATATAAGTACCACTCCTAGCATTATTTGAGTGAATACTAGAAATAGACTTAATACGTGAAAGTGTGTCCAAAGCCTCTTTATCGAATTCCCCAAAAGTAGAGAAAGCGAATGGTATGAACTTGTATCCGTTGTCCTCACATTTAGATACATACTTCCTCTTCTTCTTCTCCACCGCGTTGTGCAAGACTATCCCGGGTGCAACCGCAGTCGCCCCCATACCAGCAAAAGGAGAAATGCATGTCACATCCAAACATGCGTCTTTACCTTGTATCCAATTAAATAGTAAAAGATCTGCCAGACGTAGATCCTTTCCATCTTCTGAGAGAAAACCCATGGGAGCCTCTTTGCGCACCATAATCCCCGACTTAGAACATATATCAACAAGAATATCACGAACCAAATTATGCCTAAACTTTACACCCACTTCACTAGAACAATGGACCGCATGATCTCCCCATTGGTCCATCCGATGCACATTGCAACTCGGACAAATGCTACTGTTAGTCCCAAATAAAGATGATTAACTAAACCCGACTGGCAAATACAACTGATCTTGATGAACAAGTTCAGTTTACGATCCAGATATGGATAACAAGAAACAATTGACTTAAGGTAAAATGCACGAACTAAATGGCAGAAACTATATAAAGATATATATAAGTATAATCAAGTATGTAGCATTGAGACACGTTGTTTTCTTTCTAATGTATTTGATTTATTGATATATAAACAAATACAAGGATTGTTGCGGAACAAAGATAAACACCCAAGTGTAAGTATCTAAACAATCCCGAAAAACAAGTGATCTAAATAACTTGGAAATACTCGTAAGTTTACTTAGAGTATATCTCACAAGTTGCAATGCTAAAGTTTCAAGCACTTTGCAAGTTGTGAGAAGACTTCATATTTATAGACCAAGTTCATGATGACATGGACAAGATCGTATAAAAGTGGTTGTGAGCATTTAAGGAATTAAACTTAATTCCTTACATGCTTGTACTAGAAAGAGTATATAAGTCAGTTGATGTGACTTATAGTACTACGTTCCAAACCTATACTTTTACCTTGTACCTTTTATTAATAGATAAATCTATTAACTGGGTAAAGGTATGTAAAGTAAAAAGTCTTCCTCGTAATCAGTGTAAAGTGTTGTAAATACTGAGATGCTTCAGTCTTCGATCTGGTAGAATCACTCTTTGCTCGCTTCTGAGATGATTCTCTTCTTCATACTTCAGTCTTTGACTTCAGAATGAATGCTTCAGATTTATCTTGATCTGAACTGAAGTGAAGCTTCAGTGAAGTAATTCTGATACGGCTCAGAATTCTGTACAAACGTTTTTTACTGAACTTCAAGCTATTTCTGAACAAATTATACTTGGTCGATTTCCGACCTAACAAATTCCCCCTATTTGTTCTGAAATAGTGCATGCATCTCAGACTTCTATCTATACATGTTTGTAAGTCTGAAATGCAAGTTTTGTTTAAGTTGTAAAAATTTTCTAAGTACATCTTATAGATCATTGATGTCTCAGAATTTTACTTGTGGTTTTTCTAACTTAAACTTACCATCTACTTATTGGTTACAATTTGCAACATATATATACAAACTGAAATGTTTATTCACAAATGTAAATATATTACAAGTACATGATAAACTGAAAAAGGAACTACTTCTTGGCAGGCCTTGAACCAGAAGGTGCTTCAGTAGGTTTCCTTTTCAGTGGAGAATGATCCTTCTTTCCAAACAATCTTCCTTCAATTTCTACCTTGGCCTGCATCTTTTGTTGTATTCTTGATAACCATGCACCAATCAAGGCAGATTTCGGCTTCCCCCTCAGAATTTGGATCATCTCCTTATGCTCAGAAATCCCAAACTCGTGAACTGAAACTTGATTATATTCTTCAGCTACCCTACCTTCTCTTTTTACAATCAAATCAAACAACTTCAATCCATCAGCCTTTGTAACTTCTATATCAATGATTTTGGCCTGATGCGATCGATGATTCATGTAATGATTATACTGATCCTTCTCATGTTTTCTTTCAAGTTCAGCAGCATCATCAGATGGTTTGAGGGAAGTAAAGACAACATCACGAGAATTCTTTCTTGCAGACCTTGTTCCAGTTACTTTGGGCTTTGTGGTTGGTCTAAACAACTCTTTTTCAACCTTCAGAACTTCGGCCAGAATTTCCTTCCTTTTAATTGCCATTTCCTTTTCTCTATTTCTCTTCAAGTCTTCAATAGACAACTTGAAGGTTAGACTCTCTAGCTTTTGTTCCAGAGGTGAGTAATTCATCCCACATTCATACTCGAGCATATCAACAACAGACTTCTGCACTCTTAGATCATTTTTGATTTTCAAATATCTTTCCAGTGATAAACCAAGAGCTGCAGCATCTATATGATCAAGGGTCCCCATCTTCAGATGTTGTTCCCTTTCTCTTTCTTTGTTTTCCCTCCACATAATGAATTGATTTGAGACCTGCTTCTGCAAAGCCTCCAATTTCTTACTATCAGCATCAAGATCGTGCAGGGGATAACCATGCTCATCCACATTCTCACCAACAATAATCCCAGAACCCTTAGAGCTTTTCTTTGTTGGTTCTTCCTCTAATAGGGCCTTGCCCTTATCTTTCTTACCAGATTCAGATTCAGTTTCCCCCTGAACTGAGGCACTACCAGATGGCACCTCAGTTTGCTTCTTGGTTGCTTCAATGATTTCTTGTGTACTTGCAAGCAGACCAATAGGCACACCTTTTCCCCCTTTGGGGACCTCTGAAGGCAACTTAGCGAATTCTTCAATGGCCATTTGCATGCCCTTCAGTGGTTCCCAACTTTGTTGTTGTAAGCATTCAGAAATACCTCTAGAAAGCTGAGCAAACTGAGATCTTAATCTGAAATTGGAGTTCAGATTCAGCGACTCTTTATCTATTATCTCTTTCAACTGCTTTCTATCTTCTTCAGTGAATGAGGGAACAGGAGGAGCAACAATATTTTCCTTCTTGAGATGAGTTAGAATTTCTTCTAACTGTTTGGACTGGTTCTGAACTGAGCCTTCAAGTTTGGACACTGAATCTTTTACTTCATTCACAGCCTTGTCCACTTTGTCATATGTGTCTTTGGTTAGTTCAGCAATCATCACTCTAACCTTCTCACCAACCTTCTCAGAAACGGATTCTGAAATCTGAGTAACTAGATTCTGAGTTAGCTCAGACTTTAGATTATCCAAAATACCAACATTTATAGAAGCCCCAAGTTCTTTCTCATTTATACTTGGCTTCTTAACCAACTCATGTACTTCTCTTCCAACAACCATAAAATCTTGCTTCAACAACTGAACACAAGATGTCAAGTTTGCAACCACCGAAGCTTGCACATCTCTTTTTGTTAGCTTGAAGGCTTCTCTGATTGCAGAGCTCACCTTGTTGCAAGTCATCACCAGCTCATTCAGCTTCCCAACTACTAGTCCTTCGTTTCCAGCAACCTTGGTTAATTCAGTTCCAAGAAACATCTGAGCTCCTTTCATTTCACCACAGAACTAGTATTGGCAGTTAGAGACTTGGTTAAGTCCTCCACCCTTAGAATAAGGATTTGGACTTCGGTTTGAGTCTTTTCTAACTGTGCTTCTACATTTAAAGGTGGTGGAGGTTGTGCAGAAGCAGGAGCAACAAATGGTAGATTACCAAGCCCTTTAAGAACATTTTTCAGTTGTAAGTCAGTTGGACTCTCAGATTCTGTATCAGAATCCAAGTTCGTCTCCATTGGGGGATCATAATTGATAGGGGGTGGGATTTTATGAATTTGGGGGTGAAGAAATTGAAGTGATGGATTAAAAGTACCGGCTGTAACATAGGCAGGATTAGTGCCCGGTGGAAAAATTGGATGTTGATGAGATGGATGTGGTGGAACATAAGGATTAATATCTTGTTCTTGTTGGTCTGGTTGAATTTGGATTTCTGGGGGAGGAGGAGGGGCGTTTGCGAGGATGGTGGCTGGCTCAGAATCAGATTGATTCGCCTCTAATAATCCCTCGTCAAACTCAAAATCAGCAAGGGAATCGAGATTCCCCTGAGGTAGCTCATCGTCATCCCAGAAAGCATTCACCACTGCATTCGGGTCAGATATGCCCTGGTTTGGGTCACTAGTACCCGCACCAGTTTCTGGTTCAACATCTGCAGAAGCAGGTGCATCATTACCAGATTTAATGATCGGCTCAACCGTAGTGTCATTGCCAGGGACAGTAGATACAGAAACTGGAACACGAATGATGTTCAGAAACTTATCTTTAGGTCGACTAACGGGTCCCACATTCTTTTGTGGCCCACTTAGTGACCTTTCTGAACCAGCTAGTGTGGCTGAAACAGTTTTATTAAATACCTGAAGCATAGCAGTGGATAGTTCAGGCTCATTTTCAGCAGTGGATGCCTTTGAGAAATCTCTGCTGTATTCAGGTACTGAAGCTTCAGGTCCAGCTTGATTATAAGCTTCACCAAGAATATCCATGAAACATAAGCTCAGAAATCTTGGAAAGGCAATATGCAGACTTCTCTTTCCTTTTAGTTTTGTAATTAGCTGAGAAAAGAGAATCTCAGCAAAGTCTGCTTGTATCCCATTCCAAATATAATACCCCATCTCAACTTGGGGTAATGAAAGTTGGTCCAACCCTCCATGGTTGCCAGCAAGACTTTCCACAATCTGGGTCCAGAAGAACCTCCAGCAATTGCCAAATCCAGACATAAATATGTGTCCGGAGGTCTTCAGATTACCATCAGCATCCTCCATATCGCCATGACCGGTGGCGACTAGAACTTCCCTGAAATTGACTCCTTTGAGTCGTTTAGCAAATACCTGAGAAGGTTTGAGGTAGTTCAGATGAAGGGAATTTTTGAACCCCTCAAGAGTGATGACACACTGCTTGGTGCCCTCATTGAGAGTGAAGGAGATGGATTGTTCATCTTTGCTCACCACAGCAGTATACCAGAATTCAAGCAAGTATCGATGATACAATGCCTGAGGATTAGCGGTCAGAGCATAATGGAAAGGGGATTGCTCCCAAAAATTATTAATTCTTCCCATTAGTGTTTTGGATTTCACATTTAATTGAGCCAAGAAATTGCTCATGTTAAATCGGATTTGAGAAGGAGTGAAATTCTTTGGCCATGTGGCAGATGTTTTCACATCATCCGATGGAGTATATTCAAAATTTATGAGCGATTTGTGTTGTAAAGAAGATGATGATTTAGACATTTTTAAGAATCGAAAGTTGAAAGTGAAAAGAATATGAAGAGTTAAGGAATTTGAGAGTAAATATGAGAGAGATTGATGATTGGAAAGTAAATGAAAAACGAAGTAAATGAAAGAATGAAAAGGAATTTGAATTTAAGATGGAATATAAAGTGATTTTCCAATTAAAAACAATTTCTGGGGTCAAGTCCGCATTAAATGCAGAGACGTTTGAGTGACCCCACCCTGCAACACTTTTTCAGAAAAAGTACTCATTTCTTTCCCTTTTACGGCGCAACTTGTGTGACACATAAGCATGACCAACGTAAGTTAAAAAACATAGTATGCAGTAGGCCACGTGTACACACAATTGACCAAGTATCAAAAATATCTTGAAAGGATTGTTGTCTTTCAGTGATGACAAAATGAATTCTGAGCATGGTCAGTTCCAAAGAGATCTGAACCATCTCAGTTAATAAAATTCAACTGAAATAATTTTGATTTTCTGAAGTGCTTCAGTTAAATACGTTTTTCTGAGTAAAAGGTTCCCCCTCAAAAATGAAGGTTTATCTTAAAGTTTGAAAAATATTTAACATTCCCCCTGAAGTGATGATCCATGAATTAATAAGTGCCAAGATAGTATCACAAAGGTGTTCGATAGCTAGGCGAGCAAAAATTACATGGATCGCTCAGACTGGTGAACCAGATCAGTGTCACTGAGGCGTTCATAACAAGATTACCAGTCTAAGGATTTAACATACCAACTCACTGACCAGATGTTTAAAGGTTTTGACATCTAAAGGTGTTAGGTCAGAAATCGACCAAGTATAATTTGTTCGGAAATAGCTTGAAGTTTAGTGAAGACGTCTGTACAGAATTCTGAGATGTCTCAGAATTCCTTCACTGAAGCTTCACTTCAGTTCAGATCAAGGCAAATCTGAAGCATTCATTCTGAAGTATGAAGAAGAGAATCATCTCAGAAGCGAGCAAAGAGTGATTCTACCAGATCGAAGACTGAAGCATCTCAGTATAAAGTATTAACAACACTTTACACTGATTACGAGGAAGACTTTATACTTTACATATCTTTACCCAGTTAATAGATTTATCTATTAATAAAATGTACAAGTTAAAAGTATAGGTTTGGAACATAGTACTATAAGTCACATCAACTGACTTATATACTCTTCCTTTTATAAGCATGTAAGGAATTAGGTTTAATTCCTTAAATGCTTACAACCACATTTGTACGATCTTGTCCACATCATCATGGACTTGGTCTATAAATACAAAGTCTTCTCACAACTTGCAAAGGGCTTGAAACTTTAGCATTGCAACTTGTGAGATATACTCTAAGTAAACTTACGAGTATTTCCAAGTTATTTAGATCACTTGTTTTTCAGGATTGTTTAGATACTTACACTTGGGTGTTTATCTTTGTTCCGCAACAATCCTTGTATTTGTTTATATATCAATAAATCAAATACATTAGAAAGGAAACAACGTGTCTCAATGCTACATACTTGATATACATATAAATATCTTTATATAGTTTCAGCCTCCTTTTTGTTCTTACATTTTATATCAAGTTAATTGTTTCTTGTTATCCATATCTGGATCGTAGACTGAACTTGTCCATCAAGATCAGTTGTACTTGCCAGTCGGGTTTAATTAACCATCTATTGTTTGGGACTTACAATTGGTATCAGAGCAGCAAGGTTGAATTTTATCAATTCATTAACCTTTGATCTGCATAGATGGCTGACTTTGAACAAGAACGACCTGACCCTAATAATGCTACCCCACCCCCTCTCATCAACAACAATATACCATCACACAATGTTCACGTACACTTTCCAAATAATCCTGTTCCCAAGTTTGATGGGAACAGTGAAAACTTTCAAACATGGAAAGCGTGCATGCTTAAGTATATTGCTGGTGTTGAGAGACATTTACCAGATATCTTAAAAGAAGGACCCTTTGTCCCTATGAATGCTTCTACTGTTGTCAGAAATGCCGATGGGACTCCTAGGCAGTCACCTAAGGAGAAGGATCATTGGTCTGAGGAAGATCATAAACTTGTAGACCTGGACACCAAGTTACAAAATATGATTTTATACGCTGTTCCAGAAACCCTTATGCCCACTCTTGTTTTACTTGAAAATTCCAAATTAATGTGGGAGGAACTAATGACACAGTTTGAAGGCACGAATGAGACAATTGTCACAAGAAAAGTTGCTTTAAACAAAAGATATGAGTCTTTCTTTGCTATCCCTGGGGAGTCTTTAACTCAAACCTACATCAGATTTACAAATCTGGTAAACCAACTGAAAGCCCTGGGTGTAACCAAAGACAAAGAAATTTTGTTGGAAAATTTTGTGACATTTTACCTTCTAAATGGGAAAATTTAATCTTGGTCTTGAGACAAGGCAAAACCTTGCACAGTCATACTCTTGCTTCCCTTTATGGAGCCTTCAGATATACTGAAGAGAACAAAGCTGAAAGAGCCTTGGCTGAGCAGGATGCCAAGAATCATGTTTCTACCAGTTCTAGTACGGTTCAGTATTCTGAACCACATAGTACTGCTTTACTATCTTCTGAGAGTGATGTATTTGACTCAATGAAAAAGATGGTTTCTGAAATGTTAAAAACTGGTGTCTCTGCTAATGTCACTCATGATTGTGATGAGAATGACAATGATGATCTGGTTGCCATGCTGGCTAAAACGTTCAATCGTTTTAAGGCCAAATCAAATCGATTTGGCAAACCCTTTGCTTCCAGTGCTTCTATTGACAAGTCCAATCTTGAATGTTTTAAATGCGGCAAGAAAGGACATTTCATGAAGGAATGCAGATCTAGTCAACCATCATCATCACAATCTGCTCCTAACCATTCTATTTTTCAGAAGTCTGATGACAGCTATAAGGCCAAATACAAGAAGTTAAAGGCACATATGGCTCTTCTGGCACAAGACAACTCAAGCAACAATTGTATGATTGCCAAAACTAAAAAATGGGAAGATTCTGATGAATCATCTGATGATGAAGAAGAAGTTAGGGACATGTGTTTCATGGCACAAGAAGATCAAGGTCATTTGGTCAAATCCGATGTTGAATCTGGTCGCTGGGTGGATATAGTGATGAAAAAGGTCAGTAATTTTGGCTATAAAGAAAATGAGGAACACAAACTGGACCTTTTGGTTCTTTTAGAGGCTGACATCTCCTTTGTTGAGACAGTGCGTTCAGAAAGCCTAAAAATGTTTGAAAACAATGCCTCTGAACTGAACGCTAGTCATGCCAGATTGAAAGAACTGAAAGATGTTCATTTGGCTCTAAAAAGTTATCAGTCTATGGTTGCCACTTTAGAGTTGGAAAAAGAAGAGTTAAAAACCATCCTTGAAAAAGGGCAGAAAATAATTAAGTCTTGGATGAGTGCACCAAAACCAGATGCTGCAATTAAAAATACTTTTGCAAATCAAAAAACAGCATATGAATCTGGTGATCTTCACATGGCATCTATAATCACTGATTTAGATGCACTTCCAAAGGAAATGAAACCTGAAATTATTTTTCCTAAAGTTGGCAAACAGAAAACTGTGACTGATAGAGTCCAGGAACAATCTGAGGGTAAATCTGAAACATCTCAGACAACTGGTTCAGAAAGAAAGGCTAAAACCAAAAAGCCATCCCCTCAGACTTCATCTAAGGTCTCTAAAGGCCAAAAGAAGAAGAAAAATATCTCCCCCACTGAGCCTTCTACCTCAGATTCTGGTAAGGCTCAGGTGTCTAATGAAGAATCAATTTTGTTAAGTTAGAAAGTCAATTTCAACTATTGGCTAGACAAGTGCAGAGTTGTAATGCACGTTTAAAAAATGTTGAAACTCCTCCTCTTCAACCTAAACAAAACACAAAACCTTTTTCCAAGCAAACCAAGAAGAAATCTGAAAAGAAAAAGGTTGAAAACCCCATCAAACCAACTATTTTTCTGTCATCTGAAATAATGACTGAAATCCCCTTTGATCCTTCTGTTCCTTATGAACCAAAGAAATCTGAGACTGCTAAGGGAGAGTCTAGTGAACCCATCCAAAGATGGGTTCCCAAAAAGAACTAATCTTTGATTGTGTGCAGGGAGACCGAAAGAAGAACATATGATTTCTGGACAGTGCTGCTGGCCGAACCATGACTGGTTATCAGACCCTGCTAGAGGAATATAGGGTGCAAGAGGGGCCCTCAATTGTTTTTGGAAATGATGGTAATGGAAAAACTGAGGGATATGGTGTGGTGAATAATGGTCAAGTCAAATTCACACGTGTTGCATATGTGAACGGTTTGAAATATAACCTGATCAGTGTCAGTCAACTATGTGATGATGGCTTCAAGGTTTTATTTGATATTTCACAAGGCACCATATTCAACAGAGATGGAAAGGTGGTACTGATTGCACCAAGAAAGGGGAACATTTATGTCATTGATATGAATCCTTCTACCTCTGAACAATGTTTCTACTCAAAGGCAGATGAAGACACAAATTGGTTGTGGCACAAGAGACTATCCCATCTGAACTTCAAGAACATTAATAAGTTGTCAAGAAAACAACTTGTTGATGGGATACCCTCTATGTCTTTCAACAAAGACAAGCCATGTCCAGGTTGTGAAATGGGTAAGCAGAAAAGAGCTTCATTCAAGACAAAGCAAAGCTTTAGTATTACTGAACCTCTTCATATGCTTCACATGGACCTTTTTGGACCAGTGAATGTTCAGACCAGAGCAGGAAAGAAATACACCCTTGTCATCGTAGATGAATATTCAAGATATTGTTGGGTGATTTTCCTCAAGTCCAAAAGTGAAGCTGCTGCTGAAATCATTGCTCTCATCAAACAAATTGAACTCAAACACAAGCGAAAAGTTTGTTAGCTCAGAAGTGACAATGGCACTGAATTCAGAAATGCCACTCTGGAGTCCTTCTGCACTGAAACTGGCATATCTCAGAACTTCTCCTCAGCTCACACACCAGAGCAGAATGGTGTTGTAGAAAGAAAGAATCGTACGCTGATTGAAGCTGCTAGAAGTATGTTGAATGAATCTGGTCTTCCCAAGAATTTCTGGGCTGAAGCTGTTGCAACTGCTTGCTACACTCAGAACAGATCTGTCTATGTCAAAAGACACAAGAAGACCTCCTATGAAGTACTCAGAAATAGAAAGCTTAATATTGGATACTTCCATGTATTTGGGTGTCCAGTATACATTCTGAATGATTCTAGTCAGCTTGGAAAATTTGACGCAAAAGCTGATGAAGGATACTTTTAGGATATTCATCAAATCGCAAAGCCTTTAGAGTCTTTAACAAGAGACTTGAAAAGGTTGATGAGTCAATTCACGTTACCTTTGATGAATCAAATTCTGCAATCTTTAAAAATTCCATTCCTGTACCACCCTCAGAAAGTCCAATAAGTTTTGGTGATTCTGATCCTATTACTGAAACTGATCAGTCACCTGAACCTGCTTCTGAACGTCTCCGTTCAGAACCAACAATAAAAAGCCTAGCAACATTCCATTTTATCCTCCAGTCAGTTTCAAACTGCCTTCTGAACTGACTATTGGATCAGATGTACATGCTGCTTCTCCTCTGATATCAGGCTCCACTGAGCAACCTCAATCTGAAGAATTTCATGATGCAAGTCATGATCTGCAGGAAGAAGAAGGAGCTGCAGATGTATTTTCTGAAGCTCCTCCTGAAGTTACTCAGAGAAGTTCTTGCACTGATATCATTATTCATCCTGGTCAATACACTAAGTGGACTAAAGCACATCCTATCGAGCAAATCATTGGGAATTCCACTAGTGGGGTTCAGACCAGAAGAGCCACAAGCGATCAATGCTTAAACGTCAGCTTCTTATCTCTAATTGAACCCAAGAAGATTGACGAGGCTATGAAAGACCCAAGCTGGGATGAATCCATGCAAGATGAGCTCAACCAGTTTAAAAGAAACGATGTATGGGAACTCGTTCCTTGTCCCAGTAACCTAAAGAAGGAACCAATTGGGACAAGATGGGTCTTCAGAAACAAGATGGATGAAGATGGTCATGTCATCAGAAACAAAGCAAGACTTGTTGCAAAAGGATATGCACAAGAAGAGGGAATAGATTTTGATGAAACTTTTGCACCAGTTGCTAGACTTGAAGCTATCAGAATTTCTTAGCTTTTGCAGCTCATCATCAATTTAAAGTCTATCAAATGGATGTCTAAAGTGCATTCCTGAATGGAGAACTAGAAGAAGTCGTTTATGTGTATCAACCACCAGGGTTCATCAATGAAGAAAAACCACATTGGGTGTACAGACTGAACAAAGCCTTATATGGTCTGAGACAAGCACCCAGAGCCTGGTATGATACTCTTACTAAACATCTTCTTAAAAATGGTTTTAAACGTGGTGCAATCAATAACACTTTGTTCATATTGCATGATAAAAGTGATATCCTTTTAGTACAAATTTATGTTGATGATATTGTGTTTGGTTCTACAAATGAGAAGATGTGTGAAATTTTTTCTAAAATCATGTCTTCTGAGTATGAAATGAGTATGATGGGTGAACTGACATATTTTCTGGGACTTCAAGTAAAACAAACTGAAGATGGTATTTTCATAAACCAAGAAAAATATGTCAGAGATTTACTAAAGAAATATCAATTTGATTCAGTTTCATCAAAAGATACTCCTATTTCTGCTCCATTAACTTTGGATTCTGATCCACATGGAAAACCAGTGGACCATACAAAATATCGTGGTATGGTTGGTTGACTGATGTATTTAACTGAAGCACTTCAGAAAATCAAAAATATTTCAGTTGAATTTTATTAACTGAGATGGTTTAGATCTCTTTGGAACTGACCATGCTCAGAACTTGACTTGTCATCACTGAAATACAATAGTCTTTTCAAGATATTTTTTTAATACTTGGTCAATTGTGTGTACACGTGGCATACTACATACTAGGTTTTTAACTTAGGATTGGTCATGCTTATGTGTCACACAAGTTGCGCCGTAATAGAGAAAGAAATGAGTACTTTTTCTGAAAAAGTGTGCAGGGTGGGGTCACTCAAACGTCTCTGCATTAAATGCGGACTTGACCCCAGAAATTGTTTTAAATTGGAAAATTACCTTTGTGTTCCATCTTAAATACAAATTCCTTACCTTTGTTTTAAAAGGTTTTGTAAAAACATCAGCGAGTTGCTTATCAGTGGGAATAAAGTACAATTCAATATCTCCTTTCAGAATATGATCACGAATGAAATGATACCTGAGATCGATGTGCTTGGTTTTCGAGTGCATCACAGGATTGTGAGATATGGCAATGGCACTAGTGTTATCACAAAAGATTGGAGTCTTTATGTAAGTAACACCATAATCAGTCAGCTGGTTTTCATCCATAGAATCTGAGCACAACAACTTGCTGCAGAAATATACTCAGCTTCTACAGTGGATAGTGATACTGCAGTCTGCTTCTTACTGGTCCAACTTACTAATTTGCCACCAAGGAAATGACACCCTCCTGTGGTACTTTTCCTGTCTATCTTACAACCTGCATGATCAGAATCTGAATAACCCATTAGATCTAGACTGGAGCCTTTGGGATACCAAAGACCCAATCTGGGGACACCTTTAAGGTATCTGAAGATCCTTTTAACAGCATTTGCATGTGCTTCTCTGGGATCAGACTGAAATCTAGCACAAAGGCATGTTGCAAACATTATGTCTGGTCTACTTGCAGTTAAATACATCAGTGAGCCAACCATACCACGATATTTTGTATGGTCCACTGGTTTTCCATGTGGATCAGAATCCAAAGATAATAGAGCAGAAATAGGAGTATCTTTTGATGAGACTGAATCAAATTGATATTTCTTTAATAAATCTCTGACATATTTTCTGGGACTTCAAGTAAAACAAACTGAAGATGGTATTTTCATAAACCAAGAAAAATATGTCAGAGATTTACTAAAGAAATATCAATTTGATTCAGTTTCATCAAAAGATACTCCTATTTCTGCTCCATTAACTTTGGATTCTGATCCACATGGAAAACCAGTGGACCATACAAAATATCGTGGTATGGTTGGTTGACTGATGTATTTAACTGAAGCACTTCAGAAAATCAAAAATATTTCAGTTGAATTTTATTAACTGAGATGGTTTAGATCTCTTTGGAACTGACCATGCTCAGAACTTGACTTGTCATCACTGAAATACAATAGTCTTTTCAAGATATTTTTTTGATACTTGGTCAATTGTGTGTACACGTGGCATACTACATACTAGGTTTTTAACTTAGGATTGGTCATGCTTATGTGTCACACAAGTTGCGCCGTAATAGAGAAAGAAATGAGTACTTTTTCTGAAAAAGTGTGCAGGGTGGGGTCACTCAAACGTCTCTGCATTAAATGCGGACTTGACCCCAGAAATTGTTTTAAATTGGAAAATTACCTTTGTGTTCCATCTTAAATACAAATTCCTTACCTTTGTTTTAAAAGGTTTTGTAAAAACATCAGCGAGTTGCTTATCAGTGGGAATAAAGTACAATTCAATATCTCCTTTCAGAATATGATCACGAATGAAATGATACCTGAGATCGATGTGCTTGGTTTTCGAGTGCATCACAGGATTGTGAGATATGGCAATGGCACTAGTGTTATCACAAAAGATTGGAGTCTTTATGTAAGTAACACCATAATCAGTTAGCTGGTTTTCATCCATAGAATCTGAGCACAACAACTTGCTGCAGAAATATACTCAGCTTCTACAGTGGATAGTGATACTGCAGTCTGCTTCTTACTGGTCCAACTTACTAATTTGCCACCAAGGAAATGACACCCTCCTGTGGTACTTTTCCTGTCTATCTTACAACCTGCATGATCAGAATCTGAATAACCCATTAGATCTAGACTGGAGCCTTTGGGATACCAAAGACCCAATCTGGGGACACCTTTAAGGTATCTGAAGATCCTTTTAACAGCATTTGCATGTGCTTCTCTGGGATCAGACTGAAATCTAGCACAAAGGCATGTTGCAAACATTATGTCTGGTCTACTTGCAGTTAAATACATCAGTGAGCCAACCATACCACGATATTTTGTATGGTCCACTGGTTTTCCATGTGGATCAGAATCCAAAGATAATAGAGCAGAAATAGGAGTATCTTTTGATGAGACTGAATCAAATTGATATTTCTTTAATAAATCTCTGACATATTTTTCCTGGTTTATGAAAATACCATCTTCAGTTTGTTTTACTTGAAGTCCCATAAAATATGTCAGTTCACCCATCATACTCATTTCATACTCAGAAGACATGATTTTAGAAAAATTTTCACACATCTTCTTATTTGTAGAACCAAACACAATATCATCAACATAAATTTGTACTAAAAGGATATCACTTTTATCATGCAATATGAACAAAGTATTATCTATTGTACCACATTTAAAACCATTTTTAAGAAGATGTTTAGTAAGAGTATCATACCAGGCTCTGGGTGCTTGTCTCAGACCATATAAGGCTTTGTTCAGTCTGTACACCCAATGTAGTTTTTCTTCATTGATGAATCCTGGTGGTTGATACACATAAACGACTTCTTCTAGTTCTCCATTCAGGAATGCACTTTTGACATCCATTTGATAGACTTTAAACTGATGATGAGCTGCAAAAGCTAAGAATATTCTTATAGCTTCAAGTCTAGCAACTGGTGCAAAAGTTTCATCAAAATCTATTCCCTCTTCTTGTGCATATCCTTTTGCAACAAGTCTTGCTTTGTTTCTGATGATATGACCATCTTCATCCATCTTGTTTCTGAAGACCCATCTTGTCCCAATTGGTTCCTTCTTCAGGTTACTGGGACAAGAAACGAGTTCCCATACATCGTTTCTTGGGTTCAATTAGAGATAAGAAGCTGACGTTTAAGCATTGATCGCTTGTGGCTCTTCTGGTCTGAACCCCTTTACTGGACTCTCCAATAATTTGCTCGATTGGATGTGCTTTTGTCCATTTAGAGTATTGACCAGGATGAACAATGATATCAGTGCAAGAACTTCTCTGAGTACCTTCAGGGGAGCTTCAGAAAATACATTTTCAGCTTCTTCTTCTTCCTGCAGATCATGACTTGCATCATGAAATTCTTCAGATTGAGGTTGCTCAGTGGAACCTGATATCAGAGGAGAAGCAGCATGTACATCTGATCCAATAGTTAGTTCAGAAGGTAGTTTGAAACTGACTGGAGGATAAAATGGAATGTTGCTAGGCTTGTTTACTACTGGTTCTGAACGGAGATGTTCAGAAGCAGGTTCAGGTGACTGATCAGTTTCAGCAATAGGATCAGAATCACCAAAACTTATTGGACTTTCTGAGGGTGGTACAGGAATGGAATTTTTAAAGATTGCAGAATTGGATTCATCAAAGGTAACATGAATTGGCTCATCAACCTTTTCAAGTCTCTTGTTAAAGACTCTAAAGGCTTTGCGATTTGATGAGCGTACGATTCTTTCTTTCTACAACACCATTCTGCTCTGGTGTGTGAGCTGAGGAGAAGTTCTGAGATATGCCAGTTTCAGTGCAGAAGGACTCCAGAGTAGCATTTCTGAATTCAGTGCCATTGTCACTTCTGAGCTGACAAACTTTTCGCTTGTGCTTGAGCTCAATTTGTTTGATGAGAGCAATGATTTCAGCAGCAGCTTCACTTTTGGACCTGAGGAAAATCACCCAGCAGTATCTTGAATATTCATCAATGATAACAAGGGTGTACTTCTTTCCTGCTCTGGTCTGAACATTCACTGGTCCAAAAAGGTCTATGTGAAGCATGTGAAGAGGTTCAGTTATACTAAAGCTTTATTTTGTCTTGAATGAAGCTCTTTTCTGCTTACCCATTTCACAACCTGGACATGGCTTGTCTTTATTGAAAGACATAGAGGGTATCCCATCAACAAGTTGTTTTCTAGACAACTTATTAATATTTTTGAAGTTCAGATGGGATAATCTCTTGTGCCACAGCCAGTTTGTGTCTTCATCTTCCTTTGAGTAGAAACATTGTTCAGTGGTAAAAGGATTCATATCAATGACATAAATGTTTCCCTTCCTTGGTGCAATCAGTACCACCTTTCCATCTCTGTTGAATATGGTGCCTTGTGAAATATCAAATAAAACCTTGAAGCCATCATCACACAGTTGACTGACACTGATCAGATTATATTTCAAATCGTTCACATATGCAACACGTGTGAATTTGACTTGACCATTATTCACCACACCATATCCCTCAGTTTTTCCATTACCATCATTTCCAAAACTATTGAGGGCCCCTCTTGCACCCTATATTCCTCTAGCAGTGTCTGATAACCAGTCATGGTTCGGCCAGCAGCACTGTCCAGAAACCATATATTCTTCTTTCGGTCTCCCTGCACACAAACAAAGATTAGTTCCTTTTGGGAACCCATCTTTGGATGGGTTCACTAGACTCTCCGTTAGCAGTCTTAGATTTCTTTGGTTCATAAGGAACAGAAGGATCAAAGGGGATTTCAGTCATTATTTCAGATGACACAAAAATAGTTGGTTTGATGGGGTTTTCAACCTTTTTCTTTTCAGATTTCTGCTTGATTTGCTTAGAAAAAGGTTTTGTATTTTGTTTAGGTCGAAGAGAAGGAGTTTCAACATTTTTTAAACGTGCATTACAACTCTGCACTTGTCTAGCCAATAGTTGAAATTGACTTTCTATCCTTAACAAAATTGATTCTTCATTAGACACCTGAGCCTTACCTGAATCTGAGGTAGATGGCTCAGTAGGGGAGAAATTTTTCTTCTTCTTTAGGTCTTTAGGAACCTTAGATGAAGTCTGAAGGGATGGCTTTTTGGATTTAGCCTTCCTTTCTGAAACAGTTGTCTGAGCTGTTTCAGATTTACCCTCAGATTGTTCCTGGGCTTTATTAGTTACAGTTTTCTGCTTGCCAACTTTAGGAAAAAAGATTTCAGGCTTCATTTCCTTTGGAAGTGCATCTAAATCAGTGATTATGGATGCCAAATGAAGATCACCAGACTCATATGCTGCTCTTTGTGATGCAAAAGTATTTTTAATTGCAGCATCTGGCCTTGGTGCTTTCATCCAAGATTTAATAATTGCTTGTTCTTTTTCAAGGATAGATTTTAATTCTTCCTTTCCAATTCTAAAGTTGCAACCATAGACTGATAACTTTTTAGAGCCAAATGAACATCTTTCAGTTCTTTCAGTCTGGCATGACTGGCGTTTAGTTCAGAAGCATTATTTTCAAACATTTTTAGGCTTTCTGAACGCACTGTCTCAACAAATGAGATGTCAGCCTCTAAAAGAACCAAAAGGTCCAGTTTGTGTTCCTCATTCTTTTCAAAGCCAAAATTACTGACCTTTTTCATTACAATATCCACCCAGCGACCAAATTCAACATCGGATTTGACCAAATGACCTTGATCTTCTTGTGCCATGAAACACATGTCCCTAACTTCTTCTTCATCATCAGATGATTCATCAGATTCTTCCCATTTTTCAGTTTTGGCAATCATACAACTGTTGCTTGAGTTGTCTTGTGCCAGAAGAGCCATATGTGCCTTTAACTTCTTGTATTTGTCCTTATAGCTGTCATCAGATTTCTGAAAAATAGAATGGTTAGGAGCAGATTGTGATGATGATGGTTGACTAGATCTGCATTCCTTCATGAAATGTCCTTTCTTGCCACATTTAAAGCATTCAAGATTAGACTTGTCAATAGAAGCGCTGGAAGCAAAAGGTTTGCCAGCTCGATTTGATTTGGCCTTAAAACGATTGAACGTTTTAGCCAGCATGGCAACCAGATCATCATTGTCATCCTCATTACAATCATGAGTAACATTACCAGAGACACCAGTTTTTAACATTTCAGAAACCATCTTCTTCATCGAGTCAGAAATGTCACTCTCAGAAGATAGTAGAGCAGTACTATGTGGTTCAGAATACTGAACCATACCAGAACTGGTAGAAACATGATTCTTGGCATCCTGCTCAGCCAAAGCTCTCCCAGCTTTGTTCTCTTCAGTATATCTGAAGGCTCCATAAAGGGAAGCAAGAGTGTGACTGTGCAAAGTTTTGCCTTGTCTCAAAACCAAGATTAAATTTTCCCATTTAGAAGGTAAAATGTCACAAAATTTTTCCAACAGAATTTCTTTATCTTTGGTAACACCCAGGGCTTTCAGTTGATTTACCAGATTTGTAAATCTGATGTAAGTTTGAGTTAAAGTTTCCCAGGGACAGCAAAGAAAGACTCATATCTTTTGTTTAAAGCAACTTTTCTTGTGACAATTGTCTCATTTGTGCCTTCAAACTGTGTCATTAGTTCCTCCCACATTAATTTGGAATTTTCAAGTAAAACAAGAGTGGGCATAAGGGTTTCAGGAACTGCATATAAAATCATATTTTGTAACTTAGTGTCAAGGTCTACAAGTCTATGATCTTCCTCAGACCAATGATCCTTCTCCTTAGGTGACTGCTTAGGAGTCCCATCGGTATTTCTGACAACAGTAGAAGCATTCATGGGGACAAAGGGTCCTTCTTTTAAGATATCGGGTAAGTGTCTTTCAACACCAGCAATATACTTTAGCATGCATGCTTTCCATGTTTGAAAGTTTTCACTGTTCCCATCAAACTTGGGAACAGGATTATTTGGAAAGTGTACGTGTATATTATGCGATGGTATATTGTTGTTGATGATAGGGGGTGGAGTAGTGTTATTAGGGTCAGGACGTTCTTGTTGAAAGTCAGCCATCTATACAGATCAAAGGTTAAAGAATTGATATAATTCAACCTTGCTGCTCTGATACCAATTGTTAGTCCCAAATAAAGATGATTAACTAAACCCGACTGGCAAGTACAACTGATCTTGATGAACAAGTTCAGTTTACGATCCAGATATGGATAACAAGAAACAATTGACTTAAGGTAAAATGCACGAACTAAATGGCAGAAACTATATAGAGATATATATAAGTATAATCAAGTATGTAGCATTGAGACACGTTGCACGAACTAAATGGCAGAAACTATATAGAGATATATATAAGTATAATCAAGTATGTAGCATTGAGACACGTTGCACGAACTAAATGGCAGAAACTAGGTCTTTGTCAATGACACCAAAGTAACACTTTGCCAAAGTTTTCATCATTTGGGGGGCAGAAGCGCTTGTGGTGACAGAGATCATGTCACCATTGCATCTAGAGTTGAAAACATCAATGCTGAAATGAAGAGCCATGTGAGTTAATATCAGTCTTCATCAATAACTTAGCCTGTAGAGCACTTGTTTGCAAACGAGAAGCGAGGAAAGCAAACTGGATAATATCCCCCGCACAGAGGATGCCAAGACCACCCAATTTGATAGGAAGAGTGGCCAGTCGCCACTGCCAATCACCGAATCCCGGCCCTTAACCGGTAACCACCTTTTCCAAGGAGGCACGTAGCGCCTCATCAAACCGAGCTTGGGCCTCCAATAAATATAAAGGTGAGCATGTCCTCAAAGTGTAAGATAGTTTCGCAACCCCAACACAGTTGCGTAAAAGAAGTAGCTCAGATTGGGGATCATGAAGTTTGTGAATTGCCTCCATTAAGGATATAGTTTTAGAAACCCTTTTCAAAGCCAAATCTCGACAAAAATCTTCATCCAAACTAACTGAACCACCTAAAAGCTTGACACCATTGAGTGGGCGTGAGATATTTATAGGAAAAACACCATCCGCTCTGCTTATGGGATCCTCCACAGGCTAGAAAAGTTCGGTCTTGTCCACATTCAAAATAAACCACGAGACGAACCATCGATATTATTATTATTATTATTATAAAGCATCACTTTATTACAAGAAATTAGTGGGAAGCCGAGATATTCTTACAATATTACCTTTCAAAAGAAAATAACTAACTAATTACGTGTGTATAATATTAATACTAAAAAGTGAAAAACCTAATTGATGTATGGGTGTTTGCGGCTTGGTTTTACCAGGTTAAACTATAAAACAAACTGTTTAAAAAATCGACAATTACGAAACCGTTATTGAATTTGGTTTTTGGTTTGGTTATGGGTATATGATAATAATTTGGTTTAAACTGAAAAAACCGAATAACTTATTATTATTATTATTATTATTATTATTATTATTATTATTATTATTATTATTATTATTATAAAGCATCACTTTATTACAAGAAATTAGTGGGAAGCCGAGATATTCTTACAATATTACCTTTCAAAAGAAAATAACTAACTAATTACGTGTGTATAATATTAATACTAAAAAGTGAAAAACCTAATTGATGTATGGGTGTTTGCGGCTTGGTTTTACCAGGTTAAACTATAAAACAAACTGTTTAAAAAATCGACAATTACGAAACCGTTATTGAATTTGGTTTTTTTGGTTTGTAACCGAAACCGAATTATATATTTGGTTTTTGGTTTGGTTATGGGTATAAAAGATAATTGTTTTTATTTGGTCTAATATAACCCGCGTAAAGTTATACAACGCTAAAATGGTCCAGTTTTCTCCTAACAAGACTCGAATAGATCCACATATATTTATCTGAGCTTATTTTGCTGTCTCTATTTGAATGTTATGGGAAGGATTAATCTTTATATGATGAGGTATTCATTACTTGGACTAATAAAAAAAGTAAAGTCGAATGATGCTTTTTTTTTCTTTTTGTTTTCGAGTTATTCGGTAAATTCTTATTGTTTGGGGGTTAAATGTGCAGGTTCTTTATTCTCGAAATTGTTTTTGAATATTTTATTTTGCCATCCAAAAAATAGGAAAAAGTTTAGATCTAGCAAGCGAGGACAAGTAACAAAAAGATCTACATATAACCGTGCACCGCACCCAATCAGAACATATACTGGTACATATACATACATATTTGTAGGATATATGAGTAACGAACAATACAGATTATTTTTTAGATTGATATAAAAGCAAAACCAAACACCCCCCTTGCATCTTCTTGTTTCTTGATCCGTTTCTTCAAGTACATACACACATATACATATACATCTTGTATCTATTATTAGGGTTTCATTGATTGATTCATTAGATAGGGTTTTCAATAATCGTGAATGAAAATGGAAAACAATGATTCTGAACAACAAGAAGATGTAGTGGGCTTGTATTTCTTGGAATTATGGAGATTAAATTCCAAGAAGGCATCTTTAAAATTACAAGATTTTAATCATCAAAACCCCCCACAAAATGTTGATGATGATGATGATATGGAATTTGATGATGATGATGATGAGAGTGTTCCTAGTGAACTTGATACTGTAAACAGTTCGGGTGGGTTTTCGATTGTATTACCCGATAAACTAACCGTTAAGTATCCGAGTGTGAATTTACATGGACATGATGTTGGTGTTGTTCAAGCTAATTACCCTGCACCCGTTAAACGTCTTGTTTATTATTTCGAGTTACATGTTAACAATGCTGGTGCTAAAGGCCAGGTTGCCATTGGTTTTACTACACACGGCTTCAATTTACGCAGACAGCCTGGGTATGTTTTTCGGTTATTCTTGCTTCGTATTTCTTACAATTTTGATGATTAGATAGGGTTTCAGATGTTGTTAATCTTGGAATTAAGTTAGATGACTGTGTGCTTTACTAATCGACAAGTTGATTAAATCTTTAACTTAATGAATGATTCTTAATTTTGGGTGGTAAGAATAGGTCTGCAATAATTTATTACATGTTCTTGAATGGGCTAAACCAGCATAAATGGTAAAGCAAACTAGATGGGCCGGTAGATTTTAAAGAAGATCTATTTTCAAGATACTGCTAAGCATGAATCACGTTTGGCATTTTGGTAATCTTTATTGTAAACAAAACATAAAGGGACCCTTTTCAGGCTATCCGGGAAAAGTTGAGCCTTTCGCTTTAATGTATGTAACCTAATTGGTATTAGCATGGCTGTTTTTAGACTCTTCGCTGGCCTAATCAATATTCCAATACTATTTCCGTAGCCTTACCACTGGGCCACCTTAGAGATGGTTGCAATCTTTATCGAATTTGAAATTTATATTGAAGTAGTGGCGAGCCTTACTAGGATATCCAATATTGAGACTAGTTTTTGTTAGATAGTGTAGATGGAAAAAACATAAGTTCGTTTCAAGTTGTATTTTAATCATAACTCTTTCATGACGAACAAAGTATTTTCTTATATTAATTGTAATGTTTATATATAGTGGCTGAAGTGGGTGTCGTAGGAGGGACCATAGGCCATAGTTGTCAAAGGCGAGCGCTTCTTGCTCCTAGGCGCAAAAGGCAGGCAAGGCCCAACCTTAACGCCTGAAACCCTAGGCCCAAGGCTCACTAACTGTATGAAGCGCCTGTCTACACTTTTCCATACATATAAACCCTTTGTTCCACATAAAAAATCACCTATATTTACAACAGAATCTTTGTTTCAAATGTCACTTTGTATATATCACTATCATCAATATCTTCATTCATCATACTATTCTTCATTTAACTAAAAGGTAAGTTTTCTTCTATTTTTATATTATTAAGACTCTTCTGCTATTTTATATACCCTCTTGGCTGAAATTTTCTTCATTATCATTTGTTAGAGACACTGAAATTTTATATACTCTTCTAAGTTTTTTTTTTCCGGGCCTGCGCTTTTTTTTCGCCTCTCGCCTAGGCCCCATTTGGGGTCATGCGCTTTGAGTTTACTTTCGCCTTTGACAACTATGCCATAGGCTAGTAAATTAGACTTCAATGGACCTTAGTATGAACTTTGTTAAGCCAACTTTTGGAATATTTTTCATGAGGGGCTACAATTGGAGCTGAACCAGCATACACCACAATCTGTTGTCTATGATCCAACTTTGAAAACCAGGTGGCTACATGAAATTCATCCAGTACCTATCTAACGATGTTATTGATATTATAGATTTAGTAGTTTCTCTATTTAAGCGTGTGTAAATCTGTCCACACACATCTGGACTCATGACCTTTCTTTTATAAAGTCCAATGCACATGGTGCTTGGTTGAGTTGTCCTATAATCCCCAATGTATGCGAACACTTTCTGTTTCTTTTTTGCACACAAGGGTAATTGAGAACTTGCTTTTTCTCCAACCAACAGATGAGCCAGTACTTAGGTATTATTCATTGTAAAATCATTTTTTTTAAAGACCAAATTCTATTAACATAAAAGATTGTCATTCTTGAAAGTAATAAGAAATAGAAAAAAGGTAAGGTTCCAAGGAGGAACCAAAGCCAGGAAATATATGCTATTAATCAACTGCAGTGTGATCCAATAAATTGCAGCGGCTGTGATTTGAAAACTAGCAAGAGTTAAACGTTAAGAATCGCCTCACGAGGGTTAGTACACCATATCTGCCTGTTAAATTATTATATCCCGCACCTGCCACTGATCCAAAGCCAAGAGAACCGTTTTGACACTATGAAAAATGTCCACTTTACTTATTGATTGCGTTGAATCTGATGGGGAGAAGAGAATTCCGTCTTTGGCTTCCAAAGAGAATAAAGCAACCCTGATGTGCCTCATGCAGAGCTTTGTCCACAACCAAGTTACTTGAATTTCCAACTAGTCCCAAAGATAGATCTTGAATGGAGCAAGTTGCTACTAGGTCACAGATCCCCAATCCCCACCAAATAGTCAATTTTAACCAAACAGGTTTTATGATCAAGCAGCCGATGAGACAGTGCTCAATAGATTCATCAGAAATAACTCAAAAAGGGCAAGATTGATTGATAGAAACATTTCTAGAAAGCAGATTTTGTGTTGTAGGAAGCCTGTTTATCGAGGCTCTCCAATTACAAATGTTAACTATCTTTGGTATCCAATTGTTCCACAAGTGGTGTGGGGTAGAAGTCGAGTCAGCCAGTAGTTTTTCCTAAGTAAGATTTGAAAGTTACTTTACTGAGATACGGCCCGTAGGGTGCAATCATGTAGCTCCGATTATCTTGACGATCTGTAGCAAAATGGAAATCACGGAAAAAATCAAGCAGGATAGTAAACTACCCTAAAGGTCTCACCCTAGGAGGAGATCTCCAGTTCCAGGTTCCCACCCAAGATTTTCTCAATAAAATGTAGTCTCTCACTAAGTTTGCAAGCTTTGTTAGACTCTTGAGCATGGAGGTGAGGGAAGTGATCCATAAGCTGGCAACCTTACTTGCACAGTTGCACTAAACATCCTCCCAAAGCAAAGCGTTGTTGCCATTAGATACCCACCTGGAAAAAGAATAGCTAAATGGGATGCCATGTTGGTCATTTAACTTAGACACAGTAATGATAATAGCCCAAGTACTACTAGAACCAACATCGAGCCTGAAACCACCGTCATTGTTATACATCTTTTTCATCACTTTGCACCAAAGCGTATCGTCTACATTGAGGATTCTCCACTTCTATTTTCCAAGAAGCCCAAGATTCTACAGTACCAACATCAAGACCACCCATATGCTTGGAACATAGAACTTTACTCCATTTAACCAACGAGATTCCTTTATCACTCTCTTAGAAACCGCAAAAGCGCCGCGTATGAATTGATTCGGACTTATTAATAATGTAGATCCATTATTTGTTAGTGTGTTTAATTACTATTTGCTCTCTATATTAGAATCATAGTGGATGCGTTTCTTGTTTTTGGTGTTATGTGTTATGTTAAACTAGGAAACATCCTGATGAAGCATTTGTTTGTATCAAGTAAAGTATATACTTCACCTGATTTTTTTCTTCCGTTTGAATATATTTCAATGACAACATTAATTATATTTGTTAATTCAAAATAGACAAAGAAAAGAAAAACATTATTCTTATGGGCGGATAAATCTATGGCATATTGGTTCTTTGTCTTTAGGTTATATATTCATGAATTATTTTTCAACCTGGTATTTTGAGACAGGTGGGAAGCAAACAGTTTTGGGTATCATGGGGACGATGGATATCTTTATCGTGGACAAGGGAAAGGAGAGGCATTTGGCCCGACTTATTCTACTGGTGATACAGTTGGTGGTGGTATTAACTATGCTTCACAGGAGTTCTTTTTCACGTAAGATTCTTTCTATATGACTATACATGTTTCTCATGTAGCCATTCTTTCATAAAGTTTACAGGAGTTTTTTATGTTGTCGATGCCAGAAAAAATGGTCATGTAGTGGGAACAGTAAGGAAAGATGTAAAAGGTCGCTTATATCCTACAATTGCTGTTCACAGTCAAAATGAGGAGTAAGTTTTGCTTCTTCTAGAGACTTAACATGTTGATACATTTCTTTGATCATTGGCTGTTACTGTAGCTTTTTATGAATGTTTTTAAACCGTTTGTCGTATCTTCAGAATCACTTATTCTCTTCTGTATGCTGTTGCGTTGCAGGGTGACGGTTAACTTTGGGAAAGATCCTTTTATATTTGACATTAAGGTGACACATGATTTTTAATATCCTTTCAGCTTTTAATGGTGTGCTTATGTGTGTAGTACAGATGGTTTCTTTGACTTCGGTTGTATGTTGTAACTTGAATTGACATGTGCCTCTAGCAGTTTCTTTGTTAAAACGAAAAAGAAGGCTTCCTCTCTTTCTTGACTGCCTTTTGAACACCTCTTTGTTGTAACTTTTAGTCATTTAATGATGAGCATGTTATGCTGGGTTGGGAGTTATTTCAGATTGTTATGCATGCGTGTGTTTTGTTAGAAACATTCTTTTTCTTGTTGTTTGGAAGTGTTGGTTTCTATTCCCCCCCCCCCCCCCCCCCCCCTTCCCCCCCTAGATTGTCAAAACTTGTAGATATTTGGTACTTTTATGTCTATCATAGTATTATGTATTAGTTAGCTCTATTATTAGATCATGGTGTGATAAGATTGTTCAACATCTATCATCTAGTACTAATGCTTTGCTTTATGTGTATGTTAGCTGTATTATATTACTTGGTAGTCTTCAAATCTTTTTGCATTATTTTTAAATTCTGCAAATCTTTTAGAACTTATAATCTGTGAATGGTCGCTCTTCCATTTTTTATTAAACACGAGCCAATTGTGATAAGTAATCAATAATACCAAGTGTGATAACTGATAGCTTTGCATGCATAGCTTTTTTATTCTTTCATTGTTTAGTAGATAGTTTCTTTAATGCTGCATTATAATGCCATTTAACATCATTCGGTGTTTATATTGGTGAACAGGCATATGAAGCAACACAAAGGGCAAATCAACTTACTCATATTGACAAAATACCTATATCTCAGACTGCCAGTTACGGGTGTGTATTCTTACTACATTTTGTTTCTACTGAATTAAGATTGGTCAACATATATTATAGAATTGGAACTCGTCTACTATGCTAAAGCCAAACGTAACCAGAACTTTTGCCCTCATTCTGCAAATTAAATGCAGATCTGCTTGCCATGAAAATTGCACATTCTTCAATCTATTTTTGTATATCAAGTTATATTAGATTCTCAGAAAGATCTGATTCTGGAGTTCTGCCTTTTTTTTTATATATCCTCAAGTTTTGATTTTGAGTTTATATAGAGTTGAAGGAATTTATTGACCTCTTATACTTTGATTCTTTGGAAGTTAAAAAAGTTCCTCATCAAATCTTTTGCATTATCTATCTAAGAATCAAGTATTTTGCATTTGCACATGTATCTGTTATGGCTCAGAAATTGATTCTTTCGCACATTGGCTAGTTTGATTCTTCTACAACATTTATTTTTTCTTGCTGTATGTGCTTAGAGTTTTATTATGTGCATCTATACTGGGCATTTATGTAAGCTGTATGATAACCCACTGCTAAAATGATTTAAACTGTATGTTTGTGTTAAAAATTTTCGTACATACAGCATTTAGATTAAAGAGGAACTCTGACTGTAATTGATGAGGCTACTAATATGATTTAAACTATTTTCTGTGTATCAGAATTGTTAGTTCCTACCTACAGCATTATGGTTACGAGGAAACTCTAACAGTCTTTGATGAGGCTACCAAAGCATCAGTTCCTCCTATTACTTATCAGAATAATGGCCTCAACGAGCATAACATGTATGCATTAAACCATAGAAAAATTCTTCGACAGGTATGATGTTATTACATAGAAGAAACAAGTCTATATAATACATAATAACATTCTCATTGTCTTCTATGGTCTTTAAGGGGTGAGGAAGATTTACTTGTGGGGTCTTAGTTAGATCCCATTTACTTCCATTTACTTGATGTGAGAACTCACAAAAAATCTTCATCTTTTCTATCTCTTTCAAAATAAAAGTTTTCTAATTATGTTCAACAATATAAATGTTGGGTTAGGTTCATGCTCGACAACTCCATAAGAGTCGAGTCGGTATACATATAAAAAATGCTGACGTTTAAGACTAACTCAGTAACTCATAAGTGCATTTGATTTGGACCCTGACTCACTATTCACTGACTGACTCATTCTGATTCAGCTTGACTCGGAACTCGAATTAGTTTGAAAAAAGATCACCATACTTAGTCGCACACCCTTAACACGTAATAGCTGTTCACATCTACTATCTCGTTGCCAGTCATACACCTTCACCATAATTGCCGTCATCATTTTTGTAAGGGAGAGACTAGGGAGAGTAATTCGGGTCTCTGTAGGTTCTGTGATTTATAATATGCAGAGGTCGTGATTTTGAACTCTTTGCTTACGAATGGGCCAATTTTTGTTCTGTTCAATCTCAAACGGGTCAAATAGGTCAGAGGGATTGAAAGTTGCCCAAAATCTCTTTTTTTAAATGCATACTATTACCTATATGTTTTTTTATTCATAGACTTAGATTCCTCATTTTCTGCAATTGTTATCACATCATTTATTATATAGAATTCAAAAATTGAACAAAGAGTGTTCGCAGATCAACCTGTATTTAGATGAACCTCTTTGGCTCTTCCAACCTGAACTTGTTAAAGTACATTAATTATCTGCACTAACATTATACCTTCATTAAGTTGTTGGTGGAATTGGAAGACTCACTTGCATGTGTTTTTTTATATTTATTTGAAGTTAATAAGGGATGGTCAAATTGATGACGCTTTTGGTAAGCTACGTGAGTGGTATCCATCAACTATCCAGGTGATGAGTCTAATACATTTGATAATGCTCTTATATTTTATTTTATCATTGTTAACCCCCCTCCCCCCCTCCTCTTTTTTCTCTTTCTCTTCTCTCCCCCCAAATGAATGGATGCATCTGTCTACTCAGTCTTTGTGCAGTACAAAACTGAACAGCCTTTTGACCTTTCCATTACAAAGCCGTAGCACTATGGTTCTTATTAGGCATGCCATAATGCTAGTTATTTTGGAATTCTGTTTATCAGGGTTTACTCTTTTAGAGCTTATTTTTTCAGTCACCTGTTTTACGAACACTAAGGCGTAATCTTAATATCACAGCTTTCAAGGAAGTATCGATTATTATATTAACTTTCAAATGTTGGTGATCAGTTAGTAACGGATTTCATATCTATATTTTAGTTTGAATTATTTGCTTCAAAATAGTATGTTGTTTTTTGTGACAGCAAGTTTTAGTTCATAGGTTTTTATTATGACATTTAGTGCTCTTGTTCATTTCATTCAAATGCTACAAGTTAGATATGTTAATACTTTAGTTTCCTTTGATTCTCGTTTGATATTGATTCTTATGAAAAGAATTTCTCCCTGCAGGAAGATACATCAGCTATTTGTCTTATGCTTCACTGTCAGAAGTTTATTGAACTGGTTCGGGTAATGATTTTTTCCTTTTCATTTTTGGTAATGTGTCTATGGTTTAACTATATTAAGGATTAGGGTGAACTTTTCCGCAGGTTTTTTTTCATTAGCATATAGTTATTGCATGTGAGTGACCATCAGTATATATGATTTTTCCTTCTTATTGTGTGTGAAGCCTGGTTCTTTCTTCATATGGCTTCTCTATGCCTTAAGATTAATAGTCTATAAAATTTTGAAGGCTGGTTTGCAATGCTCAAAAGCTGAATTGGATATGAATAAGTTAATGTACCTTTCTGTGGATCTTTTGTCATTTTCAGGCTGGAAGCCTGGGGGAAGCTTTGGATTATGGGAGGACTGGTTTTGAAAAGTTTTACAAGGTGAAAGAGTATGAAGATTTTCTTATGGTAATTACCGAACTTAAATCCTCAGCTTCATAAACAGTCTATCTAGCCATTTATGTTTTCTTAGTTTGTGTGTAAATTTACTTTTACTACTTTTACATGGGTCTAGGCTCTGGAGTTAGCAATTTCAACACAATTATATGACAGTAGATTAAATTAGTCGAACAGTTAAAAGTCAACCAATTATACCTAGCTAAAACACTTTCATTAAGGCCACTTATTATACGTTGAAACTGCTTTAGAGGCCACTTAAGTTTATCTGTTTCCATTAAGGCATTAATTACCAGTCATGGAAAAAAATGGCAAATGTGAAAAAAGTTGGGTGGCCACTAATGTTAGCTTCTATAGTTCTATCATCAATATATGGGCGGTCTTAGCAGCGAAAAATTGAAATATTTGGGTGGCCTCTACACACTTATCCCTCACTATATGAATTGTTTTCGTAGTTCATATCAAGTATATCAGCAATACATAAAACTAAAAAGAACACAAGAATTTTTGGTGGGTCACTCCATCCCATTTCAACACGCCACAATAGTTTAACTATCTGACCAATCACTTGACCGCCCACCCTTCATCTTGTTAACAGCCGTGGCAGCAATTTTAACTAATCTATTGATGGACCTGCCAATTTGGGTTTTTTTTTTTGCTTTTTGCTCTATCGATCCAAACAGGCTTTAGTAAATAGCGTTTAAAACAAAAGGGTAAAAATGGGTTTAACAGGTCAATAGTTACTCAACGTGTATTTTTAAAGCATAAAAACATCCTAGATTACTTTATTTAAAAAGTTTCTCTTATTACTGGAATACTATTTTTGTCTACACAATATATACAAAAAGTATTACTGTAATAAACAATCCAACCTGGCCTGACTTGTTGGTTTTTGACCTGAACCCAAGCTGCCCATTTTACCCACCTATTAGCCACCATGTGATGAACACGAGATTCATACTATTCTTAAGAAATGATGTCATGTGTAGGATTGTGCTGCTTTGTTGGCCTATGAAGAGCCAATAAAATCACCAACGGGATATCTACTAGAAGATTCACAAAGAGAGATTGTGGCAGATGCAGTAAATGCCATGATCTTATCAACAAATCCAAACCTGAAAGATAAAAGAAGCTGCTTGCATTCTTATCTGGAGAGACTGCTGAGGCAGTTAACTGCATGTTATCTAGAGAAAAGGTTACTCAATGGAAATCAAGGGGAAGCTTTCCATCTGAGAAGAGTACTCCTGGCTAAGAACCCTTAGTTGTTTTTGACAACAAATTCTTTGATTCTCGCCCACTGTTGATATCTCCTCTTTGATTTTATTTTTTTTTGCCTGAAATATTTCCGTTGTAAAACTAATAGCATGTACATTTTCTGATGGTTTTTTACTTGTTTAAACAATGTAGTCTTTACTAGATACATTTTCATATGTGCATGATGAACCAAGGCATAATGAAGGTAACAAGTAGCTTTGTTTTATACCGCCTTTTTTGAGCTGCTTGATTTTTTACATTACTCTTATGACAAACACATTGATGGAGAAAACCGTAACCAATTGCTGTGAACTAGGTTAACATTTTTTGCAAGGAGGTGGGAAAGTAACCCGACAGGTATCACTTGGTAAAAACAACCACAAAATAACGTCATTTAAATGTTTAATGGATGGATTGTGGCTCAAGATATTGAACATTGAGCTATGTTCCAGAAGCTTAAGATTATGCTCATATTTATTGTGTTAAACTTTTGAAGATCCATCCTACCAATAGTTTTCGCATCTTTGTATTAGGATATTGTGAAGTCAACAACATTTTCAAATGATTTTACTCGATATAAGTATTTCATATAAGTGATAGTGGTAAGGGGTGTTTGTTTATGGTTGAGGAGGTCATAAATTCAATTCTTTGCTCAAACATATAGTCGTTCAAAAAAAAACCTAATAACTTGATTGTTGTGGAATCGGTATGTTTATAAATTCCTTATATCTTTAGGGTGTGTTTGGTAAGGGGAAATAAAACTAGAGAAATGGAAATACTTTCATTTCCACTGTTTGGTAGGTCAGGAAATTAAAGAAGCGGAGAAATGAATTTCTCGAGAAATCAGTTTGTATGTAATTTGATTTCCATCCTATTTGTAAGGAAATGCAAAGAAATTCATTTTGTGAAGCAAAATTTCTCCGTGTTTTTTTAAGGAGAATTGCTAGAGATTGAAAAGGGGTGGGGGTATTTAACCCACCATCACGTGCAAGGCACATTTTTACACAAACTTATATGAACCCTAGCCCATTTTGTCTCCAGCCGCTCCTTCCCCCTACTATTTCTTTTTAATCCGTCAGATTCTCCTCTAGTTTCATTTGCTTCATTTTTAACTGCCATAGTTACTTTCAATCCCAAAGTTGTGAGTATCCCATAAACTTAAGTTTCACATCTTTGTTTAATCGAAGTAATTGTTTTGCACATACCACATAAACTTCTCTCTGTTTGACTTAGCCTTCCATTCATGTCGTACTTTCTCGGCCTTTCATTTTCAGGTAGTCGATGTTTTAATTGTTTATGATTTTCGGTTGTTTCTCTTTTTGCTTTTTTTGTTGCCTTATTATTATTTGGACAGTTAAAAAGTTTTTAATTCTAAATAGATAACATTCATAATAATGGTTTGAAGGAAATCTAATCATTCTGAATCTAGACATTTGTACCTTGAATTCGAAATATCCATTAAATATCACATTATATCTTTTTAGGACTCATTGTAAGTAAAGCACTTGTGTTCGAGTAGCGTATTTTTATTGCTTACTGAACTTGTGTCATGGGATTTTGGTTGAAAACTTTGCTCTTTGTAATTCATAATTGGGTTTGTTTCCGTCCTTGAGGTTAGATGATTTTACTTGTAAACGACGTTGTTGATATTGTTTTGCATCCAGTTGTTCGTTCTTTCTTAAGTTCTAACTTGTTGTTTCTAGTCCTAGATCATTGCATTCATTAAGTTTGTTTTAGGGGGTTCTCGAGCTACCGATCTCAGATAGGAAAAGGTTGTACGGGAAGCACAAAAAGTGTGTGCCAGCTGATCTTGAAGATCTATACAAGCTGTAAACGCAAAAGAAGGCAACATAGGCTCTGTATTTTTTAGTTTTCATCAAGAAGGAAAAGTTCAAATGGTGAAATGGTTGCAATGAAAAACGCAAGATAGGTTCAACATTGATCTATCAAACTTTTGCTCCTTGTAAACTACTCCGTAATACGTATTTGTCAGGAGTTAATGTTACATGTTTTGGACGTTATCAGGGAATTTGATTTTTATTTTGATAGCTTTATGTGTTTAGTTATGCGTTTTTAATTTTGAGGTCATTATCATGTGTGTTATGTTTGTCAAATTTCAATATATATTGATAATTTGATATCGTACTTTGTATGAAATGTTTTAAAGTTTAATGTTAATTTATGTTATCTTGTTATTGAAAAAAAAAAAACAATATAAATAAGTAAAAACTCAATTTCATTTCTCTACTTTGATTTACCAAACAATGGAATTTATTTTTTTCAGATTTCTCAGGTTAATTCTCTGTCACTACCAAACAAAAGAAATCAATTAATTTCTCTACAAATTTCATTTCTCCATATTTCATTTCTCTGATCATCATTTCACTGAAATTCTTCCTACCAAACGTTCCCTTAGAGTACACACCTTGATATTAGGATGTCATATTTTTCTCTTCAAAGGTACCTCATCATATTTTCTTGCACATCGTGTCATACAAATTTTATTGTGTTGGCCATTTATCTATATCTATAATCTAATACTAACTTATAAAGCATTTTGCCTTTTTTTCAAATCTCAATTAAGTAATTGAACTACCTAAATTACCCCTCTTCTTTATTCACTAATATAAACATATCTACCTAATATACATATAATACCCTTAAATTTCAACCATTCATTTTTCTCTCTCTCCTCAAATCTTAACCACTCATTTTTTTTCTCTCTTCTATAAATCATTTTATTTCTCTAATTCATTCAAAATCTTTTATCTCAAAAACCGCATATCGATAAATTATAAAAATTGTGTGGGTGTTCTTAAAATTTCGTGCTCTTTCATTAGAGACATCATTCGATATACTTTCGAAGAACTTTTAAATCCGGAGACGGAGCCCGTACGGCTAAGGCATTTGGCTATCATACTCTATGACTTGAACTATCACCTCTACCATCTCACCGCCGCAACGCGCGTGCACTATCTCTAGTACATTATAAAGCAGGACCCCTTTTTTGAAAATCTCAATTCATGATTTGAAGTACCAAAAATACCCCTGCCTTTTATATATAATTAACCCTTTACCCCCAAACTTCTCCGATCAACACCATCTACACCTACAACTACCACCAGCCGCCGGCATCAACAGCCACCAGACGCCGCCGTCAACAACCCCACCAGCCACCGCTGCCTACAACCACCGCCGCTCGCAATCACCACGGGCCACAACCGCGTTCCCACCTACAACCACCTCCAGCCACCGCCGCCTACAATCACCAACCGCCACATCTGGTCACCGTCTCCGGCCAACACCATCCGTCACCTACGGCCACCACCTACCAAAATCAATCAACACCGGAATCCACCAACTCCTGCCACCATCAAACATGTATAGGCGGTGGTAACAGGCGGCGGCGGACCATACCATCCACCTTCCTCCGCCAATCAGCCCTCTGGCGTTCAACCTCTTCGCCGGAAAGTGCTCCAGCGGCAGCCACATTTAAATTACAGCCACCTTCTATTTGATTTCTTTCTTTTTGTCTTTATCTTTAATTTGTGTGATGAAAAAAATCAAATAGAGGATGTCGACGGTAGTGTGCATGTATGAGAGAAGGAGAGAGAGAAAGCAGCAGTCAATGAAATGAATATATTGATATTGATACTAGATATATGGTTATTATATATGACGGCTTGGAATTTGTCATGTTACCCTAATTTGAATTTCCATTTATCACTTTTTACTTCTTTTTTTAACATCATGAGTCCTTTCTAATTTTTGTCTTAGTTTAAGAATATCCTCATGAACCCATAAAAATTAATGTTATAATAAAAAGTTTTATAAAACTTATTATTTTATAAAACAAGTTTATGTTTATTTTTTGTTTATGTTTAAAATTTATTTTATATACACATATTTCAAAATGAAAAATCGAACATAGGTAAAAAAATTTAAGTTTTTTTTCAAAGTAAACCTTTTAATTCATAAACATATATAAGGCCCCTCTGATTTTCACCTCCTGCAACTGCTGTCAACAGCAGTCAACCTTAGCCCATTTCAAAATTAATAAATTTCAATAAAAAATCATGACTCCCTCTTTCGCCGATTTGATCCGATTCACGAGTTCCGCACCGCAATTACACCGCTGCATTGCGCGGGCATATGACTCGTATTGTTTAAGGCTTTTTGGCTGTTTAGTGAACAAAGTTATAAAAGCTGTTCTACTGAAGACAACTTAAATCCAGAATAGCGATGGCTGGCCATCCGATTTGACAGATACTTCCCGATCAAATCGACATTATGAATATAATGAATTAAAATGATAGATAATAGTATGTTATCATGAATTCCTTGGTATATCACTCAAAATATCTTTTCTTATAAAGAAAACGACAAACTATGCTGCTTCTTTTTCTAAAGTATATGAATGCTTAGGATATCCCGAACATGCAATCAAAGCTAAAATTTTAGAATACCTGTATACTTGCTGCAAATACATATAATGGTTGTGGTTCTTATAAAACTTTTATTATTATAAAACAAATATATAAGTCACAATAAGAACGTCACATGTGGCGTGAGAGTTTTATAAGAAAATATGAATTTCTAAGCGTACTTTGGACTTCATTTGTAACTCTATAGCTAATATAATTTCCATCTCTTTCAAAATTAATCTTCCTTAATGAAGGCAGGAACTCAAATTCAAGTGGGCTCTTTTTGTTCGAAAATGGAATGCAATGGGATAGATGGTAAAGGTTCGCTTGCGCACAGAAGCGATGATTCACTTGTCCCCTTGCGCGGAGTATCGCAAGCAACCTCTCAAAGAATAGGGAGTGAACGAAACCAACTTGGAAAATATCAATGGAACATATGAACATGGTGCTCAATTAAAACAAAGGCGTAGCTGGCTATGAGTCGTAATAATCATTGGTTATTGTTTGATTTAACAATTATTTGTTAGCAAAACAATGTTAAACTTTATGTGTGAAGTGCATGTACATAAATATATACGAGTAATATCAATAAATTAAAATGCAATTCAGCAAAAAAAAAAAAAAAAAAAAAAAAAAAACTTTATTGATCATTGTTTGTAAAAAGCTTTACTCCATAAGCTTTATCACTGGTTTAATTATATAAAATTTCTTTGGATGCATGAAGCTAGAGTAGATTGTGAACCATTGTATTAAGGTTTATGAATAGGTTTATCATAATGCATAATTCTAAGTTAGTATATCGCCAACCTTTCGTAATCTTGGCACTTCGACTATTACCATCTTCACCATTTGGTGCATTTTGGTGTTTCAAACACTGTGATTTTAAAGCTTCCGTTCAAACAAACTACACCAATTTGATTGCTAAGGAGTTGATTTTCATTTATAAATCTAAAAAGTAAACAGACGATGTTGTTTTTTTAATACAACCATACAGGTTATCTAAAACAGACAATATTTTTTGACTTGGATGCATTCTAAGCACAAGTTAATAGGGGGTACCCGTGATCATTTCCATATCTTGGCCACTTCTAAGTTGTATCAGATGATTCAGACCTAAGACATCTTATTAGAGAGTCCAAGATATTAATCAATAAGCCACTGTTTTCAATTCACATAGTGTAATAATAATAGAATGTTAAGGTTTATTGAGTAAATAAATAAATAACTAATGCATGTTTATGAAGATGTAGAATTGTTCTGGTATATTAAGCCAATATTCAAGAACTGCTAAACCCATGCTCTTTCGAGCTTTCTCCGCCAACTCTATCTTATGTAGTGTGGTGTCCGGCCTTCCTACCAGAATGCCTCCGCGGATGATGCGTAAATCACGCGACAACGACAGCGGAAGACTATTTTTGGTATTTTCTGGATTTAAAATGAAACAAACAAGTAAACAAGACAATAAAATTAAAAAGATAGATAAAAGAATCCACTACCAAGATTCGTAAAGGCCAGCCACCGGAATCAAGGATAAAGGAAACACTCCGCCCCACCACTACAATCGATAAAGGTCTAGCCACCACGATTATAGATAAAGGAAACCGAAGATTTAGACCTCACCACAATATTTGATAAAGAACAAGTCACCACAAATATTGATAAAGGGGTCACTCCTAACCACCAAGATCAAAGATCTCTAAAGGTAAAAGAAGATTTTTGTAAGAAATAGAGGCTGCTTTATTAATTTCCTTCAACATCAAAAACTAAAATACAATGAGAAAATAAAGCCCCTATTTATAGCCACATGCTATTTCCTAGGAATTAACGAAAATAATAAAATAATACATAAAAGCTGTCATGTGCAAGCCACTAATTAATTTGGACCAATAGGAAATGGACAACGTAGGTTTCTAGAAACATTCCCCTGCAAGTGGTCCCACAATACCGTTAGAAATGTCTTTGTCACACACGCCTTCTTTATCCCTGGACTTCCACTGGAGACAAAATCTGGAGCACTTCACTGGTGGACCTTCAGTGTTGGTCACTGGAGCATTCATCTGGAGCAGTCATCTGGAGCTGGTCACTGGAGTGCTTCACTGGTGGATTACCAGTGTTGGTCACTGGAGAATCTCGCCACTGGAGAAGTGTTACTACTGGTGACTGGACTGGTTCAGAAAAGACTTGTTTGAAATGGGCCACTACTGGCAGAATCAACATGGCTTGTTCAGATGACATTATCAGTTCAGTTTCCTTCAGCTCAGTTAGCTTCTTCAGATCGCTGGGTTTCTTCAGTTCAGTGAATCTGGACAATTCCGCATCATTCTCCCCCTCTGAAAAGAGACTTGTCCTCAAGTCTTCAAGGTACTCATCCTCCAGATAAGGCATCAGATCTCCCACATTAAAAGTACTTGAAACTGCCATATCTCCAGGTAGCTCAACTTTGTAAGCATTATCACCATATCTCTCCAGAATCTTGAACGGACCTTCAGCTCTGGGCATCAGTTTACTCTTCCTTTTTGCTGGAAACCTTTCTTTTCTCAGATGCACCCACACAAGATCACCTGGTGCAAAACTGGGCTGCTTTTTATTCTTGTTTGCCTTGGTCTTGTAACTGACATTTGCTTTCTTTATTCTGGTCTTCACTTCTTCACGAATTTTCTTTATTTCTTTTGCTCTGGTTTCAACGTTAATACTTGCCTTTGGTTCAATTGAAAATGGAATTAAATCAATGGGAGTCAGTGGATTGATACCATAACAAACCTCAAATGGGGATTTACTGGTAGAATAGTTAGGAACTCTGTTGAAAGCAAACTCAACATGAGCAAGCTTCAGATCCCAATCTTTTAGTGTCTTCTTCACTAGTTTTCTTAATAACATACCAATTATTCCGTTCGTGACTTCAGTCTGTCCATCAGTCTGAGGATGGTGAGACGTACTGAACATCAATCTGGTACCCATCAGTCTCCATAAGGTCTTCCAGAAATAACTCAGAAACTTGACATCTCTATCTGAAACAATTGTCTTTGGAATCCCATGCAAACGAACAATTTCCTTGAAAAATAGATTTGCAACTGCTGAAGCATCATTTGTGGTGTTGCAGGGAACAAAATGTGCCATTTTTGAAAATCAATCAACCACCACCATTATTGAATCTTTTCCCCTCTGAGTTCTGGGTAGTGCAACAATGAAATCCATACTGAGATCTTCCCATAGTTGAATGAACTGGAAGAGGAGTATACAACCCTTTGTGAAAAGTTGCCTTCGCCTGGTGACAAGTTGGACAGCGACTGATGATACTCTGGACATCCTCTAGTAGACTTGGCCAGTAGAAGTGTTCAGTGAGGATCTCTCCAGTTTTGTTAATGCCAAAATGGCCAGCTAAACCTCCTCCATGTGCTTCTCTTATCAGTAAATCTCTTATCGAACCCCTGGGAATGCACAACTTTCCATTTTTAAATAAGAAACCATCCTGAACAACAAATGGTCCTTTCTGGTGAGCTTCAGTGAGACGATCAGAAAAATCTGGATCAGCAGCGTACAATTCTTTGATGAAAGAAAACCCAAGAACTCTTGCCTCCAGAATTGATAACAACGAATATCGTCTGGAAAGTGCATCAGCAACAACATTAGCAACTCCAGCTTTGTGCTTAGAAACAAAAGAATATGACTGCAAAAATTCCACCCATTTTGCATGTCTGGCATTAAGCTTGTGTTGACCATTAATGAACTTCAGTGCTTCATGGTCAAAAAATAAGACAAACTGCTTTGGCTTCAGATAATGTGACCAGTGAGTGATAGCACGAATAATTGCATAAAATTCCTTGTCATAAGTGCTATACTTAAGTTTAGAACCATTGAGCTTTTCACTGAAATAGGCAACTGGACGCCCCGCTTGTACTAACACTGCACCAATACCTACTCTACTGGCGTCACACTCTAACTCAAACAACTGATCAAAATCTAGCAAAGATAGAACTAGAGCTGAACTGAGCTTTTCCTTCAGTGATTCAAAAGCCAACTGGGCTGACTTAGGCCAGTCAAACACACCCTTCTTCAGACAGTCAGTGATTGGAGCCACAACTGTAGAGAAACTTCTGATAAACCTTCTATAAAAAGATGTCAGTCCGTGAAAACTTCTTACTTCAGTGATTGAAGTAGGAACTGGCCATGATCTGATGGCTTCTACCTTTGAAGGATCCATAGAAATTCCTTCTTTTGAAACAACATACCCCAGAAATATTACACTCTCGACCATAAAATCACATTTCTCCAGTTTACCATATAACTGGTGTCTTCTCAATAGTTCAAATACACTCTTCAGATGATTAAAATGTTCAGCTTCAGATTTTGAATATACCAGAATATCATCGAAATAAACAACAACAAACTGACCAATAAGTGGCCTGAGAACTTCATTCATCAGTCTCATGAAAGTACTAGGAGCATTAGATAAACCAAAAGGCATTACTAACCATTCATAAAGGCCTCCTTTAATTTTGAAAGCAGTCTTCCACTCATCTCCATCCTTCATTCTGTTCTGGTGATAGCCACTTCTGAGATCAATCTTGGAAAATACACTGGAGCCATGTAATTCATCAAGCATATCATCCAATCTGGGAATGGGATATCTATACTTAATAGTTATATTATTTATGGCCCTGCTATCAACACACATTCTCATCAAACCATCTTTCTTTGGGACCAGGAGAGCTGGAACTGAACAAGGACTCATGCTTGCTCTGACATAACCATTGGTGTAGGAAATGGACAACGTAGGTTTCTAGAAACATTCCCCTGCAAGTGGTCCCACAATACCGTTAGAAATGTCTTTGTCACACGCGCCTTCCTTATCCCTGTCAACAGCTGTCTTTATTGGCCCACAAACATGGGACTTCAGTAGGGACTTTAATTTATTGGAAACTGGAGACACAAATCTGGACTTCCACTAGAGACAAAATCTGGAGCACTTTACTGGTGGACCTTCAGTGTTGGTCACTGGAGCATTCATCTGGAGCAGTCATCTGGAGCTGGTCACTGGAGTGCTTCACTGGTGGATTACCAGTGTTGGTCACTGGAGAATCTCGCCACTGGAGAAGTGTTACTACTGGTGACTGGACTGGTTCAGAAAAGACTTGTCTGAAATGGGTCACTGCTGGCAGAATCAACATGGCTTGTTCAGATGGCATTATCAGTTCAGTTACCTTCAGCTCAGTTAGCTTCTTCAGATCGCTGGGTTTCTTCAGTTCAGTGAATCTGGACATTTCCGCATCAGCGGACGGGCAGCGTGCTCCATTGTTGGTATTGCACAGTCGTTCCAGCATGAGTAGATCCAGTTTAGTCCGAACAGTAGGAATATCCCGAGTCGAGTAGTAGCCTCATGGAGGAAGACGAGGCTATGAAATAGGTGGATGAGATAAGATGTTTATTGAGGATTAGGCTTAACCTGCGGAGGAGAAATACCAGTGACGAGCACCTTTAAAACCTTTATATGCCCGGAAAGTCCTAGGTCTAAAGTAATAGGTACAAGCACTTCCCGCTTTATGTCTGATCTGAGGTGCTCAAGTGCATTCTTATTAGGTATTTTCTGATCCGCCGCTCACATTTCAAATCGATCATGCCCACTCTTCGTAAGGAAGACTAACCTAATCTTGCTTACCAAGACAGATATGAATGCGTGCTTCCAGCTAAGTGAATGGATATTGATGACCAACATGAAATCAAACGAATACGGATGATATGACTTCAATCGATCCATCAGCCAAAATTGATTGAATTGTTGTAAGTCCTAATTTTTAAGTTATAACAATGGTCGGTCTTAAAAGTATATTGTAAAGGCCTGTGTTTCAATCTCCTTAAATAAACATATTGATACAGCCATGGTACAGTGCAAAAACAACCAACAAAGTATTTGGTCAGGACACGTAAATCAAAGCCAAAGCCAACCTTTTCAAGTAGCCTAAACAGGGAAGTCCACTCCTTTTACTCATTTCATGATGCCCTTGCAAAACTTTTAAGTTGCTTACAGTCTATAATGTGGCTATTTGCATTTAACTATATAGCAACTACTCTGAGTGTCAAAAGTTTGCCCTATAACAGATTTTCCAGAAACCTGAATGGATGTTTTCTACTTCTAGTTCTGATTAGATCAGCTAGAAATATGTTGAACTAATCCTGCCCCTAGTTACCTGCAAGAGCTATTGCAGTGCAAACCATGTAGCTTGTGTATGATCTACAAATTTTGTGTTCGTGTCAATTTTACCTCTATATTTCTCCATTTCAGCAACCACAAAAACTACAAAGCAAAACCACAAACAAAAAAAAAGGAAAGAAAAGATAACCATTTCCATTTCAAAACAAACTGATGCATGGCAATTGGCCAGCCAATGCACATACCAATCAGAACCTTCAAAAAGTATAAAGTACTACAAGGCATTCATTTGTTGTCTGAATTATTGGGATTAACCACAATGAAAAGAAAAAAAAGTTCAGGGCCTTGATAGCCTGTTTATGCTGATGCAGTCTTCTTTTGCTGAAATATTACGGCATAAATAGGCACTCCTACACCAATGCTGAATGCAGTGAAAACACCTAGAGTCATGGTCAACTTCTGGTGTTTCATACGGTCCAAGTTGTACATGTGCTTTGAATGCAGGTAGGCTGGTTCATCATGTCCATGTCCTCCCATTCTCTTTACTCCAGTTGAATGAATTCCTCTTTGAGCTGAAAAACAACACTGGTGATATGAGAATCGACAAAGTAGTTAAAAACATAGGGAATTATTTAATGCACTTCGAGCGATTTATTAGTCAATATTATAGAAAACGAACAAGAATCCGCAATATACAGTTAAATGGGGATGGCAATACAAGTATCAGATCACAATGAACTAGAGAGCACATTATAATTGAACTGATGATATAATTGCTTCAGGGATGTTCGAATGTGCATTTTAAAATTTAAAGTAATCAAGTATAACAAACTACTGATTCTTTCAACCTAAGGTGAGATAATTCTTATATGTCTCTAACGAGTAGATGTGCTATAATACTACAATTCAGCATTGAACATATGTGTTACCTAGTCATGTTTGTAGCCCCTTATATTACCACCTATCAACCTCTCACTTGTTACTTGTAATATAGATACAAAAGAAGACAAATTAAGATAGAGCTTAAAGCAATTCTAACAAACATAATGTCGTTTCGAAGTAAAGGTAGCCAACAAAAATCATTTTGCGGATGTATACTACGATAATTTTCTGGAGTTTGGAAAGGAAGATAGCTAAATTGCTAACAAAACTCCATTTACTCATACTTATGATATCAAGGTAAACCACACTTGTTTCTTGTAATTAAAAGAGGGATGTAACTGCCACAACAATAGAATCCAAAAAATGCACATCACCTAAATCATAAAAGTATGAAACCTACCATATCAGACTTTATAACTAAATGTCAAGTTCACAACATGATGTTCCACATCAGTCAGTCGAAATATATGTATATGTAAAAAGGGGGAACCGGAGGCAGATTATGCTGGCAAAAAATTGAGGCGGATAAGACGGGCATGAATGTCTTTAGACATACTTGTATAGGCTAAGAACCTACAGGAGAAAACATTTCAGAAATATCTGGATGACATGATTTTGTAGATATGGACATGCCAAAAGAGTTGATATGAGAAGATCATGATGGTCATGTAGGTAAAAGTAGTAGAGTTTAAAAGAATTCACCAATGCTCATGATTCAACAGTATCAACGATAATTAGATTTAACCTTGGAAAATCAGTAACAAAACCAAGTGAACAAACTTATTTAATTTAATATTAGATAATCAGTCTTGTTTGAGCTGGTATTAAAACTAAACAACCATGATAAATCATGTAGGTAAAAGTGGCAGAGTTTAAAATTCACCAATAATCAAGATTTAAAAGTAACAAAAAGATAACTTTTCTGGCACGTTTAGTAGATATCAAATATGTAAACCTGTTTCCTTTCAGGAAATAAAAGAAATGCTATTTCATCAAAACATTGTAGTGGTAAGAAGTGAAGAACGTTGTTGGAGTCCGTAAATTCATTCAATATAATATGTGAACCAAGAAGTATATAATCTACAACAATATGATCAAGGATGGCTAATTCATTATATATAGAACAAGCCAATATTACTCTATATCTACAAGAACAAAAAGATACTCCTATTTGCAGAATCTGTAGAGGATCCAAATTTTGGCTTGTGAATGAAAGCATGGAATGTTATGTCAACCAGGATAACGGTAAAAGGCCCACCCATACTTGAGATGGTTAGGGTCATTGAATACACCACCGGTTGACAGTAGGCTTGTTGTACCTTCCCGAAGTAGTAGTTAAATGTGCCAAGATTAACATTGACAAGTATTACTAATGCAATATTTCAACAAGTTGAAATGGGTACAACTCAATATAACAGATTGGTAGTGTAGTCAAGAATATGTATTTAGTTCCTCTACTTTTACAATTTCTGTAGGTAGTTGTCGTGTTTACCATGTAATCCACCACCTAAGAATTGATTGAGATTCACAAGGCTTGCCATCGGTCTTTTAAACAAAAATTGTTTTAATTTCATTTCATCTAACTTAGCAGTTGTTAGCTTTATGTACCTAACACTTTATTATTATTCCCTCAACAGTCATCATCCTTGGAACCAGTTTACAGAATTAGGGTATCAAGTTCAAAAAACTCAAGGCAGACTCAACTCGGTAAAAGCAAATGAATTATGGTTTTGCAATATATATAGATATAGATATATATACACATGACTCTAAAAAATGGACAGCCTTTCGTAGGTAACCTACAAACAGGATTAAAATTTGGCATCTTCATTTGAAATATTCCTTTCTCAAACACAATAATAATCAAGTTTTCAGAGTTTAGTGGACAATTAATTTAAAAACCTCTGTTAGTGCACATTTTGGTGCACAATTTGTGTCCGATGCATCTCAATTAAAGGGCTGTTACTTTACAGAGATTATCCAGACAACAGGACAAACTCGTGTAAACAGTACCACGAGTTTGGACAAACTCGTGTGAACAGTAACACGAGTTTGGCCAATCACGTGTTACTGTAGCACGTGTTTGGTCCACGAGTTTGAAGCCCAACCCATTTCTAGCCTATATATAGTGTTCTTAGGTTTCGGTTTCAAGGGGGATTTTAGTCTAGACAGATGTCATCCACGGCAGGCTGAGGTATGCGCAAACCTCAGTCCGTAAGTCCACCATATTATTCGATTATCAAGAGTCGTCTCGTTGATTGTAATCCGTAATCATCGTAGATGTATTGTAAACGGATTTATTCATTGTAATCATTCGACTAATGATAAAGGAATTCTGTTTTTATCTCCTGTTCTTATTGATTTCGTGTTTGTTTCATTCAATTACCTCAATAACGATTATGTTTGGATTCCGCACTTACATAGTCGTAGGAATCTCGAATCGATCGGTCCCCTGCACTTTCAACCTCGCTTATTTGATTACTATCCTTGAAATAATGAGAATAAAGGCAAACCTAATAATATTTATATTACAGATCTAAAACATAAAATGAAATAGATACATAAATAAATCCAAATATGCAATCCAAAACATATATATATCATGTGAATCATTAGAAACAAAGTCTGGAATAATATGAATATTATTATGAACAAAAAAAAAGAAAAAGTTAAGGTAATAAATACCAGATTTGGAGAGGAGTGGTGAAGAAATGAATTTAGAAGTGATTGATCTAACTCCGTTGTTCAACGCCATGGATACCGATTAATTGATTGATTGATTTCTGCCCAGAGTATTATATCAAATGCAAAAACTGAAATGAAATTGATATATGCTGAGGAGGAATTTTCTCTTTTATTAATTAATTAACCTATCTATCAATATGTGGAGAAATATGATTATCAGGGGTGGCCGTGTGTGTGGGTGTTCCCTTTTGGGCTATCCAAATGACTCGCTCCGGATGTGGGCCGACGGCCCTAACAAATCCCTTCCCTTTTTATTTCTAACTAGATATGTCACCCGGACGTTGCCCCGGGAGACATTAATTTTGTTAACGATATAATATAAAAAATTATTCAAATCTATTTTAAAAAAATATTTTGGTAAAAATAACCAAATTTCTAAAAATAAGTATATTAATACCGATAACAACATTTTTAAAAGAGTAAGAAAATATGTTACGATTATAATATCAACAATAGAAAAAGATATGACAATGAAATATTTTTAATATTAGTTACGACATTTCGATGACGATGAGTAATGCGTTACAAATAGGTATGCGTTCATGGATCGAGGTTAAAAAATCACAAACTTTTTGAAGAAAACATGTATTATTCTCAAATGATTAAGAATTGTGAGTCCCTTAAATTACGAGATGGTTAACCAAAGAAAGTGTAAAATACAACAAGTCTAATAATCACTAGATTGGACTAGTATTACTTGTAAATAAAGATGCAAGATATATAAACAAAGTAATACAAGACTTAAAGCAATAAACAAATAAAGTGGACCATTATGTATGTTTCATGGGTATTTCATTTATTGATGTTTAAATAAAATACAAGGTTGTTGCGGAATCAAGATAACACAATTAAGTGTGTATCCTAACAACCTATGAGTAACAATATGATCTATATTTGTCAAATAACTCTTTAGGATCGAGATACTTAAAGTTGTGAAGTATCCCTGTTTAAGATCGAGAGTATTTGGACAAATTCACTTTCATGCAAAGTGTTATGCTAAAAAGTATTTTTCTCAAGGATATGACTTTGTATTTATAGGCAACAAAATTCACCAGTGAATTTTGTGCCGTACAAATATGGTTGTATACATTTAATGATCCGACAAGAACATTAAATGTATTGGATAAGGAATAAGGATAAAGTCACATCAAGTGCAAGTGTATCCTTTTATCCAACCACCTTAACACACGTATACTTTGTTAAAGAACAAGTGGATTGTTCTTTGGAAAGTGTGTTAAAGGCATAAGTCAAACCTCGATATCAGTGTTCAGACTTGTAGTATCTAGAACACTGACAATCCTTCAGTGTGCAGATCTGGTAAGACTTTCCAGTGGACTCCGCCATTTGTTAAGTCTTCTTCCTTCAGACTTCAGTCTTTGACTTCAGTCAGAATGTCTTCAGTAGAGTAGATCTGGACTGGGGTGAAGTCTTCAGTGAGCTAATCTGGAGAATGCTCCAGATTAACTATACAAGTAAATGCTCACTAGTCTTCAATTATTTCTGGACAAATCTTCAGAGGGACTCCAGATTCCAAGTCTGGAGTAGGTCCAGTAGAGAAACGTTTTCTGGTCAGATCTTCAGTGAGGCTCCAGTAGTCGGGTCTGGAGCGAGACCAGCAAAACAAGTTTTCTTAACAAACCTAAATAAGGTTCCAGTAGTCCAGTCTGGAGCCAGTCCAGTAAGTCTGGACTAAATCTGGACCTAACAAATTCCCCCTATTTGTTTAGAAATAATGCAAGTGTTTTCAGACTTATAGATATACAAATTTGTATGTTTGGAAAACACTTTATAGATCATGAGTGTTTTCAGTTTCATCTTTTAAGTTCTAACTTAGACTAAATCTGGTCATTTACTTATGAAAATAAAAAATTGCAACTATTATTACTTTCACCAAAAAGGAAAATAATTACAACTTTCATAAGACATTTAATTACAATAAGTACAATGATATAAGATTCAGGCCCTTCTTCTTGATGTCCTTTCTGGTGCATCTTCAGTAGCCTTCCTCTTTGGAGATGGAGATGATGGAACAGACACTGGTGGTCTCAGACCCAACACAGCTTCCATTTGTTGAATTCTCTTCCAGACCTTCTCAATCCTCTTCATAAAGGCCTTCACATCTGGAGAGAGATCAGTCTTACCTTTAAAGGTCAACCCAATCTCCTTTAGTTCAGTCCATCCAAAAGCTTGGACTGAAGTATCCTTTCTTTTATCAGTAAAGTTACCTTCTCTGGTCAACTTCACATTAAATCTGGTCATTTACTTATGAAAATAAAAAATTGCAACTATTATTACTTTCACCAAAAAGGAAAATAATTACAACTTTCATAAGACATTTAATTACAATAAGTACAATGATATAAGATTCAGGCCCTTCTTCTTGATGTCCTTTCTGGTGCATCTTCAGTAGCCTTCCTCTTTGGAGATGGAGATGATGGAACAGACACTGGTGGTCTCAGACCCAACACAGCTTCCATTTGTTGAATTCTCTTCCAGACCTTCTCAATCCTCTTCATAAAGGCCTTCACATCTGGAGAGAGATCAGTCTTACCTTTAAAGGTCAACCCAATCTCCTTTAGTTCAGTCCATCCAAAAGCTTGGACTGAAGTATCCTTTCTTTTATCAGTAAAGTTACCTTCTCTGGTCAACTTCACATTAAATCTGGTCATACCTTGATGATTTTCAGCCAGTGTGATTTCAGCATTTATAATCCTTCTTGCATTGGCCCTGAAAGTCATCATTTCATCAAATTTTGCCTTCTGCTTAGCCAAACGAACCATTTCTTCAGTATCCCTGGATACACCACTCTGTTGTCCTTCAGTGGACTGGTGTTCTTGTCTATTGATCTTCAGAGTGGTATCCAGAGGAATAAAGGTGCTAACATCACCATCTTTTATTGCCTTTAATTGTTTGGCAGTAAGCTTAGGCAGACCAGTCATTCTCTTCCTGTATTCCAACTCCAAAGCACCAGCATTTCTTCTAATCTTTTTCTGGAGGCTTACCAGCTCCTCCTTTCTTTGTCTGATCAACTCTGGAATTGTAACACCATATATCAATGAGTCATATACCTGTTCTTCTTCTTCACCAGATACAACCTTTTCTTTTCCTTTAACCGCCTTCAGTGTGGTAGGAATATCTGGGAAGCTTTCGAACTGGGGCTCACTGGCTTCAGTACCAGCAGCTTCTTCCAAAGTTCTCTGGGCTAAACGTGCACTGGCATCAGTACCAGTCACATGCCTCTGTTGCACAACACTTTCAGTAGCAACTGCCCTTACAACTTCTCTCTTCTTCCTTGTTAACTCTTGGTCACCAGTTGATGGAACTGACAATTTTCCCCCTTTGGAATGATCTCTAGTCCTGGACTTCAGATCATTCCACAACTCTTCCATCATATGCCTGTCTAGTGAACCAAAAGTTCTTCCTTGTTCTGGCAAGGAAGCAGTCATACCAGTCTTGAGTGCCTGGACTTCCCTTTTAATATTTTCAATTGCTTCTGGCAAGTCCTTTGGCAGCTCAACCTCAATCATCTTCACAACTTCTGGCAACATAACATCCTGAAATGATCTAAGGATAGATCCAGATATTTCTTCAGTGATCTCTTTCAGCATATCACCCTTAAGCTTTCTAACAACTTCATCACTAAGGGTGCTGACCATATCATTCTGATCAAATGTTGGCCTGCTCTCTAGTGCACCAACTCTTGTAACCAGCTTCTCCATCTCTTCTTTAAGACCTGCCAGTGGTTGTAGAACCTTACTTTCCACTGCAGTCTCAATAGAACTTACAATCTTCTCTTCAAACCCTTGTACTGCCACCCTTATATTTTGAGAATTGAGATTTGTGGCCAGTACCAGCTCATCCAGTTTATCAAATACTAACTTTTCATTCCCAGCAAAAAGGTTCATTTCTGACGCTAAATTGTTTGACAGTATTGATTTGAAGTCAGAAATAACCTGGGAAGATGACTGGAGTGATCTCTCCAGGTCCGCCACCTTACTAAGAAGGCCTTGGACCTCGGTTGAAGAGGAAGTGGAGAGACCAGAGGGTTGTTCCAGATGAGAAGTCAATCTGGTCATCATAGGTACTTGTGCCCAGTCCTCTTCAGTTTCAACATTTGAGACTGGCACACTTTGTTCGGTTGGGTTTACTGGGGCTTCAACTGGTGGTGATTGAGTTTGTGTTGGTTGAATGAATGGTGTGAAGTATGGAGTTGATTGAGGAATTGATGGTGGTGGTGGTGGTGGTGGTGGCATTTCTGGTGAACTTTCAACTTGTACATTTTCTTCACCCAAAAAGTCCATATTTACATCAAAATTCTGACCTCCAGACATAGGAGAGTCAGCCTCATCCCAAAACGATGCACCAGCAATATCAACTAGTTCACCAACCTCAACATTGAGATCAATCTGGGCTTCTTGATCGCCAGATGCTTGTTCTTCAGTCTGAACAACTTGCTCACCAGCTTGAGCCACATCTTGTACAACAGCCTGGACTTCAGTGTCCACTCTCTGTTCAGATTGTACAGTTGAATCAATATTCTCCTCTTCAAAAATAGGAGACCCATCTATATTCATTATATCACCAGGATGGGTTGATGGATTTACCTGGACTCCACCTCTCATCAGACGCCTGGAAGTTCTTGGTTGTCTGGAGGACTCAACATTTTCTGGTCCACCAACTGGAGCCACTTGTCGAATAGGTTGAACCATTTCAACAATTTCAACATCTTCGCTACCAGCAGGTACTTCAACAACTTGGACCCTGCCTGGTGCCACATTCTCTTCTATTCTTTGAAGTGACAACATTGCTTGAGGAATATCCACCTCACCATCTCTGGACCTTAAGTTGGTCAGATCTCTCATGTACTCACTCATTGAAAAATGAGTGGTTTCAAAATCGTACTGGGCTCCAAGGGCGTTCTTAAATATGATTGAAAGAAAACGAATGTATGGTACAAAGGGCTTTCTACCTTTTACCTTTAAAGTTCAACCCAATCTCCTTTAGTTCAGTCCATCCAAAAGCTTGGACTGAAGTATCCTTTCTTTCATCAGTAAAGTTACCTTCTCTGGTCAACTTCACATTAAATCTGGTCATCATAGGTACTTGTGCCCAGTCCTCTTCAGTTTCAACATTTGAGACTGGCACACTTTGTTCGGTTGGGTTTACTGGGGCTTCAACTGGTGGTGATTGAGTTTGTGTTGGTTGAATGAATGGTGTGAAGTATGGAGTTGATTGAGGAATTGATGGTGGTGGTGGTGGTGGCATTCTAGGTTCTGGTGGTGGCATTTCTGGTGTAGGAGTTGGTATTTCTGGTGGAGGTGTTGGCATTTCTGGTGAACTTTCAACTTGTACATTTTCTTCACCCAAAAAGTCCATATTTACATCAAAATTCTGACCTCCAGACATAGGAGAGTCAGCCTCATCCCAAAACGATGCACCAGCAATATCAACTAGTTCACCAACCTCAACATTGAGATCAATCTGGGCTTCTTGATCGCCAGATGCTTGTTCTTCAGTCTGAACAACTTGCTCACCAGCTTGAGCCACATCTTGTACAACAGCCTGGACTTCAGTGTCCACTCTCTGTTCAGATTGTACAGTAGAATCAATATTCTCCTCTTCAAAAATAGGAGACCCATCTATATTCATTATATCACCAGGATGGGTTGATGGATTTACCTGGACTCCACCTCTCATCAGACGCCTGGAAGTTCTTGGTTGTCTGGAGGACTCAACATTTTCTGGTCCACCAACTGGAGCCACTTGTCGAATAGGTTGAACCATTTCAACAATTTCAACATCTTCGCTACCAGCAGGTACTTCAACAACTTGGACCCTGCCTGGTGCCACATTCTCTTCTATTCTTTGAAGTGACAACATTGCTTGAGGAATATCCACCTCACCATCTCTGGACCTTAAGTTGGTCAGATCTCTCATGTACTCACTCATTGAAAAATGAGTGGTTTCAAAATCGTACTGGGCTCCAAGGGCGTTCTTAAATATGATTGAAAGAAAACGAATGTATGGTACAAAGGGCTTTCTACCTTTTACCTTTAAACGCTCTACCAGATCGTCAAATAATATCTGGGCAAAATCAACCCTTAGCCCAAACCACAAACAGTAGGCAATCTGGAGGTGGGTTTGATTGATCTGGTCTAACCCTCCAGAACTACCTCCAAGGCACTCGACAATGTGTGTGAAGAAATATCTCCACGAATCCGTCAGTCTGCTCATATATATTGTTCCCTTCCTTAGCAACTGACCATGCTCATCCACTATTTCGGTATGCCCCATTAATCTGCATACTTCTCTGAAGTTAATACCAGTAGGGAGTGGCATTGCCAATTCATTCTCATCCAGATAATTTAACTGAAGAGCTGTTCTGAGAGAATGTACAGTAAGAGTCAAGGGTCTGGTCCCTTGCTCAAGAGAATAATCAATATATGAATTTTCTTCATTATATTCGGCTGTGTACCAGAATTCACATAGATAATCGTGATACATTTTTTCTGGGTTTAATGTTAGAGCACCATATAGTGGACATGAGAGAAAAAAGGTATTTAATCTCCCAATGATTGATTGTGGATCATGGACACTGGATAGCGAGAGTTTTGCCATCCAGTTATTCATATTCATCCTTATAGCCTTTGCTTCAAGGGTGATATGAGGTGCTCTAACGACATCTGCAGCCGGAACATATTCAGCAGATAGAAGATTTCTTGGTGAGTTTGATTGTCTAGGTGCCATTTGATTATAGATGAAAGATGAAATTGAATGAATATTTAAGGTTTTATGAAGAATTTAATGAATGAAGTTAATATGAGAGTATTATGATTGGAAAATGAATGAAGAAAGAAATTAATGAAGGAATTTTAAGATTTGGGAGTAAATGTTCGAAGTAAATGAAATTGAAAGTGAAAGTGGGTATATATAGGATAGAGAATGTGGAACTCAAACGTCTTATTTGAATTTATCAAACAAAGTTTTTGATCGGGTTTTGAGATCCGCATTAATTACATCACATCACACATAAATGCATGACGGTTTACAGCCCACAAAACAGTAACAACTTGTACTTTTTGTTTTCCCAAAGTAAAAAGACCATCATTGCGTTTGAAAAATTTACATGCCACGTAGGATTTATAAGATAAATATCTTTGAAAAGATTTGCTTACGTGGCACACACAATGATCAAGTATTTTGAAAATATTATGACTCATTTCAGTGCATCTGGAGGTTGACTAGACACTCCAGTATCACTGGTGGATTAGTCCAGTGAACATGTACTGATGGTACACTGGAGGGACACTCCAGTAAAGTACCAGTGAAAACCATTTTTGAAAGACTGGAAACCTTAAACTTGCACGTCAACTAATACAGACAAATGAGAGGGACACATTTACAAGGAGACAAAAGTCAACTCAAACACGCACTTCAACTTGTCCAGTTACCAGTGAGAGGGACATATTTACAAAGCACCAGTAATATTTTCTGAAGAAGTTGTCCAGTGAGAAAATAAATTCCCCCTGAATTTAAAATACTTTTAATAGGAAAATATTTTTCAAGTCTTCCCTGGAATGTTGCTCCAGAAATCCAATAATGCAAAGATAGTACACAATGGCGTTCAATATCTGAGCAATCACCAGATTTAAGGATTTAACATTCCCAACTCACCAACAAGATATTCAAAAGTTTTGACATCCAGTGGTTTGGTAAAAATGTCAGCGAGTTGTTTGTCAGTGGGAATAAAATGGAGTTCAATGTTGTTTTTCATAATATGATCGCGAATGAAATGGTACCTTAGATCGATGTGTTTGGTTCTGGAGTGCATGACTGGATTGTTGGAGATAGCGATGGCACTGGTATTATCACAAAAGATTGGAGTTTTTGAATATTTAATACCATAATCAAGCAACTGGTTCTTCATCCAGAGTATCTGAGCACAACAACTGGCTGCAGACACGTATTCAGCTTCAGCAGTGGATAATGAAACTGAAGTTTGCTTCTTACTGGTCCAGCTGACCAGTTTGCCACCTAGGAAATGACATCCACCAGTTGTGGATTTCCTATCTATCTTACAACCTGCATGATCTGAATCTGAATAACCCATTAGATCCATGCCTGAGCCTTTGGGGTACCAAAGACCTAGACTGGGGACACCTTTAAGGTACTTCAGTATGCGCTTTACAGCAAGCATATGAGATTCCTTTGGATTAGACTGATATCTGGCACATAAACATGTTGAAAACATAATATCTGGTCTACTGGCCGTTAAATACATCAGTGAACCAACCATGCCTCTATAGACAGTGGTGTTCACTGGTTTGCCATCTGGATCCGAGTCCAGTGTCAGTGGTGCAGAAATTGGAGTTGGTTTAGATGGTGAAGAATTCATATCGAATTTCTTTAAAAGATCTCTAACATATTTTTCCTGATTAATAAAAATTCCATCTTTGTTTTGTTTAATCTGGAGTCCAAGAAAATATGTTAATTCACCCATCAAACTCATTTCATATTCAGTGGACATGATTTTAGAAAATTTCTTGCACATGTTTTCATCAGTAGACCCAAAAATTATATCATCAACATAAATTTGTACCATTAACAGATTACCTTTCTCATGAAGAATGAATAAGGTATTGTCAATTGCACCTCGTTTAAAACCATTTTTCAACAAATGTTTAGTCAGAGTATCATACCAGGCACGTGGGGCTTGTCTGAGGCCATATAGCGCTTTGTCCAGACGATATACCCAATGTGGATGCTTGTCATCAACGAAACCTGGAGGTTGTCTGACGTAAACTTCTTCTTCAAGCTTCCCATTCAAGAAAGCACTCTTTACATCCATCTGGTAGACCTTGAACTGATGATTAGCAGCGAATGCTAAGAAAATTCTTATCGCTTCAAGTCTAGCCACTGGAGCAAAAGATTCATCAAAGTCGACATCTGACTGGCAGTAGCCTTGTGCTACCAGTCTGGCCTTGTTTCTTATTACGTGGCCATCTTCATCTACTTTGTTTCTGAAGACCCATCTTGTTCCAATTGGTTCTTTCTTTCCAACTGGGAAAGGAACCAAATACCATACCTTGTTCCTTTCAAACTGGTGAAGCTCTTCTTGCATAGCAGTCACCCAGTTTGGATCTTCCAGAGCCTCGTCAATCTTCTTTGGTTCTATCAAAGATAGAAAACTGACGTATAAGCATTGATCACTAGAGGCTCTTCTGGTCTGAACACCACGACTGGAGTCACCTAAGATCTGATCAATAGGGTGAGCTTTTGTCCATCTGGAGTACTGACCAGGATTGTTACTGACAACAATATCAGTGCAAGAATTCAGTTGAGTCTCCTCTGAAGTTGCTTCAGGAGGAGGTTCTTCATAGACTACTTCAACATCTTCATCTGATTCATTTAAATCACGATTTGCATCATGAAATTCTTCATATGAAGGCATTTCTTGTAGTACTTGTTCAGTTTGGTCACCAGAAGACATTTCTGGTAAATTCTCAACTGATACTGATACTGGAGGAGTAGTACGCACATCTGAACCAATATTAATTTCAGAGGGTAGTTTGAAAATAATAGAGGGATAGAATGGAGTACTACTGGAGAGTTTCTTTTTCTGAACAGGTTCCAGATCAGGATGACTGGAAGCTGAGTCTGGTGAATCTTCATTTTTGTCGTTTATTGGATCAAATTCACAAAAGACAATTTGTGTTACTGGGGGAGTGTCAGGGACTCATGGACCTTCTCCAGTCTCTTGTTATAGACTCTGAAGGCCTTGCGAATGGCTGAATAGCCTAAGAAATACCCTTCATCAGCTTTGGCATCAAATTTGCCTAGCTGACTGGAGTCGTTCAGGATGTAAACTGGACATCCAAAAACGTGAAAATAACCAATATTTGGTTTTCTATTTCTTAAGACTTCATAGGCTGTCTTTTTGTGTCTCTTGATGTACACTGATCGATTCTGGGTGTGGCAAGCAGTTGCAATTGCTTCCGCCCAGAAACTGGTAGACAGTCCAGATTCAGCAAGCATACTCCTGGCAGCTTCTATCAGCGTTCTATTTTTCCTTTCCACAACTCCATTTTGTTCTGGAGAGCGGGCTGAAGAGAAGTTCTGGGAGATGCCAGTGTCAGTACAGAATGACTCCAGAGTTGCATTCTGGAATTCTGTTCCATTGTCACTTCTTAACTGACACACTTTTCGACTGTACTTGAGCTCAATTTGCTTGATAAGACTGATGATTTCAGCAGCAGCTTCACTTTTGGACCTCAGAAAGATCACCCAACAATATCTGGAGAACTCATCTATGATCACCAGGGTGAATCTTTTACCAGCACGAGTCTGAACGTTCACTGGACCAAAAAGGTCCATATGAAGCATGTGAAGAGGTTCAGTAATGCTGAAATTCTGTCTGGTCTTGAAACTGGTACGCTTTTGCTTACCCATCTCACATCCTGGACATGGTCTTTCCTTTTTGAAGGAGACTGAAGGTATCCCATCTGCAAGTTGTTTTCTGGACAACTTGTTAATGTTTTTGAAGTTTAAATGGGATAACCTTTTGTGCCATAACCAGTTTGTGTCTTCATCAGCTTGAGTATAGAAACACTGCTCTGAAGGAGAGCTTTCCATATCCATCACGTACACATTCCCTTTTCTGGGAGCAATCAACACTACCTTCCAGTCCTTGTTGAATACGATGCCCTGAGCAACATTGAATAAGACTTGATAGCCATCGTCACACAGTTGACTTACACTGATCAAGTTATATTTCAAACCATTCACAAATGCAACTCGTCTGAACTTGACTTGTCCATTGTTCAGAACACCATATCCCTCAGTCTTCCCACAACCATCATTTCCAAACGTGATGGAGGGTCCATCAGAAATGGTGAACTCCTCCAGTAGGGTCTTACATCCGGTCATCGTCCTGCCAGCTGCACTGTCAAGATACCAGATAAGCTTCTTTCGATCGCCCTACACATACACCAGATATTGATCAGTTAGATTTGGGAACCCATCGACTGATGGGTTCACTGGACCCTCCCTTATAGGTCCCTGGGGCAATCTGGTCTAGTTCACTTTGTTCAATAGTGGTCTTAGAAGAAAAGACCACTGGGGTTGATGGTTTTAAAACCTTTTTCATTTTCTCAACTGGAGAAATAAGTTTGTCTTTCTTAGCAAAAGGTTTTATATTTTGTCTAGGGCCAGATGAAGTACCCTCAAGAAAGTTTAATCTTGCATTAACACTTTGTGATTGACGAGTCAGAATTTGAATCTGGCTCTCTAACCTGGACAAAATATTTTTTTCAGATGTTACCTTAGCCTTTCCAGTCCAAGGCTTTGGTAGGGGATTGGTCTGAGGCAAAGGTCTATTCTGCTTCACCTTTTTGACTAGAGCAGCCATCTGGAGCTCTTCAGTCTTAACCTCTGGGGATTGAACTGGGTCTAAATTGGTCTTAGGAGTTGCAGGCTCATCATAAACAGTGATAGGCCTGAACACCTCTGGTAACCGATCGATTACTGGTATTAATGATGCAACATTAGTATTTCCATCTAAATATGCACGTTTTTGAGCAGGAAATTGTTTAACTGAAGCATCATATGGCTTTTTGGTTTCTAGCCATGACTTTATTACCAGTTTTTCTTTCTCTAAAATGATCTCAAGATCTTGCTTTTCTTGAATCAATTGTTCAGTTACCAGAACCTGGGCTTGAAATGCCAGTTCAATGTCTTGAAGCTCTTTTAATTTTGATTTTAAAGCATTTATTTCAGAAGAATCTGTTTCTAGACCATTTACACAATCAGATCTAACAGTTTCTACAAAAATCAAATCAGAATTTAAAGCTTCAGCAATGTCCAATTTTAGTTCTTGGTCAGTTGCATTATCATAATCACTAACCTTTTTAATAACAATGTCCACCCATCGTCCAGATGTGACATCTTCCTTCACCAGGTGCTCATCAACTTCCAGAGCCATGTAACAGCAATCTCTTTCCTCTTCTTCATCAGCAGATGATTCATCAGAAGGAACCCACTTCTCTTCAGTTGTTGCAATCATGCACTTATTATTGGTTTCCATTTGTTGTGCCATGAGAGCAATTTGGGCCTTAAGCTTTTTATATTTCAATTTATAGCTATCATCAGGCTTATTATTTGAAGAGAATGGACCAGGCTTGGATACAAACTGGTTGGACCTGCACTCTTTCATGAAATGACCTTTTTTGCCACACTTAAAGCATGTCAAATTGGTCTTGTCAGTGGAAGAACTGGATGCAAATTGTCCAGATGGCTTATTTGCTCTTGCTTTGAAACGGTTAAACGTTTTAGCAATCATTGCAATAAGGTCATCATCTTCAGTTTCATCACAACAGTCTGGAGAGACTTGACTGGACTCTCCAGAATCCATAAGTTCAGACACCATCTTCTTCATAGAAAATACATTCTCAGAAGATATCAGTGCTGTATTTTGTGGTTCAGAATAACTAACCACTTTAGGAGTACTGGAGGCATGGTTAAAAGCATCTTGTTCTGCAACCACTCTCTGAGCTTGATTTTCTTCAGTGTACCTGAAGGCTCCATATAGAGTTGAGAGAGTGTGTGTGTGCAGAGTTTTACCTTGTCGTAAGACAAGTATCATGTGAGACCATTTGGTGGGTAGAATGTCACAAAATTTCTCCAGAAGTATATCCTTGTCCTTCTCAACCCCAAGACCTCTCAATTGGTTTATGATACTCATAAATCTGGTGTAAGTACCAGTGAGAGACTCGTTAGGTTGAGCAAAAAATGACTCATACCTCTTGTTTAAGGAGACCTTTCTGGTGACAATGGTGTCATCTCCTCCTTCATGTTGGTTAAGAAGTTCATCCCACATGGATTTGGCACTAGGAAAAAGAACTAGTGTGGGAATTAGGGTTTCTGGAACGGCCCCGAGGATCATGTTTTTGAGAAGGGTGTCTAAATTCACCAATCTCCTCTCCTCTTCTGACCAATGTTCCTCCCTCTTTTCCCTTCCTCTTCTAGATCCAGAAGGATCAAGAAGTGGATTGAGAGGTGATGTAGGTACATAAGGACCTTCGTTTAAAATCTTCATCATGTTCCTCTCAATACCAGTGACATGCAAAACCATCCTAGCCTTCCACGTACCAAATTCATCACTGTTCCCACTGAATTTAGGAACAGGATTATTTGAGTAGTGCACATGCACGTGTGGAGAAGCAGGAGTAGGAGGAGGAGGTGGAGGATTAGTGTTATTAACATTTTGTGGTTCAGAATAACTAACCACTTTAGGAGTACTGGAGGCATGGTTAAAAGCATCTTGTTCTGCAACCACTCTCTGAGCTTGATTTTCTTCAGTGTACCTGAAGGCTCCATATAGAGTTGAGAGAGTGTGTGTGTGCAGAGTTTTACCTTGTCGTAAGACAAGTATCATGTGAGACCATTTGGTGGGTAGAATGTCACAAAATTTCTCCAGAAGTATATCCTTGTCCTTCTCAACCCCAAGACCTCTCAATTGGTTTATGATACTCATAAATCTGGTGTAAGTACCAGTGAGAGACTCGTTAGGTTGAGCAAAAAATGACTCATACCTCTTGTTTAAGGAGACCTTTCTGGTGACAATGGTGTCATCTCCTCCTTCATGTTGGTTAAGAAGTTCATCCCACATGGATTTGGCACTAGGAAAAAGAACTAGTGTGGGAATTAGGGTTTCTGGAACGGCCCCGAGGATCATGTTTTTGAGAAGGGTGTCTAAATTCACCAATCTCCTCTCCTCTTCTGACCAATGTTCCTCCCTCTTTTCCCTTCCTCTTCTAGATCCAGAAGGATCAAGAAGTGGATTGAGAGGTGATGTAGGTACATAAGGACCTTCGTTTAAAATCTTCATCATGTTCCTCTCAATACCAGTGACATGCAAAACCATCCTAGCCTTCCACGTACCAAATTCATCACTGTTCCCACTGAATTTAGGAACAGGATTATTTGAGTAGTGCACATGCACGTGTGGAGAAGCAGGAGTAGGAGGAGGAGGTGGAGGATTAGTGTTATTAACATTTTGTGGTTCAGAATAACTAACCACTTTAGGAGTACTGGAGGCATGGTTAAAAGCATCTTGTTCTGCAACCACTCTCTGAGCTTGATTTTCTTCAGTGTACCTGAAGGCTCCATATAGAGTTGAGAGAGTGTGTGTGTGCAGAGTTTTACCTTGTCGTAAGACAAGTATCATGTGAGACCATTTGGTGGGTAGAATGTCACAAAATTTCTCCAGAAGTATATCCTTGTCCTTCTCAACCCCAAGACCTCTCAATTGGTTTATGATACTCATAAATCTGGTGTAAGTACCAGTGAGAGACTCGTTAGGTTGAGCAAAAAATGACTCATACCTCTTGTTTAAGGAGACCTTTCTGGTGACAATGGTGTCATCTCCTCCTTCATGTTGGTTAAGAAGTTCATCCCACATGGATTTGGCACTAGGAAAAAGAACTAGTGTGGGAATTAGGGTTTCTGGAACGGCCCCGAGGATCATGTTTTTGAGAAGGGTGTCTAAATTCACCAATCTCCTCTCCTCTTCTGACCAATGTTCCTCCCTCTTTTCCCTTCCTCTTCTAGATCCAGAAGGATCAAGAAGTGGATTGAGAGGTGATGTAGGTACATAAGGACCTTCGTTTAAAATCTTCATCATGTTCCTCTCAATACCAGTGACATGCAAAACCATCCTAGCCTTCCACGTACCAAATTCATCACTGTTCCCACTGAATTTAGGAACAGGATTATTTGAGTAGTGCACATGCACGTGTGGAGAAGCAGGAGTAGGAGGAGGAGGTGGAGGATTAGTGTTATTAACATTTTGTGGTTCATTTTGATCATGAATATTTACATTAGGATCGGGACCAAGACTAAAACCTTGTGTATTTTTTGGTTAGCCATCAAGAACAGATCTAGGCAATGATTAGCCTTCTGCTCTGATACCAAATGTGAGTCCCTTAAATTACGAGATGGTTAACCAAAGAAAGTGTAAAATACAACAACTCTAATAATCACTAGATTGGACTAGTATTACTTGTAAATAAAGATGCAAGATATATAAACAAAGTAATACAAGACTTAAAGCAATAAACAAATAAAGTGGACCATTATGTATGTTTCATGGGTATTTCATTTATTGATGTTTAAATAAAATACAAGGTTGTTGCGGAATCAAGATAACACAATTAAGTGTGTATCCTAACAACCTATGAGTTACAATATGATCTATATTTGTCAAATAACTCTTTAGGATCGAGATACTTAAAGTTGTGAAGTATCCCTGTTTAAGATCGAGAGTATTTGGACAAATTCACTTTCATGCAAAGTGTTATGCTAAAAAGTATTTTTCTCAAGGATATGACTTTGTATTTATAGGCAACAAAATTCACCAGTGAATTTTGTGCCGTACAAATATGGTTGTATACATTTAATGATCCGACAAGAACATTAAATGTATTGGATAAGGAATAAGGATAAAGTCACATCAAGTGCAAGTGTATCGTTTTATCCAACCACCTTAACACACGTATACTTTGTTAAAGAACAAGTGGATTGTTCTTTGGAAAGTGTGTTAAAGGCATAAGTCAAACCTTGATATCAGTGTTCAGACTTGTAGTATCTAGAACACTGACAATCCTTCAGTGTGCAGATCTGGTAAGACTTTCCAGTGGACTCCGCCATTTGTTAAGTCTTCTTCCTTCAGACTTCAGTCTTTGACTTCAGTCAGAATGTCTTCAGTAGAGTAGATCTGGACTGGGGTGAAGTCTTCAGTGAGCTAATCTGGAGAATGCTCCAGATTACCTATACAAGTAAATGCTCACTAGTCTTCAATTATTTCTGGACAAATCTTCAGAGGGACTCCAGATTCCAAGTCTGGAGTAGGTCCAGTAGAGAAACGTTTTCTGGTCAGATCTTCAGTGAGGCTCCAGTAGTCGGGTCTGGAGCGAGACCAGCAAAACAAGTTTTCTTAACAAACCTAAATAAGGTTCCAGTAGTCCAGTCTGGAGCCAGTCCAGTAAGTCTGGACTAAATCTGGACCTAACAAGAATAAAACAAAAGTTGACATTTGTTAGTTAAAAAATGAATAGTAAAAGTTTTGTGTGAAAGTGAAAGTAGTTAGCATAAAAGTTTAGTGCTAAAAATGTAAGAGGTTAAAATATTGTGGTGAAAATAAAAGAAAATCAAAAAGTATAAAAGTTTAGTGCTAAAAGTGTAAAGAATTAAAGTATTGTGGTGAAAATAAAAAGAATAAAAAGTTTGTGTGAAAGTGAAAGTAGTTCGCATAAAAGTTTAGTGCTAAAAATGTAAGAGGTTAAAATATTGTGGTGAAAATAAAAGAAAATCAAAAAGTATAAAAGTTTAGTGCTAAAAGTGTAAAGAATTAAAGTATTGTGGTGAAAATAAAAAGAATAAAAAGTTTGTGTGAAAGTGAAAGTAGTTCGCATAAAAGTTTAGTGCTAAAAATGTAAAGATAAAGTATTGTGGTGAAAATAAAAAGAATAAAAAGTTTGTGTGAAAGTGAAAGTAGTTCGCATAAAAGTTTAGTGCTAAAAATGTAAAAGGTTAAAATATTGTGGTGAAAATAAAAGAATAAAAAGTTTGTGTGAAAGTGAAAGTAGTTCGCATAAAAGTTTAGTGCTAAAAATGTAAAGAGGTTAAAATATTGTGGTGAAAATAAAAAGAATAAAAAGTTTGTGTGAAAGTGAAAGTAGTTAGCATAAAAGTTTAGTGCTAAAAATGTAAAAGGTTAAAATATTGTGGTGAAAATAAAAGAAAATCAAAAAGTATAAAAGTTTAGTGCTAAAGGTGTAAAGAATTAAAGTATTGTGGTGAAAATAAAAAGAATAAAAAGTTTGTGTGAAAGTGAAAGTAGTTCGCATAAAAGTTTAGTGCTAAAAATGTAAGAGGTTAAAATATTGTGGTGAAAATAAAAGAAAATCAAAAAGTATAAAAGTTTAGTGCTAAAAGTGTAAAGACGTAAAGTTTTGTGGTGAAAATATAAAGAATAAAAAGTTTACTATTCTTTACACGTTTTTCCTTACCTTGCTTTTTAATATATATATTAAATAATTTTGCATTTTTCATCTTGTTAATCTAAAGTAGTGATGTTGCCATATTGCCATATTGGTATCGGATTTTTTTTTATATGTTTGCTTACCGATATTGTGAAATTAATAGTTTTACAGTTTACATAAATTATTATATCTGCAGTAGTTATGTATAAAAATAATAATGATATTAATATCACTATTATTTATATTTTATAGTGAATAAAATATTATCCGGCTTATTACTAGAATAGATGATATTGTATTTTAAAAAATATTGATATCAGATATTTGAAAATAACAATTATATCAATTTTATGGTTTTTTATTTTTATTTGAGAGTTAGAAGCCACCATAGATAGCTAATTATTATTGGGTTTGAATATGTTTTTACATTAACTGTGTAAAACTAGATAGTAAGACTAAATAGATAGAGATAAGAGTTTTATAGACGAAGCTATAGATTTGATAATAACATATTACATAGTTTATTTTAAAAAACGAAATCAATTATTTTATGTTCATAAGAGATTATAGATAAAAGCAAAAACAAAGATTAATAGCTAAGCAAACACTAGTGACGGGTTAGATGAATGGAAAGAGTAATTGAAGAACTCTTGAAGGTGAACAGATACTCTAATTTTGTAGCTTGTACAAGGTGTCATGGAACTAATTAAACTATGTCATTCCTAGCATAAACTAAAATTACACACGACCAACTAATCTAAACTACACATGCTAACACATGAGTCAGTTTTACTCAAAAGGATTGGTATTCACCCAAAAAATTATGTGTTCATACGGTACCCTCTATTGGTTTTGTGAACGTGCATCAAACTTCATGAGGTTTATGTGCATAGAAATCCAACAATGCTCCTTTCTATCTTCTAGAATTCCATGATAATTAACTTGTTCTAAAAGGAAGAAATATAACACCCCTTAATTTAAAAGACCATTTTCTAACACATAATAATACATTAAAACTGTGTTTGGTCGAGAGAAGTTCATACAAATGAATTGAAGATACATGAAACTGATGAAGAAATCTAATAGATTTCATTGTTTGGTAACGATGAAAATTGACTTGAGATATGCTAAGGAACATAAGTTTTTGTAATCAAAACCTGAAAAATTCAACCAACTTTGCATAAACTCATTTGATATAAGAACGATTTAAAAACAAAATCCTCTAACCAAAGGGTAGGAACCCAATAGTACCGCCACCATGTGATCATCTGAGCCCACAGATGAAGGTTGTGGGTCACAAGTTGGAAACTTGCCAAAAGCAAGTAAAGAAACTATATTTTATAATCCATGTGTGAAGATGATTTACTGAACATGAGTACTATACGATGTCTGCTCTAAGTACCAAGATGTTTCCACTCGCATCCCTTTATTAAAAATCCTCTAATTATCATTTTCTTTCATTTTTCTCGTTTCATTTTGGATGAAAATCAAGATAGAGCAAAATCCTTTCTTGAAATATGATCATTTCTCTACTCCGATGTTAAGTTAGCTTCTTAATACTTTAATTAAGTATTATTAATTTTGTTTTCCTTTATTAACTTTTAATGTTTTAACTAGATTTTTATAATTAGATAACTTTTGAACATGTTATTATATATTACTTTATATATTATCATTTTATTTAATTAGTCAAAATTTTATAACTTGTTATAGTAATTAATAACTAAAAAATATTGAAATGAAATCTTTATATTCTTTGGAACTAACCGAAGGGGGCCTAGCTTAAAGATATAATATAATGTGCCATAATAAAGATTGAGATCGAGAATACGATATAGACATTGCAAAATAGTTGGGTTGTTCAAACATGAATACAAAGATGGTTTACATGAAATTATCAAATTAAACTACATCACTTCACCATTTCCAGAACACATTTGAACCACACTTGAACTTGTCCTTCCCTTTGCACTCCAACTCTATATCATCTGATATGAACGGCACTTTCTGCATTATATAATATCAATATTTCAATTATAAGTCAAACACTCGCATATAAATATGTATAAAAAAAATACATTTCGGTTTTCAAAATATATAATATAATCGTATCATCTCGGAAAATTAATACTGTACTATTTTGTTTTGTTTGTTCTTAACTTCTTATACTATGGCTCTAGAAGATAAAAAATTTGTCACTTGCAACTTAGATGTGCCATCTCCAAGTCAAAAGTGAATAAATAACCAATACAAGTGACAACTGAACATTAGAGCATTACCAATGGGCACTGTATTGCATATTGGACTTTGAATACGGTGCACACCATTGGGTGTGATCCGTATTCGAAGTGTATTGGAGAAAAATGTGGTGGCCACCACAATTGTATTAGGGAGTGTATTGTAATGTACCGGATGTATTAGGTATTAGGTGTGAATGTTTTGGAGTGTATGGAATGTATTAGGTATTGGGTGTGAATGAGGGGATAATGTATTAGATAGAAATTTTGCTAATGTGACGCTGATGTAGTGTATTGGGTGTATTGAGGGAGACCATTGGTAGTATGCTCTTATAGCCTTATTGGGTTGACATACCAAAACTTGTTATTCCAATAATAATAAAGTAGTATTACGTACAAACACATATCATATACATAGCATGTTTAAAAAAGAATAAAAGGTTTCAAACAAATGAAAATCATTTGGGTCGAATTTTAAGTTCTTTGACTAAATTGTTTGGAACGAAACCACGTACATTCACTATATGTGAGATTCAAACTCACTATCTCTTACTAGTCTAGACATTATGAATGTTGCAAACTTGCAATTAACAGGTGTAAGAACTTTTAGTAAGATAATGATTCATTGTGGTTTTGTATAATTATAATATAATATAATTTGATTTAATTATACTATATATATATATAAGTAGAAAATGTGAAACCTTTTGCTTAGCAAGATCTTGGCAGCCAGTGAAGTTGTAGGGGAAGGTGCATGTTCCAAACTGAACTGTGTATGCTCTTGCAAAGTTTGCTCCACTTGTAGCCAACCTCTTTTGGTCATTCAATTCCTAAATATAATAGTAATCAAAAAAGGTTCATAACCATTAACCAACCAACTAAATAAATAACACTACTAGCTAGTCTTCTAATTGCTTAAATATATATTCAAAAAAACTCACCTTGTTAGCTTTGGACTTTTCAAGATATTCATCAATGACACCAGCATTAGCAGATGATGAGGTGGCTGTGGCAAAGAGTGCCGCTCCAAGGGAAAGTAGAGCAGCTCTTCTGCCGTGTGACTCGCCTTCGGATCTCACGCTCTGTTTGGCAGCCTTGATGATCGGTAACTTGTAATTACCGACGGTTGCAGATGATGATGGTTTTAAGTTGGATTCCAAGGACCCAATACCACCCGACACTGCATAGTTGCATGCCAATACACCTGAGTTCATTGTGGCCATTATTAGTTAATTTGGTTGGTTATTTTTGAATATGTTACACTACAAATGATGATGATATTTGGATGTGGATTTTTATATATATTAGAATATATATCACGAAGATAAATAAGTTTGAAGAAAGTTGTGGGTGTGATTAATCGATAGGCCAAAGGGTTTGTGGTGGGAGTGTGGATAAGGTGAGATCGCTTCTTTCCTATTGGCTTTCTTGTTGATATGCAATATTTCTCAATTTTCCTATTTCTTTCTTTATGACAAGAATCAACCAAGAAATAAATAAACCAATCAACCAATTAAAAATAAATAGATGAAAATAGTAGGAGTCTATCACATAAAATATTGGGTTAAATGTAAAAATCGTCCCTGTTGTTTATCAGTTTTACAGTTTTTATCCGTCCGTTAACTTTTTGGGCAAAATCATCCATGTGGTTTAAGTATGAGTACGAGAATAACAATGTGCGATGTGGCTATAGACCTATTTACGATACATATAGTATGAATACATATAAATGTGCCTTACGGTCGACGTGGCTATTGTGGTGCATAAAGCAATCATCGTATACCAAAGAATCCTTAATGAATACATAAGAATCCACAGTTAATACCAAAGAAACCGCAATAAATACCAAAGAATCCGCAATATCATTAAGTAGTCTAATAACCATTAAATAATAGTTGAAAGCATTACGACATATATATGAAAACACATATTGTATTCCTTTCACCTCAGAGCGCAAGTAAAAAAAAGGCTACAAAGACTCACCTCAAAGCAAGCAACAAGATTAAGTACATAAGATATCAAAACGCAAGTAACTGGTACGCAACAATTTCAAATATGACCCACATAGATGTTTGCGATGATGTTTAGAAGGTAAAAACACTGTTTGAAGCTAAATCTAAACATAATAAGGTTGGATTTCAATAAAAATTGATGCTTATGTAGGTAGTAAGGGGAAAAAGTGTGTGTGTGTGTGTTTGCTTGGAGAGTAAGTTAATGAAAACGAGGGTTTGTGAAAGAAAAAGAGTATTTATATGTATAGTAAAATAGAAGGGGCTCATGCTATGCTAACATTACTAGGCCGAAATATTTACGATGTCGGGCTTGAATTACGATGCTACACCAAACTGCGATGCAGGACATAAAATACGATGCCTAATAAAAATTATGATGCCGAACTAATTTACGATGTCAAACTGCAATTACGATATTGAATCATAACTACAATGCCATTTTCAAATTACGATTTCAAATCCAATTTAAATCTTTATTTGACTTAAAAACTTTCATTGTAAACTCACAGGTGTTACATTCGCTCTTTCTGTGAACCCCCCCCCCCCCCCCCCCCCCCCCCCCGGGCCGGCTCTCCCTCTTCGCTCCTCTACATCGGCGAAATCTGACCCCATCTCCAATCAGTTAGGTGAACTTTTGATTGTTAATCTTTGTTTATCTATAAATCCATTGTTTTATTAATTTATTATTTATTTTTCTTGATTTTCCATATCTTGGTTTATACACTAAACATAACATCATTCGGTGTACGTCCATCTAAGAAATAGGGTCATGATACAGTGAATCTATTAACGTGAAGATCTATTGATGGGTTTTGTCTATTCGTGTCGCCGTCACCGCAACCTATGTCACCACCACCACATCCGTCATCCACATCCACCATCGCAACCGCCTCCATCGTCGCCATAGCTACCACTACAACCACACATCCGTTTTTCCTTGGTAAATTTTTATTTATTATAAAATATATTTTCCGATACAGATAAATCTATGGTAAACATGTTTTTAAAAACTACTATATTTGTTTATTTTGTTTACCTGTTAGATTAATTGATAATCTGCTAAATAATTTTTATTTTAATTTGCATATAACACATTAAGAAAACATGGACAGGTCATAACATCAACATTGTTGATGTTTCTTAAGAAGACATGAATAGATATATAAAAAAAATCAAATTTATCCCCCAAAATTTTGATAATCCATCCTTTTTTCTTTTTTGTATATATTCATGTATATATACATGCTAATAGGTATCACGGGCAACATGAGATAATAATTATCTAAAGATTGTGATAATAAACAGTTATGATGGAGCAAAGATAGATGGAGATTCAATATCCAACAAAATCCAAAACATGTAGCTCATATTATTAATTATACATGCTTTTTTTTTAGAACAACATTATATTAAAATAAAATGTCACTAGCGAAACACTAGAAAACCTAAGAAGTACAAGTAAATAACAAATACCAGAATAATACCAAAGCATACAATATCTAGATCAACAAAACTCGACAAGATCATAGACACCTAGATCAACAAAACTCATCAACAAAACTCGACAATAACAGTGCTCCTTTTTGGGTACTTTGTATCATTTCATACCCAAATTTATATGTATATGAAATGATATCTCTTGAAATTAATCAAGTTTCATTCATTTTTGTTAAAATATTTCAGATACATGAATTCAAGAAAAAACCTTTGATTCTGCTGCAACTTCAATTGGTCATTTTGGTTTTGCTCTTTTCACATGATCTTCTTAAGGTACTTTTATTTGTTTTTATTATATCTTCGATTTTTTTATGTCTTTATTTAGTTTTTGTGACAATTTAATCATCATTATTGGAAGAAAAACAAAACAAGTTCACAAAACAATATAGTTTGGAGGAAAATGTGGTGTACCTTATACATAGCATGGAAAATGTGGTGTACCACATACCTTATACATAGCATGTAAAAATGTCTGTTACGTTATGTGTGCATTTTGATCCTACTTACTAATGTTAAGAGTTATAAACGAAAAACTGATTTTATTGATATTGTTTCATGATAATTTTACATAAGCTTGAGCCTCTATTTATACATAAAACTGGTAAGGAAAATCTAATTCTTGACCGACTCTTCTTTCTTGGACTTGGGCCTTACTGGGCCGATTCTTGTTACGGGCTTTTAGCTTGAACTCGGGAAGTGATGAAACTGACCCTGATCCCACTTTCTAACACTCCCCCTCAAGTTGAATATTGGGATTACCGAAATTCAACTTGCTTAAACACTTATGAAACATAGATGTTCCCACAGCTTTGGTTAAAATATCAGCAAGTTGTTCCTCAGACTTAACAAAAGGTAACTTGATGATTCCACTCTCCAATTTTTCTTTTATAAAATGACGATCAACTTTCACATGCTTAGTTCTGTCATGTTAAACTGGATTCTCTGAGATCTGAATAGCAGCTTCATTATCACTCATGATTTTAATGCTTTCTTTGGGAGCAAAACCTATTTCAGACACCAGCTTCTTCAACCACAAAGCTTCTGCTAGTCCTCTAGCTATACCCCTAAACTCAGCTTCAACACTAGACAAGGAGACAACTTTCTGTTTTTTACTTTTCCATGTAACCAAGTTACCACCTATCAATGAGAAATACCCTGAAGTGGACCTTCGATTACCTTTATCTCCTGCCCAATCTGCATCTGTATATATCTCAATCTTAAGATGACCATTAGCTTTAAATAACACCCCATGACCTGAAGTCCCTTTAAGATACCTGATAATTCGTAGAACCGCATCCATATGATCTTCCTGAGGTTGGTGCATAAATTGACTAACCACTCCAACAACATATGCTATGTCTGGATGAGTATGAGTCAAATAAATAAGTTTCCCTACCAACCTTTGATATCTATTTTTATCAGTGGCTCTAGCATCTGTCTTTATAAACAATTTCTGATTGATGACCATGGGTGTGTCTGCTGGTTTGCAATCAATCATTCCTGTTTCAGCTAAAAGATCCAATATATACTTCTTCTGGCAAATAAAAATTCCATGTTTAGACCTTGAAACTTCTATTCCAAGAAAGTACTTCAAATCTCCCAAATCTTTCATTTCAAATTCTGCAAACAAAGCTGTTTTTAGTTGATCAATCTCCTTTTTATCATTTCCTGTAATAATCATGTCATCAACATAAATTATTAGACATGTTACTAGATTTCCTCTATGACGAAGGAACAATGTGTGATCAGAATTGTTCTGTTGATATCCATACTTCTTCATAGCAAGAGTAAATCTTCCAAACCAAGCTCTAGGTGACTGTTTAAGTCCATATAAGGACTTCTTCAACCTACAAACTTCTCCATGTTTGAAGTTACGAGAAAAACCTGGAGGAGGATCCATATATACTTCTTCTGGTAAATAAAAATTCCATGTTTAGACCTTGAAACTTCTATTCCAAGAAAGTACTTCAAATCTCCCAAATCTTTCATTTCAAATTCTGCAAACAAAGCTGTTTTTAGTTGATCAATCTCCTTTTCATCATTTCCTGTAATAATCATGTCATCAACATAAATTATTAGACATGTTACTAGATTTCCTCTATGACGAAGGAACAATGTGTGATCAGAATTGTTCTGTTGATATCCATACTTCTTCATAGCAAGAGTAAATCTTCCAAACCAAGCTCTAGGTGACTGTTTAAGTCCATATAAGGACTTCTTCAACCTACAAACTTCTCCATGTTTGAAGTTACGAGAAAAACCTGGAGGAGGATCCATATATACTTCTTCTGTAAATAAAAATTCCATGTTTAGACCTTGAAACTTCTATTCCAAGAAAGTACTTCAAATCTCCCAAATCTTTCATTTCAAATTCTGCAAACAAAGCTGTTTTTAGTTGATCAATCTCCTTTTTATCATTTCCTGTAATAATCATGTCATCAACATAAATTATTAGACATGTTACTAGATTTCCTCTATGACGAAGGAACAATGTGTGATCAGAATTGTTCTGTTGATATCCATACTTCTTCATAGCAAGAGTAAATCTTCCAAACCAAGCTCTAGGTGACTGTTTAAGTCCATATAAGGACTTCTTCAACCTACAAACTTCTCCCATGTATCATTCTTTATAAGAGCCTCCATTTCACTATCCATAGCATCCTTCCAATTTTTTAACTTCAAGGCATGCTCTACATCTGACGGGAGTTCTTCTGAATATAGTTTCGCTGCAAATGCTTTTGCTTCTTTGGAGAACAAACTTTCTGCAATATTAGCAAATTTGTCTACCGGATACTTAGTAGACCGAGAACTCTTTTCTGGAGAGTATCGCTTTGCAGGAATTCCTCTGGTAGACCTTGGTGGAAGAACATATCTTTCTGAGGCACTTTCTGGAGCATTTTCAGGAGGAGTTACTTCTTCTATATTTTCTGACTCTTCATTAACATTTTCCTGTACTTCATTAGCTGGAATACTCACATTATTCAAAGTATGGCTTGGCTCAGAACTACTTACCTCGGATATCAGGTCCGGATTTGGGTTGTCACTTTGAGAGGAGGACTGTAAATCTTTATCTGGAGTCTGATCTTCAGGAGGGGTAGTGGACTGAACTTCTGATGAATATTGAAGCCAACTCAGTGTGTCACTTTGTTCATCCCCCTGACCACTAAGTTCCTGAGAGTAAAAGTACTTGGTCTCCAAAAAATCACAATTCATCGTAGTAAACATACGATGAGTTTTAGGATTATAACATCTATACCCCTTTTGATTAACCCCATATCCCACAAATACACATTTTTCAGCACACGGTTCGAGTTTATTACGATATGATTTTGGAATATGAACAAAAACCGTACATCCAAATACTCTTGTGGGCAAAGTAAGAACTGATGGGAGTTTATGAAACTCAGAGAGGACTTTCAAAGGGGTTTTCATATCAAGAATCTTTGTAGGGAGACGGTTGATCAAGTAGGTAGCAGTAGCTAAAGCTTCGGGCCAAAAACTTTTAGGAACTAAGGATTCAATAATAAGTGCCCTAGTCATTTCTAAAAGAATTCTATTTTTCCTTTCAGCCACACCATTTTGTTCGGGGGTGTGAGGACAAGTGGTTTGATGGATTATACCTTTGGATTGAAAAAACAGGTTCATTTGTGAATTCACATACTCCCCACCATTATCTGTTCTCATGACTTTGATAGATTTTTGAAATTGAGTTTGGACCATGTTATAGAACACAGTAAATCTATCATAAACTTCATCTTTATTTTTCAAAAAATAAATCCATGTCATTCGGGTGCAATCATCAACAAAAATCACAAAGTACTTGAAATTATGACCTCCACTAACCGGTGCAGGGCCCCACACATCAGAATGTACTAATGAAAAAGTGTGAGTCCCAAATATAGATGATTAACTAAACCCGACTGGCAAGTACAACTAATCTTGATGGACAAGTTAAGTTTACGATCCAGATATGGATAACAAGAAACAATTGACTTAAAGTAAATAACACGAACTAAATGGCAGAAACTATATAAGATATATATAAGTATAATCAAGTATGTAGCATTGAGACACGTTGTTTTCTTTCTAATGTATTTGATTTATTGATATATAAACAAACACAAGGATTGTTGCGGAACAAAGATAAACACCCAAGTGTAAGTATCTAAACAATCCCGAAAAACAAGTGATCTAAATAACTTGGAAATACTCGTAAGTTTACTTAGAGTATATCTCACAAGTTGCAATGCTAAAGTTTCAAGCACTTTGCAAGTTGTGAGAAGACTTCACATTTATAGACCAAGTTCATGATGACATGGACAAGATCGTATAAAAGTGGTTGTGAGCATTTAAGGAATTAAACTTAATTCCTTACATGCTTGTACTAGGAAGAGTATATAAGTCAGTTGATGTGACTTAAAGTACTACGTTCCAAACCTATACTTTTACCTTGTATCTTTTATTAATAGATAAATCTATTAACTGGGTAAAGGTATGTAAAGTAAAAAGTCTTCCTCGTAATCAGTGTAAAGTGTTGTAAATACTTTATACTGAGGTGCTTCAGTCTTCGATCTGGTAGAATCACTCTTTGCTCGCTTCTGAGATGATTCTCTTCTTCATACTTCAGTCTTTGACTTCAGAATGAATGCTTCAGATTTATCTTGATCTGAACTGAAGTGAAGCTTCAGTGAAGTAATTCTGATACGGCTCAGAATTCTGTACAAACGTTTTCACTGAACTTCAAGCTATTTCTGAACAAATTATACTTGGTCGATTTCTGACCTAACAAATTCCCCCTATTTGTTCTGAAATAGTGCATGCATCTCAGACTTCTATCAATACATGTTTGTAAGTCTGAAATGCAAGTTTTGTTTAAGTTGTAAAAAAATTTTCTAAGTACATCTTATAGATCATTGATGTCTTAGAATTTTACTTGTGGTTTTTCTAACTTAAATTTACCATCTACTTATTGGTTACAATTTGCAACATATATATACAAACTGAAATGTTTGTCACAAATGTAAATATATTACAAGTACATGATAAACTGAAAAAGGAACTACTTCTTGGCAGGCCTTGAACCAGAAGGTGCTTCAGTAGGTTTCCTTTTCAGTGGAGAATGATCCTTCTTTCCAAACAATCTTCCTTCAATTTCTACCTTGGCCTGCATCTTTTGTTGTATTCTTGATAACCATGCACCAATCAAGGCAGATTTTGGCTTCCCCCTCAGAATTTGGATCATCTCCTTATGCTCAGAAATCCCAAACTCGTGAACTGAAACTTGATTATATTCTTCAGCTGCCCTACCTTCTCTTTTTACAATCAAATCAAACAACTTCAATCCATCAGCCTTTGTAACTTCTATATCAATGATTTTGGCCTGATGCGATCGATGATTCATGTAATGATCATACTGATCCTTCTCATGTTTTCTTTCAAGTTCAGCAGCATCATCAGATGGTTTGAGGGAAGTAAAGACAACATCACGAGAATTCTTTCTTGCAGACCTTGTTCCAGTTACTTTGGGCTTTGTGGTTGGTCTAAACAACTCTTTTTCAACCTTCAGAACTTCGGCCATAATTTCCTTCCTTTTAATTGCCATTTCCTTTTCTCTATTTCTCTTCAAGTCTTCAATAGACAACTTGAAGGTTAGACTCTCTAGCTTTTGTTCCAGAGGTGAGTAATTCATCCCACATTCATACTCGAGCATATCAACAACAGACTTCTGCACTCTTGGATCATTTTTTATTTTCAAATATCTTTCCAGTGATAAACCAAGAGCTGCAGCATCTATATGATCAAGGGTCCCCATCTTCAGATGTTGTTCCCTTTCTCTTTCTTTGTTTTCCCTCCACATAATGAATTGATTTGAGACCTGCTTCTGCAAAGCCTCTAATTTCTTACTATCAGCATCAAGATCGTGCAGGGGATAACCATGCTCATCCACATTCTCACCAACAATAATCCCAGAACCCTTAGAACTTTTCTTTGTTGGTTCTTCCTCTAATGGGGCCTTGCCCTTATCTTTCTTACCAGATTCAGATTCAGTTTCCCCCTGAACTGAGACACTACCAGATGGCACCTCAGTTTGCTTCTTGGTTGCTTCAATGATTTCTTGTGTACTTGCAAGCAGACCAATAGGCACACCTTTTCCCCCTTTGGGGACCTCTGAAGGCAACTTAGCGAATTCTTCAATGGCCATTTGCATGCCTTTCAGTGGTTCCCAACTTTGTTGTTGTAAACATTCAAAAATTCCTCTAGAAAGCTGAGCAAACTGAGATCTTAATCTGAAATTGGAGTTCAGATTCAGCGACTCTTTATCTTTTATCTCTTTCAACTGCTTTCTATCTTCTTCAGTGAATGAGGGAACAGGAGGAACAACAATATTTTCCTTCTTGAGATGAGTTAGAATTTCTTCTAACTGTTTTGACTGGTTCTGAACTGAGCCTTCAAGTTTGGACACTGAATCTTTTACTTCATTCACAGCCTTGTCCACTTTGTCATTTGTGTCTTTGGTCAGTTCAGCAATCATCACTCTAACCTTCGCACCAACCTTCTCAGAAATGGATTCTGAAATCTGAGTAACTAGATTCTGAGTTAGCTCAGACTTCAGATTATCCAAAATACCAACACTTATAGAAGCCCCAAGTTCTTTTTCATTTATACTTGGCTTCTGAACCAACTCATGTACTTCTCTTCCAACAGCCATAAAATCTTGCTTCATCAGCTGAACACAAGATGTCAAGTTTGCAACCACCGAAGCTTGCACATCTCTTTTTGTTAGCTTGAAGGCTTCTCTGATTGCAGAGCTCACCTTGTTGCAAGTCATCACCAGCTCATTCAGCTTCCCAACTACTAGTCCTTCGTTTCCAGCAACCTTGGTTAACTCAGTTCCAAGAAACATCTGAGCTCCTTTCATTTCAGCCACAGAACTAGTATTGGCAGTTAGAGACTTGGTTAAGTCCTCCACCCTCAGAATAAGGCTTTGGACTTCGGTTTGAGTCTTTTCTAATTGTGCTTCTACATTTAAAGGTGGTGGAGGTTGTGCAGAAGCAGGAGCAACAAATGGTAGATTACCAAGCCCTTTCAGAACATTGTTCAGTTGTAAATCAGTTGGACTCTCAGATTCTGTTTCAGAATCCAAGTCCGTCTCTATTGGGGCATCATAATTGATAGGCGGTGGGATTTTGTGAATTTGGGGTGAAGAAATTGAAGTGATGGATTAAAAGTACCGGCTGTAACATAGGCAGGATTAGTGCCCGGTGGAAAAATTGGATGTTGATGAGATGGAGGTGGTGGAACATAAGGATTAATATCTTGTTCTTGTTGGTCTGGTTGAATTTGGATTTCTGGGGGAGGAGGAGGGGCGTTTGCGAGGATGGTGGCTGGCTCAGAATCAGATTGATTCGCCTCCAATAATCCCTCGTCAAACTCAAAATCAGCAAGGGAATCGAGATTCCCCTGAGGTAGCTCATCGTCATCCCAGAAAGCATTCACCACTGCATTCGGGTCAGATATGCCCTGGTTTGGGTCACTAGTACCCGCACCAGTTTCTGGTTCAACATCTGCAGAAGCAGGTGCATCGTTACCAGATTTAATGATTGGCTCAACCGTAGTATCATTGCCAGGGACAGTAGATACAGAAGCTGGAACACGAATGATGTTTAGCAACTTATCTTTAGGTCGACTAACGGGTCCACATTCTTTTGTGGCCCACTTAGTGACCTTTCTGAACCAGCTAGTGTGGCTGAAACAGTTTTATTAAATACCTGAAGCATAGCAGTGGATAGTTCAGGCTCATTTTCAGCAGTGGATGCCTTTGAGAAATCTCTGCTGTATTCAGGTACTGAAGCTTCAGGTCCAGCTTGATTATAAGCTTCACCAAGAATATCCATGAAACATAAGCTTAGAAATCTTGGAAAGGCAATATGCAGACTTCTCTTTCCTTTTAGTTTTGTAATCAGCTGAGAAAAGAGAATCTCAGCAAAGTCTGCTTGTATCCCATTCCAAATATAATACCCCATCTCAACTTGGGGTAATGAAAGTTGGTCCAACCCTCCATGGTTGCCACCAAGACTTTCCACAATCTGGGTCCAGAAGAACCTCCAGCAATTGCCAAATCCAGACATAAATATGTGTCCGGAGGTCTTCAAATTACCATCAGCATCCTCCATATCGCCATGACCGGTGGCGACTAGAACTTCCCTGAAATTGACTCCTTTGAGTCGTTTAGTAAATACCTGGGAAGGTTTGAGGTAGTTCAGATGAAGGGAATTTCTGAACCCCTCAAGAGTGATAACACACTGCTTGGTGCCCTCATTGAGAGTGAAGGAGATGGATTGTTCATCTTTGCTCACCACAACAGTATACCAGAATTCAAGCAAGTATCGATGATACAATGCCTGAGGATTAGCGGTCAGAGCATAATGGAAAGGGGATTGCTCCCAAAAATTATTAATTCTTCCCATTAGGGTTTTGGATTTCACATTTAATTGAGCCAAGAAATTGCTCATGTTAAATCGGATTTGAGAAGGGGTGAAATTCTTTGGCCATGTGGCAGATGTTTTCACATCATCCGATGAAGTATATTTAAAATTGATGAGCGATTTGGGTTGTGAAGAAGATGATGATTTAGACATTTTTAAGAGTCGGAAGTTGAAAGTGAAAAGAATATGAAGAGTTAAGGAATTTGAGAGTAAATATGAGAGAGATTGATGATTGGGAAGTAATGAAAAACGAAGTAAATGAAAGAATGAAAAGGAATTTGAATTTAAGATGGAATATAAAGTGATTTTCCAATTAAAAAACAATTTCTGGGGTCAAGTCCGCATTAAATGCAGAGACGTTTGAGTGACCCCACCCTGCAACACTTTTTCAGAAAAAGTACTCATTTCTTTCCCTTTTACGGCGCAACTTGTGTGACACATAAGCATGACCAACGTAAGTTGAAAACATATAGTATGCAGTAGGCCACGTGTACACACAATTGACCAAGTATCAAAAATATCTTGAAAAGATTGTTGTCTTTCAGTGATGACAAAATAAATTCTGAGCATGATCAGTTCCAAAGAGATCTAAACCATCTCAGTTAATAAAGTTCAACTGAAATATTCTTGATTTTCTGAAGTGCTTCAGTTAAATACATTTTTCTGAGCAAAAAGGTTCCCCCTCAAAAATGAAGGTTTATTTTAAAGTTTGAAAATATTTAACATTCCCCCTGAAGTGATGATCCATGAATTAATAAGTGCCAAGATAGTATCACAAAGGCGTTCGATAGTTAGGCGAGCAAAAATTACATGGATCGCTCAGACTGGTGAACCAGATCAGTGTCACTGAGGCGTTCATAACAAGATTACCAGTCTAAGGGTTTAACATACCCAACTCACTGACCATATGTTTAAAGGTTTTGACATCTAAAGGTTTTGTAAAGACATCAGCGAGTTGCTTATCAGTGGGAATAAAGTGCAATTCAATATCTCCTTTCAGAATATGATCACGAATGAAATGATACCTGAGATCGATGTGCTTGGTTTTCGAGATATGGCAATGGCACTAATGTTATCACAGAAGATTGGAGTCTTTGTGTAAGTAACACCATAGTCAGTTAGCTGGTTTTTCATCCATAGAATCTGAGCACAACAACTTGCTGCAGAGATATACTCAGCTTCTGCAGTGGATAGTGATACTGCAGTCTGCTTCTTACTGGTCCAGCTTACTAATTTGCCACCAAGGAAATGACACCCACCTGTGGTACTTTTCCTGTCTATCTTACAACCTGCATGATCAGAATCTGAATAACCCATTAGATCTAGACTAGAGCCTTTGGGATACCAAAGACCCAATCTGGGGACACCCTTAAGGTATCTGAAGATCCTTTTAATAGCATTTGCATGTGCTTCTCTGGGATCAGACTGAAATCTAGCACAAAGGCATGTTGCAAACATTATGTCTGGTCTACTTGCAGTTAAATACATCAGTGAACCAACCATACCACAATATTTTGTATGGTCCACTGGTTTTCCACGTGGATCAGAATCCAAAGTTAATGGAGCAGACATAGGAGTATCTTTTGATGAGACTGAATCAAATTGATATTTCTTTAATAAATCTCTGACATATTTTTCTTGGTTTATGAAAATACCATCTTCAGTTTGTTTTACTTGAAGTCCCAGAAAATATGTCAGTTCACCCATCATACTCATTTCATACTCAGAAGACATGATTTTAGAAAATTTTTCACACATCTTCTCATTTGTAGAACCAAACACAATATCATCAACGTAAATTTGTACTAAAAGGATATCACTTTTATCATGCAATATGAACAAAGTATTATCTATTGCACCACGTTTAAAACTATTTTTAAGAAGATGTTTAGTAAGAGTATCATACCAGGCTCTGGGTGCTTGTCTCAGACCATATAAGGCTTTGTTCAGTCTGTACACCCAATGTGGTTTTTCTTCATTGATGAATCCTGGTGGTTGATACACATAAACGACTTCTTCTAGTTCTCCATTCAGGAATGCACTTTTGACATCCATTTGATAGACTTTAAACTGATGATGAGCTGCAAAGGCTAAGAATATTCTGATAGCTTCAAGTCTAGCAACTGGTGCAAAAGTTTCATCAAATCTATTCCCTCTTCTTGTGCATATCCTTTTGCAACAAGTCTTGCTTTGTTTCTGATGATATGACCATCTTCATCCATCTTGTTTCTGAAGACCCATCTTGTCCCAATAGGTTCCTTCTTCAGGTTACTGGGACAAGGAACGAGTTCCCATACATCGTTCCTTTTAAACTGGTTGAGCTCATCTTGCATGGCTTCAACCCAGCTTGGGTCTTGCATAGCCTCGTCAATCTTCTTGGGTTCAATTAGAGATAAGAAGCTGACATTTAAGCATTGATCGCTTGTGGCTCTTCTGGTCTGAACCCCTTTACTGGACTCTCCAATAATTTGCTCGATTGGATGTGCTTTTGTCCATTTAGAATATTGACCAGGATGAACAATGATATCAATGCAAGAACTTCTCTGAGTAACTTCAGGAGGAGCTTCAGAAAATACATCTTCAGCTTCTTCTTCTTCCTGCAGATCATGACTTGCATCATGAAATTCTTCAGATTGAGGTTGCTCAGTGGAGCCTGATATCAGAGGAGAAGTAGCATGTACATCTGATCCAATAGTCAGTTCATGAGGTAGTTTGAAACTGACTGGAGGATAAAATGGAATGTTGCTAGGCTTGTTTATTACTGGTTCTGAACGGAGATGTTTAGAAGCAGGTTCAGGTGATTGATCAGTTTCAGCAATAGGATCAGAATCACCAAAACTTATTGGACTTTCTGAGGGTGGTGCAGGAATGGAATTTTTAAAGATTGCAGAATTGGATTCATCAAAGGTAACATGAATTGACTCATCAACCTTTTCAAGTCTCTTGTTAAAGACTCTAAAGGCTTTGCCATTTGATGAATATCCTAGGAAGTACCCTTCATCAGCTTTTGCATCAAATTTTCCAAGCTGACTTGAATCATTCAGAATGTATACTGGACACCTAAATACATGGAAGTATCCAATATTAGGCTTTCTATTTCTGAGTACTTCATAGGAGGTCTTCTTGTGTCTTTTGACATAAACAGATCTGTTCTGAGTGTAGCAGCCAGTTGCAACAGCTTCAGCCCAGAAACTCTTGGGAAGACCAGATTCATTCAACATACTTCTAGCAGCTTCAATCAGCGTACGATTCTTTCTTTCTACAACACCATTCTGCTCTGGTGTGTGAGCTGAGGAGAAGTTCTGAGATATGCCAGTTTCAGTGCAGAAGGACTCCAGAGTAGCATTTCTGAATTCAGTGCCATTGTCACTTCTGAGCTGACAAACTTTTCGCTTGTGCTTGAGCTCAATTTGCTTAATGAGAGCAATGATTTCAGCAGCAGCTTCACTTTTGGACCTGAGGAAAATCACCCAGCAGTATCTTGAATATTCATCAACGATAACAAGGGTGTACTTCTTTCCTGCTCTGGTCTAAACATTCACTGGTCCAAAAAGGTCCATGTGAAGCATGTGAAGAGGTTCAGTTATACTAAAGCTTTGTTTTGTCTTGAATGAAGCTCTTTTCTGCTTACCCATTTCACAACCTGGACATGGCTTGTCTTTGTTGAAAGACATAGAGGGTATCCCATCAACAATTTGTTTTCTAGACAACTTATTAATATTTTTGAAGTTCAGATGGGATAATCTCTTGTGCCATAGCCAGTTTGTGTCTTCATCTGCCTTTGAGTAAATACATTGTTTAGTGGTAGAAGGATTCATATCAATGACATAAATGTTTCCCTTCCTTGGTGCAATCAGTACCACCTTTCCATCTCTGTTGAATATGGTGCCTTGTGAAATATCAAATAAAACCTTGAAGCCATCATCACACAGTTGACCGACACTGATCAGGTTATATTTCAAACCGTTCACATATGCAACACGTGTGAATTTGACTTGACCATTATTCACCACACCATATCCCTCAGTTTTTTCATTACCATCATTTCCAAAAACTATTGAGGGCCCCTCTTGCACCCTATATTCCTCTAGCAGGGTCTGATAACCAGTCATGGTTTGGCCAGCAGCACTGTCCAGAAACCATATATTCTTCTTTCGGTCTCCCTGCACACAAACAAAGATTAGTTCTTTTTGGGAACCCATCTTTGGATGGGTTCACTAGACTCTCCCTTAGTAGTCTCAGATTTCTTTGGTTCATAAGGAACAGAAGGATCAAAGGGGATCTCAGTCATAATTTCAGATGACATAAAAGTAATTGGTTTGATGGGGTTTTCAACCTTTTTCTTTTCAGATTTCTGCTTGATTTGCTTAGAAAAAGGTTTTGTATTTTGTTTAGGTTGAAGAGAAGGAGTTTCAACATTTTTTAAACGTGCATTACAACTCTGCACTTGTCTAGCCAATAGTTGAAATTGACTTTCTAACCTTAACAAAATTGATTCTGCATTAGACACCTGAGCCTTACCTGAATCTGAGGTAGATGGCTCAGTAGGAGAGAAATTTTTCTTCTTCTTTAGGTCTTTAGGAACCTTAGATGAAGTCTGAGGGGATGGCTTTTTGGATTTAGCCTTCCTTTCTGAAACAGTTGTCTGAGCTGTTTCAGATTTACCCTCAGATTGTTCCCGGGCTTTATTAGTTACAGTTTTCTGCTTGCCAACTTTAGGAAAAATGATTTCAGGTTTTATTTCCTTTGGAAATGCATCTAAATCAGTGATTATGGATGCCAAATGAAGATCACCAGACTCATATGCTGCTCTTTGTGATGCAAAAGTATTTTTAATTGCAACATCTGGCCTTGGTGCTTTCATCCAAGATTTAATAATTGCTTGTTCTTTTTCAAGGATGGATTTTAATTCTTCCTTTTCCAATTCTAAAGTTGCAACCATAGACTGATAACTTTTTAGAGCCAATTGAACATCTTTAAGTTCTTTTAGTCTGGCATGACTGGCGTTTAGTTCAGAAGCATTATTTTCAAACATTTTTAGGCTTTCTGAACGCACTGTCTCAACAAATGAGATGTCAGCCTCTAAAAGAACCAAAAGGTCCAGTTTGTGTTCCTCATTATTTTCAAAGCCAAAATTACTGACCTTTTTCATTACAATATCCACCCAGCGACCAGATTCAACATCGGATTTGACCAAATGACCTTGATCTTCTTGTGCCATGAAACACATGTCCCTAACTTCTTCTTCATCATCAGATGATTCATCAGATTCTTCCCATTTTTCAGTTTTGGCAATCATACAACTGTTGCTTGAGTTGTCTTGTGCCAGAAGAGCCATATGTGCCTTTAACTTCTTGTATTTGGCCTTATAGCTGTCATCAGATTTCTGAAAAATAGAATGGTTAGGAGCAGATTGTGATGATGATGGTTGACTAGATCTGCATTCCTTTATGAAATGTCCTTTCTTGCCACATTTAAAGCATTCAAGATTAGACTTGTCAATAGAAGCGCTGGAAGCAAAAGGTTTGCCAGATCGATTTGATTTGGCCTTAAAACGATTGAACGTTTTAGCCAGCATGGCAACCAGATCATCATTGTCATCCTCATTACAATCATGAGTAACATTACCAGAGACACCAGTTTTTAACATTTCAGAAACCATCTTCTTCATCGAGTCAGAAATGTCACTCTCAGAAGATAGTAGAGCAGTACTATGTGGTTCAGAATACTGAACCATACCAGAACTGGTAGAAACATGATTCTTGGCATCCTGCTCAGCCAAAGCTCTCTCAGCTTTGTTCTCTTCAGTATATCTGAAGGCTCCATAAAGGGAAGCAAGAGTGTGACTGTGCAAAGTTTTGCCTTGTCTCAAGACCAAGATTAAATTTTCCCATTTAGAAGGTAAAATGTCACAAAATTTTTCCAACAGAATTTCTTTATCTTTGGTTACACCCAGGGCTTTCAGTTGATTTACCAGATTAGTAAATCTGATGTAAGTTTGAGTTAAAGTTTCCCCAGGGACAGCAAAGAAAGACTCATATCTTTTGTTTAGAGCAACTTTTCTTGTGACAATTGTCTCATTTGTGCCTTCAAACTGTGTCATTAGTTCCTCCCACATTAATTTGGAATTTTCAAGTAAAACAAAAGTGGGCATAAGGGTTTCAGGAACTGCATATAAAATCATATTTTGTAACTTAGTGTCAAGGTCTACAAGTCTATGATCTTCCTCAAACCAATGATCCTTCTCCTTAGGTGACTGCCTAGGAGTCCCATCGGTATTTCTGACAACAGTAGAAGCATTCATGGGGACAAAGGGTCCTTCTTTTAAGATATCGGGCAAATGTCTTTCAACACCAGCAATATACTTTAGCATGCATGCTTTCCATGTTTGAAAGTTTTCACTGAACTTCAAGCTATTTCTGAACAAATTATACTTGGTCGATTTCCGACCTAACAAAAAGGAAATTCAACTCTAGTATTGCGAGGTTTAAAAGATTGCCTATGACTGTTTGCCAAGATGCAAGTTTTACAATCAATATTTTTATTCAACGGAAAAAGTTTTGGAAACAAAACATGTAAATAACCAATTGACGGATGCCCAAATCTTCTATGCCATAACCATGCTTCTCTTTCACTAGTTCCATGAGCAAGCATGACAGTTCCACTTTTAGTAACTTCATCAACATAATACAGTCCTTCTCTCTCAGTGTCACGCCCAATAATCTGTCCCGTCCTGATATCCTGCAACAAACAGAAGGTTGGATGCATGAGAACTGAGCAATTAAGTTCTTTTGTCACATGACTTATTGACAAAAGTTTGTGTGATAAGTCAGGAACATAAAGACAATTAGACAATTGAATGTCTGTGGAGAATTTAATTGTTCCACCATTTTTTACATCCATTTTCCCTTTATTTGCGGCTTTGATATGAGTTTTCAGGTTTTGATGTTTTTATAAAATCCGATAACTCGTAAGTTTACTTAGAGTATATCTCACAAGTTGCAATGCTAAAGTTTCAAGCACTTTGCAAGTTGTGAGAAGACTTCACATTTATAGACCAAGTTCATGATGACATGGACAAGATCGTATAAAAGTGGTTGTGAGCATTTAAGGAATTAAACTTAATTCCTTACATGCTTGTACTAGGAAGAGTATATAAGTCAGTTGATGTGACTTAAAGTACTACGTTCCAAACCTATACTTTTACCTTGTACCTTTTATTAATAGATAAATCTATTAACTGGGTAAAGGTATGTAAAGTAAAAAGTCTTCCTCGTAATCAGTGTAAAGTGTTGTAAATACTTTATACTGAGATGCTTCAGTCTTCGATCTGGTAGAATCACTCTTTGCTCGCTTCTGAGATGATTCTCTTCTTCATACTTCAGTCTTTGACTTCAGAATGAATGCTTCAGATTTATCTTGATCTGAACTGAAGTGAAGCTTCAGTGAAGTAATTCTGATACGGCTCAGAATTCTGTACAAACGTTTTCACTGAACTTCAAGCTATTTCTGAACAAATTATACTTGGTCGATTTCCGACCTAACAAAAAGGAAATTCAACTCTAGTATTGCGAGGTTTAAAAGATTGCCTATGACTGTTTGCCAAGATGCAAGTTTTACAATCAATATTTTTATTCAACGGAAAAAGTTTTGGAAACAAAACATGTAAATAACCAATTGACGGATGCCCAAATCTTCTATGCCATAACCATGCTTCTCTTTCACTAGTTCCATGAGCAAGCATGACAGTTCCACTTTTAGTAACTTCATCAACATAATACAGTCCTTCTCTCTCAGTGTCACGCCCAATAATCTGTCCCGTCCTGATATCCTGCAACAAACAGAAGGTTGGATGCATGAGAACTGAGCAATTAAGTTCTTTTGTCACATGACTTATTGACAAAAGTTTGTGTGATAAGTCAGGAACATAAAGACAATTAGACAATTGAATGTCTGTGGAGAATTTAATTGTTCCACCATTTTTTACATCCATTTTCCCTTTATTTGCGGCTTTGATATGAGTTTTCCCAGGTTTTGATGTTTTTATAAAATCCGATAACTCGTAAGTCATCGTATCCGTTGCTCCACAGTCAAATATCCAAGGCCCATTTGAATTTTTATAACTAGATTGAACCATATGGGCTCCCCCTTGTTTTTTCAATGGACTCAAGTAATTAAGTCCATATGTATTCGGCCCATGTGACATAAAACCTTTTCCAGAATTATTACACATATATATGTGTTTATATGGAAATGATTTAGAAACTTTATGGTCAAACTTTCCAAACCCTATTCTCCCTTTACCTGCCACCACCGAAAACTCTTCCTCTCTATCTCCACCTCCGGCCGCCACTGCTACCCCACCAAATCCGGTCGCACGCCGGTCACCACCACCATCTTTATTGGGCTTTGCAGTGGTGGTAGGGGTGATGTTTTTGGTAGGTCGGGTTTTCTTCTTTGGACCGATCCACCAATCCGGGTAACCCACGATTTCGAAGCATTGTTCTCTTGTGTGTCTTGCCATACCACAAGCATCACATGTGAGATGTGATTTATCATCTGGTTCCTTTTTCTTGTTGTCAAATCGGCGGAAACTTTTGGTTACAAATCCGCCACTGGTAATCGTCGGAGGCAACCCCATGTGTGTCATTGGTAGCTGCTCCAATAATCAATTGATGAGCGGCTTCCTTTCAAACCGTGGCATATGCGGTCTCGACGGCTGGAAGTGGGTCAACCCGAAGAATCTCTCTATAAATCGGCTCAAACTTCCGATCTAAACCATTCAAGAATTGGAATAGTTTATGATCGGATCTTATCTTGGCATATTCTTTGATATCGTCTGGACACTTCATTGGGTTGGGGTCGATTCGATCAATTTCGCCCCATACCCCTTGTAACGAGATCCAGAATTCTTCAAGGGTTTTATTGGCTTGTTTGAGTTCATTGGCTTTCACATGAAGATTAAAAGCTTGGAGTTTGTCTTTCCCACTACTGTATGTGACTGCTAACGCATCCCATAGTTGTTTGGCAGTGGCAAATTCGGTAAGGTTTCCGGCTAATGTTGGTTCAATATTTTGGATGAGCCATGAGAACACTATCAGGTCTTCCTGTTCCCATACCTCATATTTTTCAGATGTTGATTTTTCTGATGGTTCATCGGTAAGATGTGATAATAAATTCTTTGATCTGCCGCCTATAGCAACCCGAATCATTCGGGTCCATAAGGCATAGTTTGTGCTATTTAACTTCAGATTAATCTGAAGATTATCAGATAGTTTGGGGTTCTGAGATGGTTGATTGGTATGATTTTGTAAAAGATTGGCTAATTGTAATGCCAAATCGGAATTAGAGCCGCCGGCACCTTCTGCCATGGTGGCTGTTTTTCCGGTTTAGGTGATACAAAAAGATGATTTATTTGGTAGATGATGAAGCCCCGAACCTGGCTCTGATACCATGTTCAGAGTTATAAACGAAAAACTGATTTTATTGATATTGTTTCATGATAATTTTACATAAGCTTGAGCCTCTATTTATACATAAAATTGGTAAGGAAAACCTAATTCTTGACCGACTCTTCTTTCTTGGACTTGGGCCCTTACTGGGCCGATTCTTGTTACGGGCTTTTATCTTGAACTCGGGAAGTGATGAAACTGACCCTGATCCCACTTTCTAACAACTAATAATCATGGGAGTCAAATGCAATGAAGCTACTTTTGAAAATGGTTCCAATACCAAAGAGCCAAATCACACTATATACGGCTATGATCATTATTCAACTGGCCAATTTGGGTTATACCATAATTACTAGGTATTCACTTGCTTTTGAGTTAGTAATCTATTACTTTTCATCTATACTATCTTATAAAAGGAATAACCCTCATGTTAAAAGTTACATGAGAGAAAATGTCTAAAATATCCTTAATGATTATATTACACTATCAGTCCTTTATCTTTTAAAATATCTCCATTAACTCTTTACATCAATCTGTAAGTTTCAGGTCGCCCTCGTTTGTCGGACCGTCGAAACAAGATTGACTAAGGATATGTTGAGGTGCGGAATCCCTCAAGATAACCCACGGTTTCTATATCACCTTTTGGAAGATATATATATAACACTATATATATATACCTTTTATAGATATAAATATATATATCACTATATATATATATATATGCGTGAACATAAACACTCGTATTTGGTTACTATAGTGAGGCGGCTCTCCGGACAAGAATACCCGATATGTATTCTACTTCCTAAGCCAACCAACACGAGTGTGTGTTTTGCGGTTCGTGCGTGAGACAAGTACAAGATCTACTAGATTTGTGTGTTATTAGCTCTAGTAGTTTCTCTCTCAAGGTTTTGCTTGTTTTTCTCACTAGCTACCACTCTTAGCTTGTGCACTCTCTCTCTTCAACATGCAAGCCACACACTCGTATATATAGGGCAGGGCTGGGAACACGCAAAGGCCCATTGCCTTCGTGCGTGCTTCCAATAAGCCCATAAGGGTTTTGGTCTGTTTGCGTGTTCCCAAGAACACGCAAACTGTTTGAGTGTTCTTCTGACCACGCCCAATATGCGTGTTCCCAAATACTCTCAAACCATTTAAGTGTTCCCACAACTTGCCCATTTTGCTTGTTTCCAATAATACACAAATAACACTTAGGAATATAAGTTAATGTTTCATCTATGAAACATAGATCTATCGTTAACTTAATTACCCTTTATATGTGTTGTTTATATTAATGTTTAAGTACCTGCAAAACAAAAATAATGAACTAACATATAAAACATATGTAAAGATCCCAATATGATAACGACATATGTAAAGGTAATTTCATTAACAGGCGGTAATTTCCGATATAAATTACAAGACTTGATAACAAAATAAATATCACATCTAGAATGCTTTTGTCACAGAAAGACATGCAGCAACACACTCGACGCCGCCTCTACCACCAGCAGTCTCCCCACCACCATACTGTCATCGTCACGAACACCGTCGCATTGCGCGAGTACCGTACTAGTTAACTTAATAACTTTTTTATTTATGACTTCTATTACTTTTTGGGTCTTATTTTCTTTGCCCCAATAAAATTTGTTTTTATAACAAGTGAGAGTAGTCCATAGATAATTTGGTAACTATTTTCTTGGTTTAAATACATATTATAGTTGGAGAGAACTATATAAGGGAAAGGAAAGGAATTACCCACTGTCATTTTCTATGGGTTTTGGGTCCCAATATCTCGACGGTGTTTGGGGGAGGTTAAGATGTAGATAGACCTTACCTTTACCTAGGTAGAAACACGCTTACAGGTTCTATTTAAATGGTAGAAAATGACCTCCAGCATTTGCATGAGATGAGGATCAAACCTCTGGCCTCTGTCTCCAGAGGGCTGGATGTTTACCACTGATCCAAACTAGGGGTGTAAAAAATGAACCGGAAAACCGGTCCGAACCGCGTGATCCGAAACCGAAAAAAACCGAAACCCGAAAAAACTGAAAACTAAAAAACCGATGTATAACGGTTCCGTTATGGTTTTTAATATTCATTACCCGCGGTTAACCGAACCGAACCGAATTTTGATATATGCCTACATATAATCATATATATGTATATTTACACATATATGTATTACATGAATACATCATTTACATACTATTTAGCTAACTTTTTATATTTGCTGCCTAAAATTTTAACAATTTTACTAACTTTCTTTCGCAATCTATGATTATTTTTGGGTATTCTAAGTAATTTTTTTATGCATACAACATCTTTTTAAAAAAAGTTGTTAACTTTGTTTAAAATATTTATCAAAAATAGTAATAATATTCCATTGTTGTTGTTTAAATTTGCACTCAAAATCCTTTAAAAGTTTGGGTATTGGGGCGATTGGGCGATTTCATAAACCCTTCTAAATTATTTAGATCATCTCAACATCACGCCGCTTTTTGATTGTGATTCACAATCATTAGTTTCTTTTTTCTTTGATCAGATCTTTTAGTGGGTCGGTGGTGGCTTATCTCAACTCATTATTTTCATTAATTGTTCAATCTAACAGTTAGTGGAACGGTGAGTTTATCTATATCCTTTGTAATAATTTATTTGATTCATCCTCAATTGCTTTTTGCGGCTGCAAAATAATCCTCTTCGAAAATCAATAAGCTTGCGCCGCTTTTGTTTTGCAAAGGATTATCGTGGGAGTGTGATGGGTTAGTTTTTATTCTGGTTTCGCTGTGTTTGAATGAGAGATTGTAATTTTAATATATCTAATTTTTGCAATTCACTGAATAAATTGAATAATTTAAGTAGTAAGAAGCCGATTAGGGTTTTATCTAAGGCTGCTATGCAGTCGAGTTCTAATACAATGGAGGGCAAAACTAATGTTACTGAAGCTGTAGCAGTTCCTTTGTCCCAAGGTTCTGCTGATGAATCACTTCACAAGGATCTGCATGGGAATGATTCTCATCTTGACAATGCTAAGGTTAATGCAAACAATGAGAAATCGAATGAAGCTATGCATGGTGAGAAGGAAACTAGTGCTGGGTCGTATGCTGCTGCAGTGAAGAAAAATGAGACGGTTAAAAAGGTGAATTTTCGACTAATCGATGTGAATTCTGCTACAGAAGGTGTCGATCTATTAATCCCTCTTGCTTCCGTTATTGAGGTTAATAGTCGATTTTCAAATTCTCTTTATGGTTATTTTTTGGGAGATAGACTGGCCTTTCCTGTTGTTGATATGTATGTTAAGAATGCTTGGGAAAAATTTGGATTGAAAATGGTCATGATGAATACGGCGGGTTTCTTTTTCTTCCAGTTTGAGTCAAAAGAAGGAATGCTTCAAGTGTTAGAAAAAGGACCATGGATGATACGGTCTATACCTATCTTCTTAAATGAATGGAACCCTAATGTTTCATTGTCTAAAGTGGATATGACTAATGTTCCGGTGTGGGTCAAATTATATGATGTTCCATTGGCAGCTTATACGGAAGATGGTCTTAGTATATTAGCATCAAAATTGGGTAAACCAATTTTACTCGATACTTACACTAGTCATATGTGTGTGAACTCTTGGGGTAGGCATTCGTATGCAAGGGCTTTGATTGAAATTGATGCTACACGAGGTTTTAAAGAGAGCTTGGTAATTGGCATTCCTAATGTTAATGGTGAGGGTTTCTCTAAGGAAACGGTGTCTATTGAATATGAATGGCGACCGCCTCATTGCACACATTGTAATGTATTTGGTCATAATGATAAAAATTGTCCTGTGCAAGTCAATGTGGTTCCTGAAAAGCAAAAGAAGGATGAATTTATCACGGTTAATAGGAAGAAGAATAAGAATAAAGGTAAGCAGGTGGAGGGGATTAGATATTCTAAGCCTAAACCGAAATTTGTATTACGAGAGAAGCGATCTGAACAGTCGACTAAAGGAGAGTCGACTTCTCAAAAACAGGTTCCTAATAAACCTGTTTCTAAGCCATCAACTTCTTCTAAAAAGCCATCAGATGCAGGAATTAGTACGAGTAATCCTTATTCGGTGTTAGATGAGTATGTTGGTGAGGAGCCTTCAATGGATGGGTCTAAAATGCAGAATTCTGAAAACTTAAAGAATAATTATCGGGATGCAACTGATGGTCAACCATCAGAAAAGATGAAACGTGGTCTGACTTTTTTGGATGAAGTAGAGTCAGATGATGATGAGGTTGAGAATATATATGATGAATCGGGTTCTTTCAAAAAGGGTGGAACTTCAGGGGCAAGCACTCTTGCTGAACCGGTCCTTAATGTTTAATATAGCTTATTGGAATATTAGGGGTATGAACCAGACCCCTAAACAAAACGAGGTTCGACAGGTTATTTCTGATATTTAGTTATGTGTTTGCGCTGTGTTAGAATCCCATGTTAGTTCTGATAAACTTCAGGCTCTTTGCCCTAAAGTTTTTTGGAAATGGCATTGGGCTTCTAATACTAGTTTGTGCTCTAAAGGTTCGCGGATTATTTTAGGTTGGAATCCGGATGTAGTTGATGTTATGGTTTTATCTATGACTGAGCAGGTTATTCATGCTCAGGTTATGTTTAAAGATTCTAAAAAAGTGGTCATGTGCTCTTTTATTTATGCTCATAATTCATATTTGCTTCGACGCTCTCTTTGGGCTGATTTGCTTTTGCATAAGTCATTTGTCCGTAATTGTCCTTGGGTACTTCTTGGTGATTTTAATGTTGCTCTTAATTTGGAAGATAAGGCATCAGGCTCATCTAACTTTGATATTGCTATGCGGAAATTTAAGGATTGTGTTGTTGATCTTGGTATTTCTAATGTTAATATGCTTGGTTTGCAATACACTTGGAATCAAAAGCCTCGTGGTAGAGTCGGCCAAATGAAGAAGCTTGATAGAATAATGGCTAATTTGGAATTTTGTGATATGTTTGTGGGTTCGACTGCTGTTTTTCAGCCTTACAGGATTTCAGATCATGCTCCAGCTGTACTACGTATTCCTGCCACTGTTAAGTTCAAACCAAAATCGTTTAAATTTTCTAACATTTTGGTTTATAATTCGAACTTTACAGCTGTTGTATCTGAAGCTTGGAATCTGGATGTATCGGGACATGCTATGTATTGTTTGGTTCAAAAGCTCAAAGCTGTTAAGAAACCGCTGCGCAAATTGCTTCGCAACTATGGTAATATTCATGATAAAGTGATTCTTTTGCGTAAAGAGCTTGATGAAGTCCAAATGGCTCTTGATAAGGAGCCGCATAATGTTTCTTTAAAAGAGGAGCATTCAGTTTTTTTAAATGCTTTTAATGACGCTTTGCTTGATGAAGAACGTTTTTTAAAACAAAAGGCGAAAGTTGATTGGCTTAAGGTTGGGGATTCGAATTCTGCTTATTTTCATAAGGTTGTGAAGACTAGAACAACGAGGAATAGAATTGATATGCTTATGGATGCAAATGGAAGCTTAATTGAAGGAGATGATGTAGCATATGCTTTTGAGGCTCATTATGTTGATTTTCTTGGACAACCTGGTATGGTTTCGACCCTCAAATGTGTTGATCTGTTCTCAAATCATCTAAACTATGATACAACATTGAACAATGGTAAGGGATGTTTCTGATTCTGAAGTGAAGGATGCTATCTTTTCTATGGGGGACGATAAATCTCCAGGTGTTGATGGTTTTACGGCTGCTTTTTTCAAAGGAGCTTGGGATCTTGTTGGATCGGATGTTATTAAGGCGGTTAGGGATTTTTTTGTTTGTGGCCGATTACTCAAAGAAGTAAACCACACCATTATTTCTCTTATTCCTAAAGTTGCTTCTCCATCACGTATTAATAATTACCGGCCTATTTCTCTGTGTAATATAATTTTCAAATGTATTACAAAGATTTTGTCAAATAGGATTAAAGGATGCCTGGATGAGCTAGTGAGTACCAACCAGTCAGCTTTTATTCCTGGTCGAAGAATTACGGATAATATCCTTTTGACTCAAGAGTTGATGCACAATTATCACTTGGATCGAGGTTCTCCACGAGCTGCTCTTAAAGTTGATATCCAAAAGGCTTATGATACTGTTGACTGGGATTTTCTTAAATGTATTCTGATCGGTTTTGGATTTCATGAGCGTATGATTCATTGGATTATGGAATGTATGTCTACAACCTTTTACCCGCTCAGTATTAATGGCAACTTGCATGGGTTCTTTCATGGTCGGAGAGGCTTACGGCAGGGGGATCCTTTATCTCCTTATCTCTTTACTTTGGTCATGGAGGTTCTCACTCTTATTATTCACAGGAATGTCAGGAATTCTGAATATTTTCGGTATCATCCTCATTGTGAAGATATTAATATTGTTAACTTGTGTTTTGCTGATGATCTTTTTATCTTCATGGGTGGAGATGTGGAGTCGGCTAAGGTTATTATGGAGTCTCTCGAGGAGTTCAAACATGCCTCAGGTTTAACCCCGAGTCTTCTAAAAGTATGACTTATTTTTGTAATGTACTTAATCATGTTAAAATTTCTATTCTCAATGTTTTACCTTTTGAGGAAGGAGTTTTACCGGTTAAGTATTTGGGTGTTCCTTTGGTGTCTTCTAGATTGATGTTAAGGGATTGCAAACAGTTAGTCGAGCAGGTTAAGCATAGAGTTGAAGATTGGAAGAATAAATTCTTATCTTTTGCGGATCGGCTTCAGCTTATTAAGTATGTTATCTCTTCCATGCATGTGTATTGGTCTTCTGTTTTTATCTTGCCTTCGCGGGTTATTTTAGATATTGAGCAGATTATGAGGGGTTTTCTTTGGAGTCAAGGCCTTTAAAAAAAGGAAAAGCAAAAGTTGCTTGGGATATTGTTTGTCTTCCAAAAGATGAAGGAGGTTTGGGTATTCGGAAGTTAGAGCACTTTAATATTGCTTTGATGGCGTCTCATGTTTGGCGTCTCCTTTCTTTGAAACAATCGTTATGGGTTCAATGAATCCACACTTATAAGCTGAGAGGAAGGAGTTTTTGGGACGTGAAGGCCACGGGTAGTATTTCTTGGAGCTGGTGTAAACTGCTTCAGATTCACCATGTCTTGCAGAAACATTTTTGGCACCAAATTGGTAATGGTAACTTAACTTTTGCTTGGTTTGACTCATGGTGTGATAATAGCCCTTTGATCGAAAAATTAACACCTAGACTCATTTCAAACGCGGGCTTTCAAATGGAGTCGAAGGTGTCTGATGTTGTAGTTAATGGCGGGTGGGCTTGGCCTAATAGTTGGGGTTCTCGATTTATTCCTGGTGAGCCGCCTGTTCTTGATCTCTCTAAACAAGACTTGGTTAAATGGAAAGATAGACGGGGTAATATTGTTGATTTTTCGGTCTCTTTCGCTTGGGAAGACTTACGTCCAAGATCTGCTAAGGTTACTTGGTTTCGTATGGTTTGGTTTAATCAATGTATACCGAAACATGCTTTTGTTTTATGGCTAGCGGTTATTCGGAAGCTCAAAACTCAAGATATGTTGCGGTCATGGGATGTAGCTGATGGCTCAAGTCAAGATGATTTTCTCATAATCACTTATTTTTTGAATGCCCTTATCCTACACAGGTTTGGAATCTGGTGCGTCAAAAGGCACAATTGTTGAATCATTCGGTCTGCTGGGATGACATTGTTTTGGAGATCATTACCTTTGCGCATAAAAGTTCTATCAAGAGTGTTGTCTCCAAGCTTCTTTTTGCTGCTTCGGTGTATTTTATTTGGCGGGAAAGAAATTCAAGACTCTTCGCTCAAAAGAAAAAACCACCTGATGAGTTAGCTGCTTCAATTATTTACACGGTTCGATTGAAGCTGTTTACTTTTCGCTTCAAGAAATCTAGACGATTGGATGAGCTAAGGATAGCTTGGGATTTACCTTCCTATGTTACTCATGTTCGATAATTTTATTCATTTGTAATTGTATAGTTATAGGGATTCTGGTTTCCTTGGATGTTGCACGTTGTGCATGGTTTGTAAAGTCAATCTAGTATACAACTAGATTGCCTATTCTTTATTGATATATAATTTATAACCAGGGGTGACGGCCTTTTACCGGAAAAAAAAATCATATAGAGGACATTGTAAGTAATGATATTCTTAGATAGAAACTTGCATTGCATAAATATAACATTAGAAAAAAGTATTTCAAAATTAGATGTAATGTATATTTTATTTATAAAACAAAATATTAATGTAGTTAAATGACTATTATACATAGAAAAATTAATTAGTTACAATGTAAATTGACTATTATAATTGAAAACTTGAACTTCATATTAGCATGACTTTAATAAATGGTTAACCGAAAATCGAACCGAAATCAACCGATTTGCGGGTAATCGAAAAAACGGTTCAAAATTTTTAGCTAACCAACCGTACCAAACGGTTCAATATTTCTAGCTAACCGAACCGTTTACAGTCCTAATCCAAACTACGCTGCTTAGTTGGTGAGAACCATATGTTTCATATTTTTTGGTAAGGGTTTGTGATTAGATTAATTTGAGTTAATTACAAAATTGGTCCATGTGGTTTGTACTTTTTTACAATGGGGTCCCTTTTTGACTATCGTTGGAAGGGGGTCTTTGTTTTGACTATTTTTCGCAGCTTTGGTCCCTTTTTAACACACTTGTTAGTGGATGTCGTGAAGTCTGCACGTGGCGATTATGTGCAGGGGCAATATCGTGCTTACAAATAACACACTCACAGGGACCATTCTTGCAACTTTATATAAATAATATACAACCCATATTCCCTTTTATTTTGCATAAATAAAATATTATATTTGAATTAAAGCCTACATTTTGTCTGTTTCGGAAAAACTTGATATGTCTTTTTTTCTTTGACAATAAAAAATAAAGTTAATTGCAGGATTCGTCCCTGTGGTTTACACACTTTCGTGGATTACATCCCCCCCTGAAATATTTAGTCAAATACACCCAAACTATCAAGATTAGTTGCGCTTTTCGTCCAAACTATCAAGATTAGTTGCGCTTTTCGTCCCTGTGGTTTACACACTTTCGTGGATTACATCCCTCCCTGAAATATGGAGAGGGACGTAAAGCGCAACTAATCTTGATAGTTTGGGTGTATTTGACTAAATATTTCAGGGGGGGATGTAATCCACGAAAGTGTGTAAACCACAGGGACGAATCCTGCAATTAACTCAAAAATAAAAAAGGGAACCTCATCCACTCTCAAATCGAAAAATTGTAACCCAAAAAAAAGCATTACTTGAAATCAGATTGCATAGAGACGAGCATAACAAATATGCAAGTATACATACTTGTTTCTTCTATCATACTAAACTCTTCAAATTCACTTAAAACCACATATCTAAATCCACCAAATTCATACACTTCAATCATATTCAAACTATTTCCAATATCAAACCCCATTGAATCAAAATCTAACCTATTATCCATAATATCCCATCAAAGAAAAGAAAGATGTTAAAAAAAGTAAACAATAAAAAAACAAAAGGGTTAAGTATCCTGGAGTGTAAGTAACTTTGCAAGTTTTTCTATTGTGTGTATGCATCAAAATTTTGAACAATATATGTAAGTATTTTGCTAAATTGAACGTTTAATGTAAAAATGTATACGTGGCAACCATATGAGTTGTCCACGTAGAAGTTTTTGATTGGTCAACGTAAAACTTTTACATGAAGTGTTCAATTTAGCGAAATACTTACATATACTGTACAAAATTTTTGATACATACATACAATAGAAAAAGTTGCAAAGTTACTTACACTCCGGGATACTAAACCCAAAACAAAAATGCTTTGTTTTACCACTAACAATGGCAAATCTGTAAATGATTATCTCGGTTATGTAGTCTCCAAGATTTATATATATATCGATATATAGGTATTATATGTTGGTATTATATATGTATATCTTTATATATATATTTTATATACTTATTATATATATTATATAGTATATATTATATATTTACTAGTTTTTGTACCCGCGCGTTGCCGCGGAGTACGCTTTCTACATGACAAAGTTTTGTACCCAAATTTATGTCAAATATTCGAACTCAATATTTAAAAAATACAATTAAACATGTAGCAATAACAATAAAAAATACAAAAGAGTAATAAGATGTATAAAAACATATACAATAACTATATTAATGCTTTAAATGTTATAAGAACGTAAGACGTAATGATGATAAAAGTTATTATATATTAAAAACGTTATTTATATAAAAAAGACGGATAAAAATAGTCAAACCAAATGTTTAAAAGTAAAATCGTAACCATGTGAAAGTTATTTGATGAAAACATGAGAACCCAAAAATTTAGTGTCAAGAAAATAAAAACGAAAACTTTGATGTAGGGCAAAAGTTAAAAGATAGAAAAAATTGGTAAAAATTATTATATGTTATAATAACTTGTACATTTCAGGCATAAAGGACTTGTAAATTTGTATAGACTTTTTGTATAAAAACATAAACAATAACTATATTAATGATTTAAATGTTACATGAACGTAAGACGTAACGATAATGAAAGTTATTATATGTTAAAAACGTTATATATATATAAATATAAAATATCTATATATATATATAAACTAATATATATATATAGAGAGAGAGAGAGAGAGAGAGAGAGAGAGAGAGAGAGAGAGAGAGAGAGAGAGAGAGAGAGAGAGAGAGAGAGAGAGAGAGAGAGAGAGAGAGAGAGAGAGAGAGAGAGAGAGAGAGAGAGAGAGAGAGAGAGAGAGAGAGAGAGAGAGAGAGAGAGAGAGAGAGAGAGAGAGAGAGAGAGAGAGAGAGAGAGAGAGAGAGAGAGAGAGAGAGAGAGAGAGAGAGAGAGAGAGAGAGAGAGAGAGAGAGAGAGAGAGAGAGAGAGAGAGAGAGAGAGAGAGAGAGAGAGAGAGAGAGAGAGAGAGAGAGAGAGAGAGAGAGAGAGAGAGAGAGAGAGAGAGAGAGAGAGAGAGAGAGAGAGAGAGAGAGAGAGAGAGAGAGAGAGAGAGAGAGAGAGAGAGAGAGAGAGAGAGAGAGAGAGAGAGAGAGAGAGAGAGAGAGAGAGAGAGAGAGAGAGAGAGAGAGAGAGAGAGAGAGAGAGAGAGAGAGAGAGAGAGAGAGAGAGAGAGAGAGAGAGAGAGAGAGAGAGAGAGAGAGAGAGAGAGAGAGAGAGAGAGAGAGAGAGAGAGAGAGAGAGAGAGAGAGAGAGAGAGAGAGAGAGAGAGAGAGAGAGAGAGAGAGAGAGAGAGAGAGAGAGAGAGAGAGAGAGAGAGAGAGAGAGAGAGAGAGAGAGAGAGAGAGAGAGAGAGAGAGAGAGAGAGAGAGAGAGAGAGAGAGAGAGAGAGAGAGAGAGAGAGAGAGAGAGAGAGAGAGAGAGAGAGAGAGAGAGAGAGAGAGAGAGAGAGAGAGAGAGAGAGAGAGAGAGAGAGAGAGAGAGAGAGAGAGAGAGAGAGAGAGAGAGAGAGAGAGAGAGAGAGAGAGAGAGAGAGAGAGAGAGAGAGAGAGAGAGAGAGAGAGAGAGAGAGAGAGAGAGAGAGAGAGAGAGAGAGAGAGAGAGAGAGAGAGAGAGAGAGAGAGAGAGAGAGAGAGAGAGAGAGAGAGAGAGAGAGAGAGAGAGAGAGAGAGAGAGAGAGAGAGAGAGAGAGAGAGAGAGAGAGAGAGAGAGAGAGAGAGAGAGAGAGAGAGAGAGAGAGAGAGAGAGAGAGAGAGAGAGAGAGAGAGAGAGAGAGAGAGAGAGAGAGAGAGAGAGAGAGAGAGAGAGAGAGAGAGAGAGAGAGAGAGAGAGAGAGAGAGAGAGAGAGAGAGAGAGAGAGAGAGAGAGAGAGAGAGAGAGAGAGAGAGAGAGAGAGAGAGAGAGAGAGAGAGAGAGAGAGAGAGAGAGAGAGAGAGAGAGAGAGAGAGAGAGAGAGAGAGAGAGAGAGAGAGAGAGAGAGAGAGAGAGAGAGAGAGAGAGAGAGAGAGAGAGAGAGAGAGAGAGAGAGAGAGAGAGAGAGAGAGAGAGAGAGAGAGAGAGAGAGAGAGAGAGAGAGAGAGAGAGAGAGAGAGAGAGAGAGAGAGAGAGAGAGAGCGCGCGCGCGAGAGAGAGAGAGAGAGAGAGAGAGAGAGAGAGAGAGAGAGAGAGAGAGAGAGAGAGAGAGAGAGAGAGAGAGAGAGAGAGTGTGTGTGTGTTATTGAAAGAGAGAGAGAGAGAGAGAGAGAGAGAGAGAGAGAGAGAGAGAGAGACGTATAACTTTTTTTTATAAAAACATAAACAATAACTATATTAATGCTTTAAATGTTAAATAAACGTAAGAAGTAACGATAATGAAAGTTATTATATATTAAAAACGTTATTTATAAAAAAAGACGGATAAAAATAGTCAAAACCAAATGTTTAAAAGTAAAATCGTAACCATGTGAAAGTTATTTGATGAAAACATGAGAACCCAAAAATTTAGTGTCAAGAAAATAAAAACGAAAACTTTGATGTGGGACAAAAGTTAAAAGATAGAGTAAAAATTATTATATGCTATAAGAACTTGTACATTTCAGGCTTAAAGGACTTGTAAATTTGTATAGACTTTTTTTTATAAAAACATAAACAATAACTATATTAATGCTTTAAATGTTAAATAAACGTAAGAAGTAACGATAATGAAAGTTATTATATATTAAAAACGTTATTCATAACAAAAGACGGATAAAAATAGTCAAAACCAAATGTTTAAAAGTAAAATCGTAACCATGTGAAAGTTATTTGATGAAAACATGAGAACCCAAAAATTTAGTGTCAAGAAAATAAAAACGAAAACTTTGATGTGGGACAAAAGTTAAAAGATAGAAAGTTCAGGGGGTTAAAATGAAAAATGGTAAAAATTATTATATGCTATAAGAACTTGTACATTCCACGCATAAAGTACTTGTACATTCATATAACTTTTTAGTATATTATAAATATGTAAATCTAAACTACCTTATAAAGCATTTCCGCCATCTCATTTTCTCAAAAAAGAACTTAATCTACCCAAATTACCTCTTTTTTTATCCATTAGTTTGAATATCAACACCTAATATACCTATAATACCCTTAAATCTCAACTACTCATTTTCCTCTCTCTCCTCAAATCTCAACCACTCATTTTTTTTTCTCTCCTCCATAAATCATTTTATTCCTTTAATTCATTCAAAATCTTTTATCTCAAAAACCGTACATCGATAAATTATAAAAATTATATGAGTGTTTTTAAAATTTCATGCTCTTTCATTAGAGATGTCATTCGATATACTTTCGAGGGATTTTTAAATCTGAGGGCGGAGCGCGTACGGCTAAGGGCGGAGCCCGTCAGGTCCATTATCGATCACCCCTATGACCTATCACCGCCAATGATCAATGACCTCCTATGACCTATCACACTCTATGACTTATCACCCCCACCATCTCACCTCCGCACCGCGCGGGCATTTGGCTAGTATATATATATATAATATACAATATATATATATATTAATAAATCCACGATGTCTTGAAATCTAGATCGTATCTTCAAGTGTTGGTTTGAAACCGCAGCCGCAGTCCTTACACCCATTAACATCGTTGTACACCCATTGGGAGAAAGAAAAATAAAACAAGTGGGTATGGATTTGATGGTGAATTGAGAGTTTAGATATAGAGAAGATGACGAAAAATAGAACAAGATAAAAGTTTTTGAAGATAAAGATGAGATCCGGAAATAATGATGAAGATGATTATAGTGGTGGTTATTGTTTTGTCGATGAAGAGGATAAAATTAGATACATATATATATCTATAAATTAATTAAAAGTTTTTGTAATTTACTTTTATAAAGGGACGTTTATCACGTAAATGTCCCTACTCCATCACGTGCACGGTTACGACTCTTCATAACGGATCCGTCAAAAAGGGACCAAAATTGCAAGGGACCCCATTGCAACGATAGTCGAAAAGGAACCCCCATCGCAAAATGGTACACACCACAGGGACCAATCTTGCAATTAACTCAATTAATTTTCTTGGCATATATTTGTGGTAAATAGTTAATTTTTGGTATTAACTTATTTTTTATAAACATATTTGTATCTTTCTCGTAATTTCATACTTCAACAATATGTATAGTTCAATTTCATAAATATATTTTTTTGAAATATACTTATTTTTGGTGAATATACATTTTAAAATCTGATTAGAAAACATGCCTTAGAGTATTTGGTAGTGTTAATACAAATCTATTTATGTTAAATTTATTTTTCACAAATATCATTGTTTATTATAATTTGGTTAATATATATATATATATTTTTGATACAAATACCCACAATAGCCTATCCCTGCATGTATATAGAGAAAGAGAAAAGTAAATATGAGGTTGTTAAATATCTAAGTTTGGATATGCAACCCTTTACATATTAATTTTTAATATTTATTGTATAATGGAGAAATAATTGGCCCATGTTTTTTTATGGATTAAAATATTAAGATATGATAGGTTTTATACTCAAGCTTAGTTATCTAACAGTCACATATTCTATATATATAAGAGAAAGATAATTTAAGGATACCCCTTCTAAAAGGGACTGGGGGACAATCTCAGCCACGCATTTCCTTTCTCCTTCCGGCCACTTGCATGTGTAAGTGACGCGGTAACATTTTCGTAAATATTGACTTCTTTTATTTACTTACACATGTGTAAGTATATTGTTGAAAATATACAATTTACACATATGTAAGGTTTACACATGTCAAAACAATATTATTTAAAATTAAATGCACTGGTTTACACATGTGTAAGTAAATAAAAAAGTCAATATTTACGAAAATGCAACCGCGTCACTTACACATGTGTAAGTAATACAGAAAAATGAAAGAAAAAATGAGTGGCTGAGATATGTCCCCCAGTCCCTTTTATAAGAGGTGTCCTCAAATTAACACTCTATATATACGTTGCTTGTGTTGGAATTTCGTTAATCGCGCAACTACTTTGGGTCTACAATGAATGTTCATCTTCCGCGGGGTTATCAAAGTCGTTATTAAAACATGAGGGTTTTAAGCGAAAAACCGTTAATTATTTGAAAACTATTTTGAATTAATTAAAACATGTTATTTGATAAAATCATGAACATTCTTAATTAACAATCATTAGTCTTAGGATAAACGAATTAATCAATTAATTTGTTTAGACAATTAATCTAGTGTAACATCCCAAAACTTTTTGACGTTGACTGTTAACTTGTCGTTAATGACCGTTAGTTAATATGTGTTTTATATGTGTTTATGTTATTAAATGATTAACGTGAGATATGTGTTAAAGTGATTAAAAATAATGAAAATAAAGTTGATAATGATTAATAAAGTCATTTAGTGTTCCCGATAGGATTTAAGAGTCGTTAAGTGTTCCGTATGCGTTAAACGAGTAGTTAAGTAACGAAACGAGTTATAAGGAAGTGCGAGGGCGTAGATGCAAAGTTTATAAAATTGTTCCAGCAGATATATGGTGTATATCACGACCTTAAGGTCATAAAATCAGATAAAAAACCCTATTAAGCTTTCACACACAAAACCCTAGGTCTCTCCTTCAAGTTTAGAGCAATTTCGGGGTGATTCGGAGGTGGTTTCTTCTAGTTTTGGATCTGTTTATCATCCCTACAGGTATAACATCATTCTTTGATTGTTAATTAAGTTCTTTAGTAAGATTTTGTCCAATCAATTCAGATCTTGAGGGTTGGGTATGAAGGATTTCAATTTATTATCGTTTATTAGGTTTTCGGTAATCAACCGGTAATAGATTTGATGCAATTGATTTCCGGATCCTTTGATGATATCAATTGGTCATTGGAATCATGTTTTTAATGTCAATTTTAAGGTTTCAAGTCGTGGGGTAGTGTTTGGCTTTGATTCGGGTCGAATTGGTGCGAATAACATGCAAAAACTGATCTGCGATCTGATCTCGTCGAGGGGGAAAGGGACCCTTGTCGAGATTAAAAGTCAGTAAGGTCGGAGGGCTGGATGATCTCGTCGAGATCAAAAGTACCCTTGTCGAGATCACTGTACTGTCTCAAAAAGTATCTATTTTGAAATGAGCATAACTTTCAAACCGTAACTCTGTTTTTGACAAGTAAGCTATCCACGAAATCGTGAAAGAGTGTACTTTCTAATAAGGAAGTCCTTTAAGCATGAGTCGAAATTTAATGAATAATGGTCAAGTTCCGTTGAGTTTTGTGAACTCTAACGTATTGAGTGAATCTTCGTTGAATCAAACATTAATATGGGTCATGTTTGAAGGTGCATAAGATTACCAGAAGTAAGTGCGTGTTTGTTTAGTTTGTTAATAATCGTTTAATGGTTATAGGTAGTCGGGAATACTTGCAAAGCTTGGTAACTTAAGTTATCAATTGGTGTGCTCTTCTTTGAGGTAAGATACATGACTTTTCTCACGCTGAAGGCACAACAAAATGTGGTTTTCTTTAATTAACCTCTTAATCGGATTTATCTTATGTGTGTTTGTTTTCCGGGTTATGCGGGAGGTTATGTGGGAATGTATGTATGTTGAAGTAGTTGATTATGCTATGATGACGTTTAAAGTAGAAGTAAATATGTGCATATGTAGTATGTTGATTATAATGATGTTGCAATGTTAAGTTCAAGATATGTGATGTGATATTGATAATGTCGTTGATTTGCTTTAATGATTGACATGTGATGGCTTATATGTGAGACTTAAGTATGAAATGTCTAGTTCACTAGATACACGTAAGAAATGCTATGAGATGTGCACGTAGGTGGGATTAAACATTACAGTAGATGTGGGATTAATTAGTTAGGTAATGAATGTACCTAATGTTAAAGTAAAATGTGTGATGTGGGAAACCGTTCTAGCCTTAGTGTTAGTGCGTAAAAAGTAAGAAAGAAATAAATACGTGGGAAATGCTATAGCTAAATACGTGAGATTGACGTGCGAAGTGTTAAGCTTAACCCGTGCTAGTTGTAAAGCTAGTGCGTACGTGGTCGCTTGAGTGGCTCTTTGCGGCATAGGTACGTGGGACTAGTATTTCCGTGTGGAGTGACTAACCACCAATGTTAAAAGCATAACGGGATACTATGGAAATGGCATTACCTTTCCTAAAAGTTAAGACGTGGGAAATTGTGCTAGTTATAAAGCTAGTGCGTAATATGTAAGTTGTAAGAATGTGTTGATAAAGATGTAAGACGTGAGAATAAGTGGATTAAGATAATTATAAGAATATGTGGGAAAGATGTACATGTAATTTAAGACGTGGGATTACAGTGTGACGTGAGATTTAATAAGATATGTTGAGACGTGTGATAAGAACGAATGATAGGCACAATTAGGAGTATATATCCTACATGTGCTATACATATATGTGTGATATGTTTATGTGTGATATGTAATGACGTGAGATGAAGTTTGAGTTGTATGTATATGTTGATTTCATATGTAATGCGATGGGATGTGGGGATAAGTAAGGAAGGGGTGATCTTTATATTGTGGGAAGTGTTTAAGTAATGTGATCATCTTTTAATATGTTTAATATGAAGAGTTTATGAAAAGTAAAATGAAGAACGTTTTATTAAAATGTGTGTATCTTACTTAGCTAATTTATTAGCTAACACTTGCTTTTATGAAATCGTTGTGTCTTCAGGATAAGCAGGTTTGAGCTAGAGAGAGATTTAGCTCGTGAGATGGGTAGAAGAATAAAGGAAGATTAGCATTAGTGTCCCGATGCTTAGACTTCACCTTTAGCCGTTGTTTGGCTACTTTATTTATGACTTGCGTTTTATGTAATAATGTTAGCATTTATGTTAGTGCCATAACTTGGATTTCATTTACGTTGTTTCGATGATGCACTTGGTAACACCATTTTATGAAAGGTACCATCCGTTACGGATGGGGCAGTTTTTAAGTGATCCTTTTCCGCTACGTTTAAACGCCGTTTGGCAAAGTTTTTGAAAATCCAGGTTTTAAAATGACGGGTGTTACATCTAGTTTAATCATCTAAAGACTACTTCCGTTAATTAAAGCGGAATGATTAACAAAACAATTAAGCAAGTTTAATTCCCTAATCATACTTAAGCCAAGATCTAACATGCATGCAAATATAGCAAACTAAAATAGATAAACATAATTAAATAGAAGAGAAAGAACACTAATCTTTTAGCACGCAAACCTTAAAAATCGACTAGCTCAAAGTCAACACCCACGAACGAAGCTCGAACTCGAACACCTTGCCACGAACTAAGAGCCCAAGTGTAGAACTTTTCATGAGGTGCACACAAACGAACAAATCCCCAAGACTAGCTAGTTGCTAGCCTTAAACTTGTATTAAATATATATATATATATATATATATAATATATAACTAATATGCAATATATATATATATATATTATATATATATATATTTGTAGATATAACTAATATGAAAAGCCAAAAACCCTCTAAAAGAGAGAGGGAGTTCGACCCAAGCAAAGAAAAGGAGGAGGAACTAATGAATGAGAAACCTAAGAAATCCCCTCTATTTATAATGGTTAAAACCCTTGGGGTTTTCTCTAGGTTTCCTATGTGGGATAGGAAAAGTAGTTACCAAAAATCCTTTTCCTCCCCCCTTGGATTCGTTCGACCGCCCCTATGGTATCCATGGGTCAATCTTGTTTGGCCCATGGTCAAATGGATTTTCCATGGTGCTTTGGTGCTTGATATGTCTCAATCTATACATGTTTCCCTCATACTATTTGGACGCTTTGTACATGTTTTATAGCCGTTTATACTTGTTTTGTGGTGCGTTATGGTGTTTGCTAGTGGTTTCAGGTTTACAGCAGGTACATCGCCTACAAATGATAGAAAACGACTTGGAAATGGTCCAAATGCACTTACGGATGAGTCATGGTGAAAAACGAAGCCGAAACCTCAAGTTCTGAAGAAACTCGCGGCGCGAGTGGGGGCAGCTCGCGGCGCGAGCCAGCACAATCTGAACATTGCGGCGCGATAAAATCATCTACAATCATCTGGTCGAGTTTTTGAGCAACTCACGACGCGAGAAAAGGCCTCACGGCGCGAGATCGAGCTGACATCACGATTTTCTATATCCAGGGGTATAAATACCAACTACCACTCAACCCTTAACCTAATCTTGGAAACTTTGAGCTCACACACTTTACTCAGACGTTTTTCAAGGGTTTTTTCACTACTCCAACTCATTTGAATACTTGAAGATTAATTTTGGCTCTTGTTTGGTGATTGTAGCTTGATTGTTAGCTCGATTTGGATTTATTCTCTATTTTGGTACATTATGTTCTCCTTTTTATTTGAATCTTTAGCTCTTTTCATTATGAGTAGCTAAATCTCTATACATCTATGAAGATGAAGTGAAACAATTATTTATGGTTGCATAATATTTTGAATTCAAGTTGGTTTTACTTAACATTTTGTCAAGATCTTAATGAAGTGAATTATTTTACTTAATCTTGTGTTCTTGGTGATATTTGTGTTCTTCGTTAGTGGTACTAGTTGAATACAAGTATTATTTTAGTTGTTTGTCTATGAATAACTCTTGTTAGGTCATGGTATGATAGTAAAGGATACAAGTTTAATAGAAATTACTTTGCTAAGTGGATTTAATGGTTGGTGGTACCACGTTTCTTTCACGAACATAAAATTGTTATTTAAATAATCAAACAAACTAGTTAGTTCAAGAAATTGTAATAGGGTTGGTGGTACCACTTGTTGCAAGGAATTGGATTGATTAGGTGATTGAGTCGATTTTACAAACGTAGGTGGTACCCGTTTGTGTTTTGTCTTGTCACGATTATTATTACCAACATTAACGAAATTTGACATAGATGGCTTTTAACTATTGTTTACAACTCAAACTATTTTCTCGTGCTCTCGATTAATCCGGTTGAGTACTTCATTTTACTCGTTAATTACTTAGCTTTCAGAAACGCAAAGTGACAATTCGGTCACACCAAACCTTTTTCTTGTTTCACATTTTTACAACTTTTAGTGCAACATTATGTCCTTGTGTTCGATCCTGGTCTTGCCAGTTAGCTATATTACATACGAACGAGTGTTTTGGTTAAAAATTACCCAAGATAATCAACCTTGAAGACTTAGATTAATTATGTAACCAAACTTTCGTTCGTGAGGTTAAGGGCTTGTAAAATATGTTGAGTTTCAAAGATACGTGTTAAAGAAAAGATTTGTCAAAGAAAGATGTCGACCAAACAAGGAATTAAAGGACAAAGATAGTCGTAAATAAAGAATATAAATGTATCGAAATAACGTAAAGGACTGAAAGTAATGCTAATTATAACAAAGATCTAATAATTAACAAAATAAAAGTAAAGATAAGGGAACAAGAACACCGAGATTTGTTGACGAGGAAAAGCCCTTAATCCTTATGGATCGCCGGCATAAAAACCCCGGGAGGAAGCAATCGTCCCTGCCTTTGTTCTCTTATTAATTATTGTTAAAGTGATTACAATGGTGGAATTCGGTTGATCGATTATTGCTAAGTGTGAGAATAAAGATAAGAGTAACGAGAGTAGTGTGTGAATACAAGTGATCAGAGTTATTGCTAGTGAGTAAAGTCTATCCTAAATCGATCAGCCTCATTCGTTATTTATAGACCTAGATGCTAACTAACTATGTGAAATTGTAGGGATCTTCCAGGTCTTCAATATTAGAACGTTGGAGAGTATCTTGACCAGTCAAGTGAACGTTGAAGTATTTCTCCTCATGCTAAAAATCAACTAGAAGTCCGATTATGTTGCAAGACCAAGTCTTCTTTGCGTGTTGATGATAAATCCCATGTGTGAATTCCTTTTTTCACCGTTAGAGATATTTTCCATAGCCTTATATCGAATATTCTGGAATCTGCACACTTAACTCATGTGGAAATGATAATAACAAGTAATGGATATCGTTAGCAAGATATTAATAAGTTATCAGAATATTCATCAATGTCAAGATCCTGATATGTCAAGATCTTAGGCTTTCAAGATATCGGTACTCAAAATTTCACCCATAACAATTGTCCCCAAAGTTATTTTAATAAAAACATTTTTGTTGAAATAACTTTGAAACTTCTAGAGAAAGCTTTGACCGAAGTCAAACAGTTAATTTTGAAACCATCTTAAAGATAAGACGCGTGGAATTTGGATAACCAAGAGTTTTGATTTGATAGGTAACAACTTGACGGTTCAATTTCTATCCTTTTACCCCTCTATATAAGCCAACAGTTTTACGCTTTGTAAATCACAAACAGTTTTTCAAAAATATACTCTTTGAAATATGTCTTCTCTAAAATCCTTGGGCGACTTTCTTCAAGAGGTAAACTTCGAATACTTTTTATTTTAGTTATCTTATTGTTATTTCTTATTTATCCTTGTATTATTTTTCAGTCATTCGCTGAACTCGACAAGAAACATATTGCTAAAGACCAACTTAATGAAGACATTATCAAGACGATGCAAAGTCTTATAAACTCCTACAAAGAATCAGTCGAAACTGAGAAAGAGATGGGTTTGCAAGTAAAGGCGGGATTAGAAGCCAAGATCAGAGTTCTGAATAACGCCTTGAAAGATCTTTGCATTGAACTTGGTTCAACTCAGGAGGAACTTAAGAACGCAAGAGAAGAGTTGGGTCAGATGAAGTCAATCCTGGAAAGGCTGAGGGAAACAAATCCTTCAGTCCACTGGGATGTTCTTCTGTAGGTGTTTTTGTGTTATATGGGCGATGAAGGATAGAAAGAATTTTTAGACTCTTTTGATGTTAGGAATCTGAATAGGTAGGGGATGTGTATCGTAGAACAACAAATACTTAGGAGGGGAGAGATTGGTCTGGTATGATCAATCATGGTTGTAAAACTGCTTTCGAGTAGTTTTTGTAAATATATGATAAATGAATGAAATCTCTCTTTTGATCCATTTTATTTTGAACTCGGAAATCAAAAATGTTATTTCAGGGTAAAAATGGTAAACGAATAATAACAAGATGATGTCATGTGTCAGTTAATTATTACCCTTGACTTATTTGACCACTTAAACAGTAAGTAATCAAATCAACGCAGTAATTAAATGGTAAGATACATGCACCTTTTATGCGTAATTAAGACTCCACTTGTAGGCTATGATCCCTAGCTTGCAGTATCTTTAATGATTGTCAGTCTCCACTTATTCCTGCATTAAAAAATAATGTGTGTGGGACTGGATTGATTTTTGGAGGGATTAAAATTAAGAAGGGGATTCTTAATTTTAAGATTCACTTAGGGACGTTGGTGTTCAAGATCTAGAGGGTGTCTATATCTTGAAGTTACATGGGTGGCGTGGTTAGCCATTTTCGTGTGTTTGTGTAATGGGTGGCGTGGTTAGTCAAATCGGGAGATCGATGGTAACATCGACAACCAATAGAATTAATTTCGACGACCTTGGAATTTAACCCTTCAACCGTGAAATTAATTAACGTGCGACACGGGCGAATTTAAGAGAAGGTGAAAACTGTTTGGGGTCAGATTTTTATTACTATGATCCTGATTAAAGATATTACTAACGAATATCGTTGTTGTACACGATAATGCTTTTTGTATTTTGCAGGATCCTGAACTTAGGATCGTCATCCAGGATATTAGAGAATATTCTAACGGTCAATAATATAATATCAACAACTTCAGGATAGATATTCAACTTATAAAAGAAAAAGGAACGCGGACTCCCTTGGATATCGGAACAGAATTGAAGAATAAACGTGTCAAAAGAGACTCAATGTTCACTTGCTCATTCTTTGCATGTTGAACAATGCAACACGGAAGATCCCAGATATTTCGGAAGATTAGTTAGGGATTTCTATTATAAATATGAGGTGATTGATCGAAATTAGGATAACTGCTCACTCACTTGTACTTGCACACACATATTCACTGCATTCTTATTTTCTTTATACTAATTAGCTCGATCAAATCACTCTGAAAATCATTGTATTGTAATCACCCACAAATAATAATAAAAGAACATAGGTAGGATCGATTGAATCCTCCCGGGGTTTTTTACCTAAGATTTCTTAATTGAATCAAGGGTTTTTCCCCGTCAACAAAATTCTGGTGTCGTCGTATTTTACATTTATCTTCAAGATCATAACACTGCATTTCAGCATTTTATCTTTATCTTCAACAGTTTTCTTACTTTCTCAACGTATTTCTATCTCAAAGATTTTCATTAAACTCTTTTTTGCCAAAACTCTTAGTTTACATCGTTATCTTTAAGAAAACTTTTCTTTTATTTGAAGATCTTAAAACACCAAACCTCACTTACAAATCTTCGGTTATAAAATTAACTTAAATCCTTTACAAAATTATCTTAGGTAATTTTTGTCCGAAACAAAAACCTTCAACCGAAAGTTGGCGTGAAAGCCAAAAGGTGAAGACCTTGTTCCACGTTGTTATGCATGTGTTCGTTGATGTTGATAGTTCTTCAAATTCTACAAAATAAATTCTTAGAAACTGGCATTAGCCCTTTGGCTAACGCCACTCTGACGCTCAAGTCAGTATCATCATCTTGAGAAAATAATAATGAAAAAGAAATAAGATAAAAAGTAAAAGGATAAGAGACCATACCTGATTTTGTCTAAAGACAAAATAATTTACACATGATAAGTTTTGAGATGTATGGCATTCCAAGCTCTTGGAACTAAAGTACCTTGTAGATCTTGAAGCCAATAAGATCCTTTTCCAGCCTCAGCCTCGATCAAATAAGGACCTTCCCATTTTGGATTCAATTTACCATCCGGTTTAGCCAAGACTTTCTTGAGAACCAAATCACCAACTTGGAATCGTCTTAATCTTAAATTTTTAATATAGGACTTAGCGATTCGTTGTTGATAAGCTGCTATCATTGTTATGCCTGAGATTTTCACTTCCAGGATCTTCAGGTTCCAAGATCTTCAGGTTTCAGGATCTTCGTGGTCCAAGATCTTCGTGGTCCAAGATCTTGGGGCTTTAAGATATCTGACCGTTATTTTACTTTGCCTTAGTAATACAGGAAAAGGTAAAATGGAAGACTTGCCCCCAAAGTCGGAATTTATAGTTGAGAACGTGTGAAAATGGCTCCATAACGTCCATTTACCAAGTAATCAAGTCAAAGAGAAAAATTTGCTCAAGCTCCCTGATTTCCAGCTCCAAGATCCCAGATTTTTAGGATAGTTAGTTGGATATTTTCTCTATAAAAGGGGCAAGTGATTGCTAGGATTAAACACTTCGACTTATCTCTAAAAAAACACTTCTTTCTCTCTATTTTCTTCTGTAAACACATTACACTAAACACTTTTCATCATTGTAACACTTAGATCAATCACTTGCGCTCTCGAATTGTAATTAACTTCGATTTATAATAATAAAAGTAGCACGGAGGGACGATTGCTTCCTCCCGGGGTTTTTATGCCGGCAATCCAGAAGGATTAAGGGCTTTTCCTCGTCAACAAATCACGGTGTTCTTATTCCTTTATGCATTTTACTTTATTTATATTTTATATAACGTTTTTCTTACGATTATCGCTAATATCTTTACATTTTGCTTACTTCTGAATAACTTTTACAAAGTAATCTTTTTATTTACGTTCAAGTACTTTAATTAATCATATTTTATGCTTTTATATTGTTTCTTAACGAATTCTTAAGTATTATCACGTTTTAACGTTGTTTATTCAAGATTTTGACATTCTATTTATTCATTTGTTAAGTTTTACAAGTAGATCTTTACTTTTACAGTCTTATCTTGATAAAAACATTCATTTTAGAATTATTTTACGTGATTATTCAATATTTAGCAAATACGTTACATTTTCGCAATTATTTTAACATCTCAGTATACTGACCTTTCAAGATCTTTAAGCACACAACCTCACGAACGAAAGTTTGGTTACATAATTAATCTAGGTCTTCAACGCAGATTATCTTAGGTAATTTTTGACCAAAACAATTTGGCGCCCACCGTGAGGCAAGTGGTGCTTTTCTCAAATTTTTTCTTTAAATTTGCAATTACATTATCTTACAAAACTTATTGCGAAAATGTCATTTCAATCCAGATCTTCTTCTTCTTTTTTATCATCTTCAATTTCAGGGACAGATGGCTCTCCTCTTCATATCCATTCATCTCAGAAGGAAGATGCTGATTCGGCCAAGATATTGACATCCGGGATAACTACGTTGGATCCCATTGTTTATTCTAACCAATATCTTGTTTCTATGATGCTTCAATTTAATGAACATGTACAAATGATGATAGAAATGCATAGATCAAGGACCAGAAAGCCATTTGGAGCAACAACTACATCTTTGCATCCCGAGATCTTGGACTCTGATGTCATGGAATCTTCAAGCAAATATCAAGGAGACATTCTAACCAGGTAGCCGCCATTTTTGATGCATCATCCGACTGAGGCTGTCAAGATCTTACTAAATCAGGAACTGGACGTCACTCAGGATCTTGAAGCTCCGGATCTTAAAGCTCAGGATCTTGAAGCTCCGGATCTTAAAGCTCAGGATCTTGAAGCTCCGGATCTTAAAGCTCAGGATCTTGAAGCTCCGGATCTTAAAGCTCAGGATCTTAAAGCTGGATCTTGAAGCTCCGGATCTTAAAGCTCAGGATCTTGAAGCTCCGGATCTTAAAGCTCAGGATCTTAAAGCTCCGGATCTTAAAGCTCAGGATCTTAAAGCTCGGATCTTAAAGCTCAGGATCTTGAAGCTCCGGATCTTAAAGCTCAGGATCTTGAAGCTCCGGATCTTAAAGCTCAGGATCTTGAAGCTCCGGATCTTAAAGCTCAGGATCTTGAAGCTCCGGATCTTAAAGCTCAGGATCTTGAAGCTCCGGATCTTAAAGCTCAGGATCTTGAAGCTCCGGATCTTAAAGCTCAGGATCTTGAAGCTCCGGATCTTAAAGCTCAGGATCTTGAAGCTCCGGATCTTAAAGCTCAGGATCTTGAAGCTCCGGATCTTAAAGCTCAGGATCTTGAAGCTCCGGATCTTAAAGCTCAGGATCTTGAAGCTCCGGATCTTAAAGCTCAGGATCTTGAAGCTCCGGATCTTAAAGCTCAGGATCTTAAAGCTCGGATCTTGAAGCTCCGGATCTTAAAGCTCAGGATCTTGAAGCTCCGGATCTTAAAGCTCAGGATCTTAAAGCTCGGATCTTGAAGCTCCGGATCTTAAAGCTCAGGATCTTGAAGCTCCGGATCTTAAAGCTCAGGATCTTGAAGCTCCGGATCTTAAAGCTCAGGATCTTGAAGCTCCGGATCTTAAAGCTCAGGATCTTGAAGCTCCGGATCTTAAAGCTCAGGATCTTGAAGCTCCGGATCTTAAAGCTCAGGATCTTGAAGCTCCGGATCTTAAAGCTCAGGATCTTGAAGCTCCGGATCTTAAAGCTCAGGATCTTGAAGCTCCGGATCTTAAAGCTCAGGATCTTGAAGCTCCGGATCTTAAAGCTCAGGATCTTGAAGCTCCGGATCTTAAAGCTCAGGATCTTGAAGCTCCGGATCTTAAAGCTCAGGATCTTGAAGCTCCGGATCTTAAAGCTCAGGATCTTGAAGCTCCGGATCTTAAAGCTCAGGATCTTGAAGCTCCGGATCTTAAAGCTCAGGATCTTGAAGCTCCGGATCTTAAAGCTCAGGATCTTGAAGCTCCGGATCTTAAAGCTCAGGATCTTGAAGCTCCGGATCTTAAAGCTCAGGATCTTGAAGCTCCGGATCTTAAAGCTCAGGATCTTGAAGCTCCGGATCTTAAAGCTCAGGATCTTGAAGCTCCGGATCTTAAAGCTCAGGATCTTGAAGCTCCGGATCTTAAAGCTCAGGATCTTGAAGCTCCGGATCTTAAAGCTCAGGATCTTGAAGCTCCGGATCTTAAAGCTCAGGATCTTGAAGCTCCGGATCTTAAAGCTCAGGATCTTGAAGCTCCGGATCTTAAAGCTCAGGATCTTGAAGCTCCGGATCTTAAAGCTCAGGATCTTGAAGCTCCGGATCTTAAAGCTCAGGATCTTGAAGCTCCGGATCTTAAAGCTCAGGATCTTGAAGCTCCGGATCTTAAAGCTCAGGATCTTGAAGCTCCGGATCTTAAAGCTCAGGATCTTGAAGCTCCGGATCTTAAAGCTCAGGATCTTGAAGCTCCGGATCTTAAAGCTCAGGATCTTGAAGCTCCGGATCTTAAAGCTCAGGATCTTGAAGCTCCGGATCTTAAAGCTCAGGATCTTGAAGCTCCGGATCTTAAAGCTCAGGATCTTGAAGCTCCGGATCTTAAAGCTCAGGATCTTGAAGCTCCGGATCTTAAAGCTCAGGATCTTGAAGCTCCGGATCTTAAAGCTCAGGATCTTGAAGCTCCGGATCTTAAAGCTCAGGATCTTGAAGCTCCGGATCTTAAAGCTCAGGATCTTGAAGCTCCGGATCTTAAAGCTCAGGATCTTGAAGCTCCGGATCTTAAAGCTCAGGATCTTGAAGCTCCGGATCTTAAAGCTCAGGATCTTGAAGCTCCGGATCTTAAAGCTCAGGATCTTGAAGCTCCGGATCTTAAAGCTCAGGATCTTGAAGCTCCGGATCTTAAAGCTCAGGATCTTGAAGCTCCGGATCTTAAAGCTCAGGATCTTGAAGCTCCGGATCTTAAAGCTCAGGATCTTGAAGCTCCGGATCTTAAAGCTCAGGATCTTGAAGCTCCGGATCTTAAAGCTCAGGATCTTGAAGCTCCGGATCTTAAAGCTCAGGATCTTGAAGCTCCGGATCTTAAAGCTCAGGATCTTGAAGCTCCGGATCTTAAAGCTCAGGATCTTGAAGCTCCGGATCTTAAAGCTCAGGATCTTGAAGCTCCGGATCTTAAAGCTCAGGATCTTGAAGCTCCGGATCTTAAAGCTCAGGATCTTGAAGCTCCGGATCTTAAAGCTCAGGATCTTGAAGCTCCGGATCTTAAAGCTCAGGATCTTGAAGCTCCGGATCTTAAAGCTCAGGATCTTGAAGCTCCGGATCTTAAAGCTCAGGATCTTGAAGCTCCGGATCTTAAAGCTCAGGATCTTGAAGCTCCGGATCTTAAAGCTCAGGATCTTGAAGCTCCGGATCTTAAAGCTCAGGATCTTGAAGCTCCGGATCTTAAAGCTCAGGATCTTGAAGCTCCGGATCTTAAAGCTCAGGATCTTGAAGCTCCGGATCTTAAAGCTCAGGATCTTGAAGCTCCGGATCTTAAAGCTCAGGATCTTGAAGCTCCGGATCTTAAAGCTCAGGATCTTGAAGCTCCGGATCTTAAAGCTCAGGATCTTGAAGCTCCGGATCTTAAAGCTCAGGATCTTGAAGCTCCGGATCTTAAAGCTCAGGATCTTGAAGCTCCGGATCTTAAAGCTCAGGATCTTGAAGCTCCGGATCTTAAAGCTCAGGATCTTGAAGCTCCGGATCTTAAAGCTCAGGATCTTGAAGCTCCGGATCTTAAAGCTCAGGATCTTGAAGCTCCGGATCTTAAAGCTCAGGATCTTGAAGCTCCGGATCTTAAAGCTCAGGATCTTGAAGCTCCGGATCTTAAAGCTCAGGATCTTGAAGCTCCGGATCTTAAAGCTCAGGATCTTGAAGCTCCGGATCTTAAAGCTCAGGATCTTGAAGCTCCGGATCTTAAAGCTCAGGATCTTGAAGCTCCGGATCTTAAAGCTCAGGATCTTGAAGCTCCGGATCTTAAAGCTCAGGATCTTGAAGCTCCGGATCTTAAAGCTCAGGATCTTGAAGCTCCGGATCTTAAAGCTCAGGATCTTGAAGCTCCGGATCTTAAAGCTCAGGATCTTGAAGCTCCGGATCTTAAAGCTCAGGATCTTGAAGCTCCGGATCTTAAAGCTCAGGATCTTGAAGCTCCGGATCTTAAAGCTCAGGATCTTGAAGCTCCGGATCTTAAAGCTCAGGATCTTGAAGCTCCGGATCTTAAAGCTCAGGATCTTGAAGCTCCGGATCTTAAAGCTCAGGATCTTGAAGCTCCGGATCTTAAAGCTCAGGATCTTGAAGCTCCGGATCTTAAAGCTCAGGATCTTGAAGCTCCGGATCTTAAAGCTCAGGATCTTGAAGCTCCGGATCTTAAAGCTCAGGATCTTGAAGCTCCGGATCTTAAAGCTCAGGATCTTGAAGCTCCGGATCTTAAAGCTCAGGATCTTGAAGCTCCGGATCTTAAAGCTCAGGATCTTGAAGCTCCGGATCTTAAAGCTCAGGATCTTGAAGCTCCGGATCTTAAAGCTCAGGATCTTAAAGCTCATTTCAGGTCTAATTTTTGCAATGTATGAACTTGGGAACAAAGTGAGATGGCCAAAGGCGAAAAATAAAAATCCTAAACGGAACGGAAAACTCGATTGGTGCGCTTTTCACAAGGATTTCAGCCACATGACTAAAGATTGTCTTGCTTTGAGGAAAGAAGTAAGCATTCTCGTGAGCAAAGGATACCTCAGTGAGATCCTGAGTAAAAATGAGACGTGACCTCTACGTGAATAACATCAAATTCCAAGTAAGAATTTATCATATGCGGAAACGAGGTATTCTCTTCTTAAATATATTACTTTATCATTACTTATATCTTCTATAAAACATAGGCAATATTTGAAATGCATGCTACATATATAAAGGCTAATAGGTATTCATTTAAATACAGTAAAACCTTTATATAGGGCAGAATGAACGTAAAAAACTCAACAAACAAAGATTCTATTTACTTGTTAATTGTTATTTTAATGGAAACCAAATATTATAATATTATAAGCAGAAGACTTGGTCACGAGCACAAACACTTAAGTCACTTTTGTTCGTTATAATCAATTTTAAAATAAAATATATCGCTGAAAAGTAGGGGGTTTAGTTATTTACTTATTTACTTTAATGGTACTGGCCGGTATACATATTAACCACGTTTAGATAATTCATGTAACAACCACCCCATTTTAATTGGAGAACTTACGCGGCTACGTTTAAATAGAAGTTCAATTGAATGATCCAGATTCAATAAAAATAACACTAACCGCTGACAATATATGTAAATATAATATCTTATAGATTACATAGCAATTAGAAATCACCATTTGGATGACTGCATGTTGTGATTTAGAATATGATCCTAGAGCGGTGATAAAATCTCATATATTAGTAAACTTGTGATTAATTTTAGTAGTAATCTCCGACATAAAATAAATTTAGAAATTTTACAAGTAGAAGTAGACATATAAAGAACAAGGTTAGAGGTCATACTAAAATTTTCACAAGGGGACATAATACTTTAATTTATTAGATGTTAATAAGCGAAACTGAATATGAGGAATTGGTTATATGATTTCAATTGACTTGGAATATCAATTTCAAAAATCTTTGAATACATGATTAATTTCTATTTTGAAATTTCCTTAGTTATTAAAAATATATTATTATGTTTAGTAATGAAACTTGTGAAAATTTTCAATCTTTTACTTCATGATTTGAACCTCAAGATACTGGGGACAATCCAGGACCCTTAGGATCTTGGATCTTATATTCATGCAATCATATTTATGTAGAAACTTTATATTCAATTAAGGATAGTATGCCTATTATTTTAATCTATTTCAATTTTATAGAATTTCATTTGTTTCTATCACAATACTGACTTGAGCGTCGGAGTGGCATTAGCCAACAGGCTAACGTCAGTTTCTCTTTGTCAAAGTCCAATTTTGCAGGATAAACCTGAAGAGTGATCACTACCAACAAAAGCAAGCATAGCATCGTGGAACAAGGTCTTCACCTTTTGGCTTTCACGCCAACTTTTGTCTAAGGTTTTCACCTTATCGCCCTGGTCGCACGATATTAATTTCTGGCTGAAGGGTTAAATTCCAAGGTATTAGAAATTAATCTGTTGGTTGTCGATGTGACCATCGATTTCAATTTGCCCCTAGTCGCACGTTGTTAATTTCATGGCTGAAGGGTTAAATTCCAAGGTCGTCGAAATTAATTCTACCGATTCTCGATGTTACCATCGATCTCCCGAATTGGCTAACCACGCCACCCAATACTCATTCACACGAATTGGCTAACCTCTACCCATTAATATTCAAGGACTGGGGACACCCTCCAGATCTTGGATACCAACATCCAAATGCAATGATCCGTTGAAATTCAGAGTCTCCCCTCTTAATTTTGGCTCCCTCATTGTAATCCTGGACACAGGATATATATATATACATACATATATATTACTTTAATGTATTGCAGATATCTATATATATATATAAATATATATATATATATATATATATATATATATATATATATATATATATATATATATATATATATATATATATATATATATATATATATATATATATATATATATATATATATATATATATATATATATATATATATATATATATATATATATATATATATATATATATATATATATATATATATATATATATATATATATATATATATATATATATATATATATATATATATATATATATATATATATATATATATATATATATATATATATATATATATATATATATATATATATATATATATATATATATATATATATATATATATATATATATATATATATATATATATATATATATATATATATATATATATATATATATATATATATATATATATATATATATATATATATATATATATATATATATATATATATATATATATATATATATATATATATATATATATATATATATATATATATATATATATATATATATATATATATATATATATATATATATATATATATATATATATATATATATATATATATATATATATATATATATATATATATATATATATATATATATATATATATATATATATATATATATATATATATATATATATATATATATATATATATATATATATATATATATATATATATATATATATATATATATATATATATATATATATATATATATATATATATATATATATATATATATATATATATATATATATATATATATATATATATATATATATATATATATATATATATATATATATATATATATATTTTCCTCGTCAAGAAATCACGGTGTTCTTATTCCTTTATGCATTTTACTTTATTTATATTTTATATAACGTTTTTCTTACGATTATCGCTAATATCTTTACATTTTGCTTACTTCTGAATAACTTTTACAAAGTAATCTTTTTATTTACGTTCAAGTACTTTAATTAATCATATTTTATGCTTTTATATTGTTTCTTAACGATAAGTATATATAACAATAATGACTCTCCTAAACAATCGTCAAGACAAAAGGAACACCAATAGCGAATTGGGAAACAATCTTCCATGCACGGTCACTTCTATCCCTTATACTTTTGATTATCATTTTGAACTTTGATTTTGACATTGTTAAAGATGTTTTCTGGAAAATTCTAACTCCGTTTAAGTAGCTAAACGCGAGTCAGAATTTTGGGGACAATTGTTATGCCTGAGATTTTCACTTCCAGGATCTTCAGGTTCCAAGATCTTCAGGTTTCAGGATCTTCGTGGTCCAAGATCTTCGTGGTCCAAGATCTTGGGGCTTTAAGATATCTGACCGTTATTTTACTTTGACTTAGTAATACAGGAACAGGTAAAACGGAAGACTTGCCCCCAAAGTCGGAATTTATAGTTGAGAACGTGTGAAAATGGCTCCATAACGTCCATTTACCAAGTAATCAAGTCAAAGAGAAAAATTTGCTCAAGCTCCCTGATTTCCAGCTCCAAGATCCCAGATTTTTAGGATAGTTAGTTGGATATTTTCTCTATAAAAGGGGCAAGTGATTGCTAGGATTAAACACTTCGACTTATCTCTGAAAAAACACTTCTTTCTCTCTATTTTCTTCTGTAAACACATTACACTAAACACTTTTCATCATTGTAACACTTAGATCAATCACTTGGGCTCTCGAATTGTAATTAACTTCGATTTATAATAATAAAAGTAGCACGGAGGGACGATTGCTTCCTCCCGGGGTTTTTATGCCGGCAATCCAGAAGGATTAAGGGCTTTTCCTCGTCAACAAATCACGGTGTTCTTATTCCTTTATGCATTTTACTTTATTTATATTTTATATAACGTTTTTCTTACGATTATCGCTAATATCTTTACATTTTGCTTACTTCTGAATAACTTTTACAAAGTAATCTTTTTATTTACGTTCAAGTACTTTAATTAATCATATTTTATGCTTTTATATTGTTTCTTAACGAATTCTTAAGTATTATCACGTTTTAACGTTGTTTATTCAAGATTTTGACATTCTATTTATTCATTTGTTAAGTTTTACAAGTAGATCTTTACTTTTACAGTCTTATCTTGATAAAAACATTCATTTTAGCATTATTTTACGTGATTATTCAATATTTAGCAAATACGTTACATTTTCGCAATTATTTTAACATCTCAGTATACTGACCTTTCAAGATCTTTAAGCACACAACCTCACGAACGAAAGTTTGGTTACATAATTAATCTAGGTCTTCAACGCAGATTATCTTAGGTAATTTTTGACCAAAACAATTTGGCGCCCACCGTGAGGCAAGTGGTGCTTTTCTCAAATTTTTTCTTTAAATTTGCAATTACATTATCTTACAAAACTTATTGCGAAAATGTCATTTCAATCCAGATCTTCTTCTTCTTTTTTATCATCTTCAATTTCAGGGACAGATGGCTCTCCTCTTCATATCCATTCATCTCAGAAGGAAGATGCTGATTCGGCCAAGATATTGACATCCGGGATAACTACGTTGGATCCCATTGTTTATTCTAACCAATATCTTGTTTCTATGATGCTTCAATTTAATGAACATGTACAAATGATGATAGAAATGCATAGATCAAGGACCAGAAAGCCATTTGGAGCAACAACTACATCTTTGCATCCCGAGATCTTGGACTCTGATGTCATGGAATCTTCAAGCAAATATCAAGGAGACATTCTAACCAGGTAGCCGCCATTTTTGATGCATCATCCGACTGAGGCTGTCAAGATCTTACTAAATCAGGAACTGGACGTCACTCAGGATCTTGAAGCTCCGGATCTTAAAGCTCAGGATCTTGAAGCTCCGGATCTTAAAGCTCAGGATCTTGAAGCTCCGGATCTTAAAGCTCAGGATCTTGAAGCTCCGGATCTTAAAGCTCAGGATCTTGAAGCTCCGGATCTTAAAGCTCAGGATCTTGAAGCTCCGGATCTTAAAGCTCAGGATCTTGAAGCTCCGGATCTTAAAGCTCAGGATCTTGAAGCTCCGGATCTTAAAGCTCAGGATCTTGAAGCTCCGGATCTTAAAGCTCAGGATCTTGAAGCTCCGGATCTTAAAGCTCAGGATCTTGAAGCTCCGGATCTTAAAGCTCAGGATCTTGAAGCTCCGGATCTTAAAGCTCAGGATCTTGAAGCTCCGGATCTTAAAGCTCAGGATCTTGAAGCTCCGGATCTTAAAGCTCAGGATCTTGAAGCTCCGGATCTTAAAGCTCAGGATCTTGAAGCTCCGGATCTTAAAGCTCAGGATCTTGAAGCTCCGGATCTTAAAGCTCAGGATCTTGAAGCTCCGGATCTTAAAGCTCAGGATCTTGAAGCTCCGGATCTTAAAGCTCAGGATCTTGAAGCTCCGGATCTTAAAGCTCAGGATCTTGAAGCTCCGGATCTTAAAGCTCAGGATCTTGAAGCTCCGGATCTTAAAGCTCAGGATCTTGAAGCTCCGGATCTTAAAGCTCCGGATCTTAAAGCTCAGGATCTTGAAGCTCCGGATCTTAAAGCTCAGGATCTTGAAGCTCCGGATCTTAAAGCTCAGGATCTTGAAGCTCCGGATCTTAAAGCTCAGGATCTTGAAGCTCCGGATCTTAAAGCTCAGGATCTTGAAGCTCCGGATCTTAAAGCTCAGGATCTTGAAGCTCCGGATCTTAAAGCTCAGGATCTTGAAGCTCCGGATCTTAAAGCTCAGGATCTTGAAGCTCCGGATCTTAAAGCTCAGGATCTTGAAGCTCCGGATCTTAAAGCTCAGGATCTTGAAGCTCCGGATCTTAAAGCTCAGGATCTTGAAGCTCCGGATCTTAAAGCTCAGGATCTTGAAGCTCCGGATCTTAAAGCTCAGGATCTTGAAGCTCCGGATCTTAAAGCTCAGGATCTTGAAGCTCCGGATCTTAAAGCTCAGGATCTTGAAGCTCCGGATCTTAAAGCTCAGGATCTTGAAGCTCCGGATCTTAAAGCTCAGGATCTTGAAGCTCCGGATCTTAAAGCTCAGGATCTTGAAGCTCCGGATCTTAAAGCTCAGGATCTTGAAGCTCCGGATCTTAAAGCTCAGGATCTTGAAGCTCCGGATCTTAAAGCTCAGGATCTTGAAGCTCCGGATCTTAAAGCTCAGGATCTTGAAGCTCCGGATCTTAAAGCTCAGGATCTTGAAGCTCCGGATCTTAAAGCTCAGGATCTTGAAGCTCCGGATCTTAAAGCTCAGGATCTTGAAGCTCCGGATCTTAAAGCTCAGGATCTTGAAGCTCCGGATCTTAAAGCTCAGGATCTTGAAGCTCCGGATCTTAAAGCTCAGGATCTTGAAGCTCCGGATCTTAAAGCTCAGGATCTTGAAGCTCCGGATCTTAAAGCTCAGGATCTTGAAGCTCCGGATCTTAAAGCTCAGGATCTTGAAGCTCCGGATCTTAAAGCTCAGGATCTTGAAGCTCCGGATCTTAAAGCTCAGGATCTTGAAGCTCCGGATCTTAAAGCTCAGGATCTTGAAGCTCCGGATCTTAAAGCTCAGGATCTTGAAGCTCCGGATCTTAAAGCTCAGGATCTTGAAGCTCCGGATCTTAAAGCTCAGGATCTTGAAGCTCCGGATCTTAAAGCTCAGGATCTTGAAGCTCCGGATCTTAAAGCTCAGGATCTTGAAGCTCCGGATCTTAAAGCTCAGGATCTTGAAGCTCCGGATCTTAAAGCTCAGGATCTTGAAGCTCCGGATCTTAAAGCTCAGGATCTTGAAGCTCCGGATCTTAAAGCTCAGGATCTTGAAGCTCCGGATCTTAAAGCTAAGGATAATGAGGAATATCCTAGGATAATTGACTATCATTTTTCTGTTGACATTTCAGGTCTAATTTTTGCAATGTATGAACTTGGGAACAAAGTGAGATGGCCAAAGGCGAAAAATAAAAATCCTAAACGGAACGGAAAACTCGATTGGTGCGCTTTTCACAAGGATTTCAGCCACATGACTAAAGATTGTCTTGCTTTGAGGAAAGAAGTAAGCATTCTCGTGAGCAAAGGATACCTCAGTGAGATCCTGAGTAAAAATGAGACGTGACCTCTACGTGAATAACATCAAATTCCAAGTAAGAATTTATCATATGCGGAAACGAGGTATTCTCTTCTTAAATATATTACTTTATCATTACTTATATCTTCTATAAAACATAGGCAATATTTGAAATGCATGCTACATATATAAAGGCTAATAGGTATTCATTTAAATACAGTAAAACCTTTATATAGGGCAGAATGAACGTAAAAAACTCAACAAACAAAGATTCTATTTACTTGTTAATTGTTATTTTAATGGAAACCAAATATTATAATATTATAAGCAGAAGACTTGGTCACGAGCACAAACACTTAAGTCACTTTTGTTCGTTATCAATCAATTTTAAAATAAATATATTGCTGAAAAGTAGGGGGTTTAGTTATTTACTTATTTACTTTAATGGTACTGGCCGGTATACATATTAACCACGTTTAGATAATTCATGTAACAACCACCCCATTTTAATTGGAGAACTTACGCGGCTACGTTTAAATAGAAGTTCAATTGAATGATCCAGATTCAATAAAAATAACACTAACCGCTGACAATATATGTAAATATAATATCTTATAGATTACATAGCAATTAGAAATCACCATTTGGATGACTGCATGTTGTGATTTAGAATATGATCCTAGAGCGGTGATAAAATCTCATATATTAGTAAACTTGTGATTAATTTTAGTAGTAATCTCCGACATAAAATAAATTTAGAAATTTTACAAGTAGAAGTAGACATATAAAGAACAAGGTTAGAGGTCATACTAAAATTTTCACAAGGGGACATAATACTTTAATTTATTAGATGTTAATAAGCGAAACTGAATATGAGGAATTGGTTATATGATTTCAATTGACTTGGAATATCAATTTCAAAAATCTTTGAATACATGATTAATTTCTATTTTGAAATTTCCTTAGTTATTAAAAATATATTATTATGTTTAGTAATGAAACTTGTGAAAATTTTCAATCTTTTACTTCATGATTTGAACCTCAAGATACTGGGGACAATCCAGGACCCTTAGGATCTTGGATCTTATATTCATGCAATCATATTTATGTAGAAACTTTATATTCAATTAAGGATAGTATGCCTATTATTTTAATCTATTTCAATTTTATAGAATTTCATTTGTTTCTATCACAATACTGACTTGAGCGTCGGAGTGGCATTAGCCAACAGGCTAACGTCAGTTTCTCTTTGTCAAAGTCCAATTTTGCAGGATAAACCTGAAGAGTGATCACTACCAACAAAAGCAAGAATAGCATCGTGGAACAAGGTCTTCACCTTTTGGCTTTCACGCCAACTTTTGTCTAAGGTTTTCACCTTATCGCCCTGGTCGCACGATATTAATTTCTGGCTGAAGGGTTAAATTCCAAGGTATTAGAAATTAATCTGTTGGTTGTCGATGTGACCATCGATTTCAATTTGCCCCTAGTCGCACGTTGTTAATTTCATGGCTGAAGGGTTAAATTCCAAGGTCGTCGAAATTAATTCTACCGATTCTCGATGTTACCATCGATCTCCCGAATTGGCTAACCACGCCACCCAATACTCATTCACACGAATTGGCTAACCTCTACCCATTAATATTCAAGGACTGGGGACACCCTCCAGATCTTGGATACCAACATCCAAATGCAATGATCCGTTGAAATTCAGAGTCTCCCCTCTTAATTTTGGCTCCCTCATTGTAATCCTGGACACAGGATATATATATATATATATACATATATATTACTTTAATGCAGGGTTTGCAGATACTCTCAACGAACTTATGGATATAGATAGCTATAAAGCCAATAATGACCTCCTAAACGATCGGCAAGACAGAAAAGGAACACCAATAGCGAATTGGGAAACAATCTTCCATGCACGGTCACTTCTATCCCTTATACTTTTGATTGTCATTTTGAACTTTGATTTTGACATTGTTAAAGATGTTTTCTGGAAAATTCTAACTCTGTTTAAGTAGCTAAACGCGAGTCAGAATTTTGGGGACAATTGTTATGCCTGAGATTTTCACTTCCAGGATCTTCAGGTTCCAAGATCTTCAGGTTTCAGGATCTTCGTGGTCCAAGATCTTGGGGCTTTAAGATATCTGACCGTTATTTTACTTTGACTTAGTAATACAGGAACAGGTAAAACGGAAGACTTGCCCCCAAAGTCGGAATTTATAGTTGAGAACGTGTGAAAATGGCTCCATAACGTCCATTTACCAAGTAATCAAGTCAAAGAGAAAAATCTGCTCAAGCTCCCTGATTTCCAGCTCCAAGATCCCAGATTTTTAGGATAGTTAGTTGGATATTTTCTCTATAAAAGGGGCAAGTGATTGCTAGGATTAAACACTTCGACTTATCTCTGAAAAAACACTTCTTTCTCTCTATTTTCTTCTGTAAACACATTACACTAAACACTTTTCATCATTGTAACACTTAGATCAATCACTTGCGCTCTCGAATTGTAATTAACTTCGATTTATAATAATAAAAGTAGCATGGAGGGACGATTGCTTCCTCCCGGGGTTTTTATGCCGGCAATCCAGAAGGATTAAGGGATTTTCCTCGTCAACAAATCACGGTGTTCTTATTCCTTTATGCATTTTACTTTATTTATATTTTATATAACGTTTTTCTTACGATTATCGCTAATATCTTTACATTTTGCTTACTTCTGAATAACTTTTACAAAGTAATCTTTTTATTTACGTTCAAGTACTTTAATTAATCATATTTTATGCTTTTATATTGTTTCTTAACGAATTCTTAAGTATTATCACGTTTTAACGTTGTTTATTCAAGATTTTGACATTCTATTTATTCATTTGTTAAGTTTTACAAGTAGATCTTTACTTTTACAATCTTATCTTGATAAAAACATTCATTTTAGCATTATTTTACGTGATTATTCAATATTTAGCAAATATGTTACATTTTCGCAATTATTTTAACATCTCAGTATACTGACCTTTCAAGATCTTTAAGCACACAACCTCACGAACGAAAGTTTGGTTACATAATTAATCTAGGTCTTCAACGTAGATTATCTTAGGTAATTTTTGACCAAAACAATCCTTATCTTGGTCCTTTCTCTTATCTCATTTACAACTTCTAGATCTTCAAGCAGTAGTTCTTTATTTTTCTCATAAGTTAATAAATTTACTCTAGCAGTAGGAAAATCCATTTCAGTTGGTAGGACTGCCTCAGCTCCAAAGACGAGTGAAAATGGCGTTTGTCCAGTGGCACTTTTCGAAGTCGTTCGATCAGCCCACAAGACAAATGGTAATTCTTCAGCCCATTTTCCCTTCGCTTGTCCCAGTCTTTTCTTTAAATTATTCATAATAATTTTATTGCCCGATTCTGCCTGACCATTAGCTTGTGGATGGACTGGAGTAGAAGTAATCATCTTGATGCCCTATCTTTCACAAAAAATTGTAGTTTTCTTTCCAATAAATTGTGACCACTTATCACAAATAATCTCCGCTGGTACTCCAAATCTTGTCAATATGTTCCTTTTAATGAAAGATATAACATGTGCTTCATGAATTTTGGCGTATGCTTCAGCCTCAATCCATTTTGAGAAATAATCTGTCATAGCCAAAAAATATTTCTTTCCTGCTGAAGATTCTGTCATTGGCCCAACAATATCCATTCCCCATTTCATGAATGGCCAAGGTGATAGAACTGGATACATGGGTTTTGCTGGCTGATGATAAATGTTGCTATGCCTTTGACAAACATCACATTTCTTCGCATATTCTTCAACATCTTGCTTCATTGTGGGCCAGTAATAACCTGTTCTTAAGATCTTTGAATATAAAGATCTTCCAGCTGTGTGATTTCCACATTCTCCTTCATGTATATCCTTAAGAGCCTCATTGGTCTCAGGATGTTCTAAGCATCTAAGATATGGTCATGCAAGAGATTTTCTATACAAAATACCATTGATCATAGAATAATGTGCTGTTTTCATGCGAAAGGCCTTTGGGTTTTCTTTTTTAGGAATTGTCCCATTATTAATATATTCAATTATTGGTGTAATCCTTGAAAGTTGATTGTCCCCAGAATTTCCAGCTTCCTCATTTTGAATAGCTAATATATTAGTTGATTCTTTTTCTATAGTGGGGTATAATACATGAATTATAGGAATTTTAGTATCTGGTGACATCTTAAGTGTTGATCCTAGATTTGCTAAAGCATCAGCTTCGATATTTTCTTCTCTAGGCACTTGTTCTATGTCAAACAAATCAAAACTTTCTGCTAGTTCCTTTACTATTTCTAAATATTGCATTAATTTTTCACCTTTCGCAGCATAAGTTCCATTAAAATGATTAGCTAAGAGTAAAGAATCTACATATACCTTAAGATTTCTAATGTTCATATCCTTAGCTAATTGCATACCAGAAATTAAAGCTTCATATTCTGCCTCATTATTAGTGGCTATAAAATGACAATTCACTACTTGGGGTATGATATCCCCCTGTGGCGATTTTAGTATGATACCTAATCCTATCCCATTAACATTAGCTGCGCCATCAGTATATAGAGTCCATTTTTCAGTAGCTTCTTCTAACATTTTGACCTCTAAGTCTACTTCAGGTTGTAAATCAGTACTAAAATCAGCCACAAAGTCGGCTAAAGCTTGGGATTTTATAGCAGTCCTAGGTTCATAAATTAAATTAAAAGCACTTAATTTCACAGACCATTTAGCCATTCTACCCGACACTTCAGGTTTTCTTAGCACACATTTTATAGGATAATTCGTCTTAACATGTATAGCATGAGTTTCAAACTAATGTCTAAGTTTAGTAGATGCCATAACTAATGCAAGTATAAGTTTTTCGAGATGAGAGTACCTGGTTTCAGCATCAATTAAACTTTTACTTACATAGTAGATCGGTTGTTGCTGTCCTTCTGCTTCTTTTACCAAAACGACGCTCACTGCATTTGATGAGACTGCCATATAAAGATATAGAGGCTCACCATCATCAGGCTTCACCAACAATGGTGGAGTAGATAGATACTTCTTTAATTGTTGAAAAGCTTCTTCTTGCTTCTCTTCCCATTCGAACCTTTTGTTCTTCTTCAAGATATCGTAAAATTCTTTACATCTATCAGAAGATCTCCATATAAATCTATTTAAAGCTGCTAATCTTCCCGTCAATCTTTGTATATCTTTAGGATTCGATGGGGATTTCAGGTTCATGATAGCTTTGATCTGTTCTGGACTTGCTTCTATTCCTCTTTTAGTGACCATATATCCCAGGAATTTTCCAGCGCCTACTCCAAAATTGCACTTTGCAGGATTCAGCTTCATATTATACTTGTCCAGGATATTGAATGCTACTTCAAGATCTTTCAAGTGATCTTCAGATTTCTTGGATTTGACCACCATATCGTCTATATAAACTTCCATCGTATCCCCCAGTTGGTCTTTGAACATCATGTTGACTAATCTTTGGTATGTTGCACCTGCATTTTTAAGACCAAATGGCATAGCAATATAACAATAAATACCTGTAGGTGTTTTGAAGGCAGTAACTTCTTGATCTTCAGGTTCCATTTAAATCTGTTGAAATCCAAAAGAAGCATCCATGAATGTGAGCATCTCGTGACCAGAAGTTGCATCGACCATGGCATCGATATGTGGTAGTGGAAATGGATCTTTCGGGCAAGCTTTATTGAGATCTGTGAAGTCTACACAAACTCTCCATTTTCCATTTTTCTTTTGCACTACCACCACGTTTGCTAGCCATTCAGGGAAATTTACTTCCCTTATCATCTTTGCTTTCAATAATATTTCTACATCTTCTTGGATAATAGCATTTCTTTCTGGAGCAAATTTTCTCCTTTTTTGTTGGATCGGCTTAAAACTTTTATCAATTCCAAGCTTATGTGTAATAACATCTTTAGAAATTCATGTCATATCTTCTTGTTTCCAAGCAAAAGTCTTCATTCTAGCTTTTAGAAAGTCAGTAAGTTTGACTTCTAATTCTTTTGAAATCTTTGCCCCCACTAGCACTTTAATGTTGGGATCTTCAGGAACCAGGATAATTTCTTTAACATCCTGCTCATCTGGCTCAATAACATCGAAGATCCTCTTCTGTAATTGCTATTGTGAAGTAGACTTGGCTGCTGACTTCATGGTGTAGGTATAGCATTCTCTAGCCTCTTGTTGGTCTCCTTTAACAGTGACCACTCCCCAAGGTGTTGGTAATTTAACACATTGGTGATAAGTTGATGGAACTGCCTTCATTTCATTAATCCAAGGCCTTCCCAAAATTATGTTGCAGCCTGGTAGAGAATCGACGACGCAAAATTTCTGCATGGAATTAATTCCACCAATATACACTGGCAGCTTAATTTCGCCAACAGTATATTTGGTTTCGCTACTGAATCCAATCAAAGGTGACGACTTGCCAGTGATATCTTTCTCTGAAATGTCCATTCTTTTCAATGTCTCCAGCTTGATAATATTCACTGAGCTTACGTTATCTATTAAGATCCTGCGAACATAATGGTTAGTAATAAATAAAGTGACAACCAAACCGTCATGTTGAGCTTCCAGTATATTATCGAAGTCGTCTTCATCAAAAGAGACTAAATCTGAATCTGAAATCGATGCCTTCTTCACGCTTCTTTCTCCTTTATTTGTCTTGCTTTGCTTAGCAAATCTTTTAGCTGCTGAATATGTTGCCCCACATACTTCTGATCCTCCAGAAATAGTATTAATTACTCTTGCATTCGGTGGTGGAGAATTAGCTTTTTGAGTTGGCTTAGGCTTTGAGAAATCCATGTCTTCAACTTCTTTAGCCTTCTTCCTTCCAAGGAGTTCTGTGAGATACCCTTTAGCTAGAAGAGTGGAGATCTCCCTTCTCAATATCTTGCAATCTTCTGTGAGATGGCCAAAGTCTTCGTGATAGGCACACCATTGGCTAGGATCCTTCTTTTTGAAATAAGAATCATTTTTCTTTTGTGGCCATCTCACTTTATCTCCAAGTTCACTTAGCGCCATTATAACACCGGGCGTGCCAACTGAAAAACAGTATGTTGAAAGGGCAGGATAATCAATCCCATCATCTTCTTCAACTGCATTGACTTGATTATCGACGTGTCTCGTGTAAGGTTTGCTTCTTGGCTTAAATACTGGAGTTTCCGCCTTCCAATTTGGACGATCATATGATAAGGCTTCTAATTTGGAAGAAGTCAATTCGTTTTCTTCAAGCCTTATAAATCTTGCAGCTCTGGCTTTTGCTTCATCCAAATTTCTACATGGTGTCATTATAAGATCTTCCTGGAATTTGGATCCCAGTTTGAGGCCTCTCTGCAAAGCTTGGATAGCGGTCAACATATCCAATTTTGGAATATTAAGTGACTCCTTTGTAAACCTGGTCATAAAATCTCTAAGGGATTCGTTAGGTTTTTGAGTAACTTTATAAAGATCATCTGTCAATTTTTCAAAAGTTCTACTACAAGAAAATTGACTATAAAATAAATTAGTTAAATCCGCAAAAGAATTAATAGATAAAGGAGGCAAACTCTGCAGCCATTTTAAGGCTGATCCAGAAAGTGTAGATCCAAAGCTTCTACATAAGCAAGCTTCTTTTAGGTTGGAGGGAATGGGCACAGTCTCCATCTTCTCCAAATATAGTGCTATATGTTCCTGAGGATCTGTAGTTCCATCATATGGCTTCATATTTGGAACTTGAAACTTCTTTGGGATCTCTACATTGGCGATCCTGTCACCATATCTATTTATAAGATAAGATGCAGGGTTGACTTCTGGAATTGGATTACAAAACCCAGGAACAATAGAGATCATGTCTTTCAGTCTTTGAAACTCCCTTGCAATGTAGTCGTTCGTCGTTTGACCCTGCGATGAGTTAGCAAAACCAAAAGAACCAGAAAAATTATTAGCATTATGTAAACCTGCACCCATAGACGCAGATGCCCCAGCAGCATTAGTATTTTGTGGAATGTTGCTCCCAAAGTTCGAGGTTGCAGTTGGGAATGGCGTGCTTGGAGGTGCAGATCCAGGGGCTGCAGATGGTCCTGGAGTTGAAAATAGATTCCTTGGAGTGAATGATGGTCCATTCTCTGAAATCCTGAACTCCAAGATCTTAAACTGAGCCTGATTAAGTTCTTGATTTGTCTTAATTGTGTCGTTAATATTCTGCAAAATAGTAAATAGGTTAGGCATGTTATCAAAATCATTATTTTGAGCAGAATCTCTAGATCCAATATTAAATGGGTCTGGATAGCCTTCAGAATTATAAAAGTTCGACCGTCCTGCTTGGCCAGATCCAGTGTTGAATTGAGACGAATTTCCCGCAGGAATGTTTCCAGCAGCATTAAATTCAGCGCTCTGATCAGCAGGTCCCTTGTCTCTGTTTTGATTCGAGATTCGAACCGTATTGTTCCTGTTTCTTCGATACGAATTATTTCCTGCAGAATGACCAATCATAGAAGAAGAAATAGCAGGAGTAGTTTGCGAGGAGTTAGTTGGTTGAGTCGACATTTTCGTAATTAATTTTGGAAAATTAGTTTTCTTTGATAAAAATCGACAATTTTAATCGATCGAAAGCACATTTTGCCCCACGGTGGGCGCCAAATTGTTTTGGTCAAAAATTACCCAAGATAATGAACCTTGAAGACTTAGATTAATTATGTAACCAAACTTTCGTTCGTGAGGTTAAGGGCTTGTAAAATATGTTGAGTTTCAAAGATGCGTGTTAAAGAAAAGATTTGTCAAAGAAAGATGTCGACCAAACAAGGAATTAAAGGACAAAGATAGTCGTAAATAAAGAATATAAATGTATCGAAATAACGTAAAGGACTGAAAGTAATGCTAATTATAACAAAGATCTAATAATTAACAAAATAAAAGTAAAGATAAGGGAACAAGAACACCGAGATTTGTTGACGAGGAAAAGCCCTTAATCCTTATGGATCGCCGGCATAAAAACCCCGGGAGGAAGCAACCGTCTCTGCCTTTGTTCTCTTATTAATGATTGTTAAAATGATTACAATGGTGGAATTCGGTTGATCGATTATTGCTAAGTGTGATAATAAAGATAAGAGTAACGAGAGTAGTGTGAGAATACAAGTGATCAGAGTTATTGCTAGTGAGTAAAGTCTATCCTAAATCGATCAGCCTCATTCGTTATTTATAGACCTAGATGCTAACTAACTATGCGAAATAGTAGGGATCTTCCAGGTCTTCAATATTAGAACGTTGGAGAGTATCTTGACTAGTCAAGTGAACGTTGAAGTATTTCTCCTCATGCTAAAATCAACTAGAAGTCCGATTATGTTGCGAGACCAAGTCTTCTTTGCGTGTTGATGATAAATCCCAGTGTGAATTCCTTTTTGCACCGTTAGAGATATTTTCCATAGCCTTATATCGAATATTCTGGAATCTGCACACTTAACTCATGTGGAAATGATAATAACAAGTAATTCATATCGTTAGCAAGATATTAATAAGTTATCAGAATATTCATCAATGTCAAGATCCTGATATGTCAAGATCTTAGGCTTTCAAGATATTGGTACTTGAAATTTCACCCATAACAACGGGTACACTGCCCGTAAGTGTGTTGTATTCAGTTAGCGGTAGATCTTGTTATAAATTTTTAAACTAGATTTCACACATCAGTACCCAATCCAATTTTTACCCGATCCGCGGTTTTGACCCGAAATTCATTTCCAAATCTATTTTTGGAAACTTCTTATATTTTACATATTTTTACAAGTTCAACTCGCCTTTCAATATTCTTCGCGTGTGACCCTTCTTGGATCATATATAAATGGCCGTATAAATTTCGTTGAGATATTTCCATAATTCTAACACTCCCACTTGGGAATTTCTCCAACGAAAACAAGTATAACGACACCGAACGTTTGTCTAGCCACACGACGATACCCCCCAGATATATATGACTATATACGTTCATGACAACCATCAACTCTTTGGTTATTGTACATTAAAAACTTCCTTTTTAATGTTTTGGTCAAATGCTTATATCTCCCTTTATGCTTCCGATGCGCACATCAAACCATGAGACGCGGATACCCTTCATACTCATATAGTTTGACTTAGTTTCTCGATCTTCTTGAATAGAAATGATTCGAACCAAAAACACTTACTAAAAACGAATTCTAGTAATGTTTCGGGGTACGGCCATACACTTTTATCATTTCTACTCATTGAGTGGCCGTATGCCATCTTATCCAAAACTTGGCGAGCAAATCCTTTATTGACTACATACACGTCTCTTCAATATTTCACCACATACCCAAAACAGCCCATACTACTGCCGGTTAAGTTCCAGGTTAAGTACCGAATTAAAGTATGTGACTATATACTCCGAGACACGCTTATGCATCTCAAGTCTAAGGACACATAAACATGACCACTTCCCGATACTTATCTATGTCGTCGATCCACGTGATTTTCTCGAGGAGCGGGTCAACCAATATTCAAACATCTCTTTTGAATACTTGTGAAACGATACATCTACTTATGTACCGACTATTCACAATTACTTTCATCATTTCACTCCCGTGACAATGACTAGTAATGGATCTTTAATTTAGAAATTGCTTTACGCAATCTCATGGATATGTTTTAAACATGCAAACATGGAGCTCAGAAATGCAATAACTGAAATAAGTAGTGCAATTCATAGCGTCTATAAACATCTCCGATCGGCCACGATATCTAAATGAATCACATGAAGATATTTGTAAAAGCATACCTAACTTTATGCCTTTGACCATAGGCCTTCTTTTACAAACTCACTTCAACTGCGTTGAACCCCATGGAATATTCCATAATCTCAATTATGTGTTCAGACTCAATTCAGAGTGATACTCTTAATGTGTCATAATATTCCTTTATTGTAATAATTAATAAATTCATCATGTGTCTTAAGAAGACATGAACTTATTTTATCCCAATGCGGAAATCTCCTATTTCCCATTATGGTATTACAATGCTTACTTTCCTTATGCCTCGTTAATTAAATTCAATAAAATCAAATTTTCTCCAACTCTTAGTTACCATTAATACAATTAATACTTTGTAAGAATCTCGCAAGATCTTACTTATCTTGTAAACAAGATTTAATTAATTGATATCCTCGGAATCAGAAATTCTCAAATAGAATCTCTAATTATTATGTGCGTTGCTTTTCTAGATAACTTTATTCTTTCATCATGATTCTAGATTCATGTATGTCATTTCCATATTTTACTTGTACTCTCAAGTCTTAATTTTGGAAATGTCCTACATCAACTTACCGAGTTAAAACATATATGTTGGTTATGTCATTTCAAAAGATATTTACATGAAATTTCCTTTATTACATAACCTACATATAGAATGCTCCTTTATGAACAACCTTTCAAGATATTCTTTTATCGTACATCGTCCTCGCTAACGGTAATTTCATATCTTGATTCTCCAAGATTATTCTTGATATCCGAAGGATCCAAGAATGAAATCTTAGATCATGTTCATTTCTTATCTATGTATATCTTATCCTTCAAAGAAGTCTAAGATTACAACAAGTTTCCAAAAACTCGCTATGTACGATAGATTGCGATCTTTAGCATTTGCAATAACTATATATTCGATATAGCATTCGAATGAACTCTCAAGTTCTATCGATCTTTAGAAATGCTATTGTGTTTTTACGTTGTCCCTCGAGATCTCTTTCTCAAGTACTTAACGTATCTTTAGGTAAGAATCCTAAGAAGGTTTATGATTCGCGTTCCTTTCCTTAAATTTCAAGAATCTCCAAAAGATTCTCGAATCTATTAAGTAAAGTAACTCGCTCCCACTTAATCTAAGAATTTACACGAATCCTCCAATTTAATAAGTATATAATCTCGCTCCCACTTAATCTAAGAATTTACAAGACTCCTTGATCTTAGTGAGTTCAAGACTTTACTTAATTTGGGATAAAATGATCAAGACTTAGTCTCGGCCTTTTCGAATCAATGTTGTAAAATCCATTGTGACTAACTCATGAGATCTTTCAATTTATGAAACTTTGATCTAGTCAAAGTCTATTATAACCTTTTTCGATAGAATCTCGGTGGTGCAAAGACAATATTATTTTGGATTGTATCAAGTCACATCTAGAGTGTGTCCCGATTTGAACAAATACTTTCAAACAAGTAGTCATTAAAATATCCAAAACAATCATATATAAACAATCAAAAGTAGTAATGACAATTTTCACAAATGCTCAAGATATAAAACTAAAAAGTGTAATTTTATAAAAACCGTAAAGATTAAAAAATGAATCTAATATCCATAAGCATTCATAAAAGGAAAATCTTAACTAGAGCAAGATACTAAATTGTCTTTTCACCACCGAGATTCTAGAGCAAGATACTAGTCAAAATTGAGTATTCTTGAGTCAAAATAGCAAGTCAAATCCGAAATGGGTCAAATTAGGGTTCCAAAGTGGGTAAATTAGGTCAAATCGGGTTCAAGCACAAAAATTGTTGTTATAGATTGAGTTTTGAAGTGGGTGATGCATAAGTATGTTCATACAAGCAGCCAAACGAATTAAAACTTTCCAAAATCGTTTTAGAGTTAAATTAGGGTTCTTAATGAACCAAACATAGTCAAAACGGATTTTGAACTTAGTGTGACGTTTTAGAATGAAATTGTGAGATGGGTTTCGTCCATTTATGTTTTATTATGTCTAACAAAGTGTAAATT
>CM067173.1:79773675-79796175 GCA_034093135.1 Erigeron breviscapus | reverse complement strand
AATTTGTATATAACGTTTTCTCAAAATAAGTGCATCTCAGTATAAAACAATTTAGACAATGTATTATCAGCCCAAAACGTAAAACTGTTAAGAAGGGGCTATGAGTCTCACCTTAGCAGCAATGAAATGTAGTGGTGAAAATGTAATGAGATGATGAGCAAGTCAATTATCCAAATCGGGAGATTGATGTGGTTTTTTCGTTGTATTTAAAATTTATAAAAGTTGTACAAGTAATTACCTCGAACTAAACACACAATTACGGGCAGAGAACCCGATCAAATGTAGTATAGTAAGTGATAAGTATAAGATCGTTCGCAGGGACGCTTGCACTACCTAATCTAGTAAAATGTGTAATTCTAGCGGTTGGGGGTTGTCACGATTTCCTATTAAACTAATTAAAAACTAAAAAGTAAATAGAAGCCGCAACCGCTTATTCAGCGAGAGGCTTAGTCTGAAAATAGTTTGAAAAAACAAATAACAGTAATTAAATTAAAATACTTGTTTGGCATCTCAGATCTCATGATACGACCGGATATTACTCTACCTACTTGCTAGACTGTTGAAAACTTAATCACGACTCAGATTCTCGTTAGATTCACTTTGCCTAAGTAACTAGTGCTGTCCTTAGACTCACACTACTCTATAAACAAATTCTCGTTAGATTCATTGTTTAAGCATTAATGACCTAAAGTTTGTGTTACTAATTCATCTTTAAGTTACCCGGCTCTTAAGCCATGACCAGACTTTGTTATTCCTTTAATAGAACATGATGCTTAACAATGTCACCTTTTATAATTCCCTCAGTTATAAGTGTGAACGAAATCGAAGAACAACAATTATTATTATTATTGATTGTTATTCGATTAAGGAATTAATCAGTCGGCTGTAAATACCGACCACAAAGTATTATTATTACAAGACGAATATGATCAAGATGATCAGTGGAATGATTGATCAAGACGAATCAATCAAACATACAAGCAGAAAATATAAATCGAAGAATAAGAAAATATCGAGAGACAATAATAGATACAGATATTTGATATGAATGAATGAATGATAAGAAACCCTAATCCAAGATTAAATACTCAGCATCTTTCCTTAATAGCTATCCAGTCCTTCATCTTCTGTAATATCCAACTTCAGTCCCTCAACTTGTAATATCTTCAAACCTGTTATAATACTTAACCCCGAAGTTAGTTAATGTATCAAAACTAACCCAAAGTTTATATTACTCCTTTTAACACCCTCCCTTAATATAAACTTGGGATATACATTACTGAAACAAATCAATTAGATTCAATTTACTTAGAAAATATTCATGTTTAGCAACACATAAACTGTTGATTCCCAATGTAAATTGTAAATTTAATGATGACAAATCTGACCTATAAGCACTTAGTAATCTTTGGTTCTTGTAATCTGACCTGGGTCAGACTAAGCTGACACAGCTTACGATTTGTATCTGACCCAGATCATGCTTCATTCTTATAATTGTAATATCTTATGGAAGCAAGTGTTATTCAAGCTGCATCAACAATGTATTAGCATTCAGTCCAAGTCGAAGAGAAGGATTGAAGATAGAAGACCAAGATGTTAGTGGAAGACAGCTTGGGATTAGCAGTCATCTTGGAAACACTTAGGCAGACTGGTGCCTTGACAAACGGCTCAATCTGTGTCTGACAATCAAGTGAAGATAACAACCTGGATTGAAGATAAGGACAAATGACGTGACTAGGAAGGTTCCTAGGATCCAGGTTGGTGGTTGTTTTACATATGCGTGTCCATACTCCTATTGGTAGATGAAGAACGTGCGTCAGTACGTGGGGGACCACAAGTACCATGAAAGGCACGATTGATTATTCCTTCATCAACCACTGAATGAAGAACACGTAGCTGCAACGGACACCTAATGAAGGAGCGCTTGTGCCTATTAAAGCCTCATTCATGGATTGCATATGTGTGGCATTTTCCTGAGAATCATTCTTCACACAAGTTTCTCTGCTCTTACACACAGCTTAGTCTGTACGAGATCAGCTTGGGCTGATTCTCTTGAGCTGAAACTTATTGATTGTTGTTTGTCATTTCATAGGGTTGTTTAGATATCTATAGGCTATCTTTATTCCGCAACAACCCTGTAATTCTTTGTATAGATTATTTCTTAATAAAGGATTACATTTGAAAACCACAATCTGTGTTCAAGAATGTTTTATTTCTTTACTGCTTTACTGTTTTAATGATTCCTTCACTTACTTACTTGCTTAATATTCATAAACTGAATCTTAAAACGTTTTGTGTTAAAAGTTTGTAAAGATTGTGAAAAGTTGTATTCACCCCCCTCTACAACTGTTCTGTGTTCAATATACTTTGGTATATTGATACACCGTGGGACGTATCAATTGGTATCAGAGAGGTGGTTGAGAATTAACTTGACTTGATCCTTACATATTTTCATTTATAGTAAAGCGTAATGTCATCATATATTGATAATGGTTCTTCAACCCGACCACCCATGTTTGACAAAGATGATTTCAGTGGGTGGAAAGGTAGAATGTCTTTGTTCCTTTAATCCATCGATAACAATATGCTTGACATCCTTGCGGATGGTCCTTATGTTCCTACACAAACCATTGTGGTAGAAGTTGTGGTCAGGGAAGCTCAACCAACCATTCCTGCCACAGTCAAATCTATTGTTAAGGACAAGGCAGATTGGGGGGATGAGGATAGGAGGTTGAAAAACTTGGATGTGAAGGCTAGAAATTTCATTGTCCAAGCTGTGCCCAAAGACCTTTACCATTCTATTAAAATGTGTTCAACAGCTAAGAAAATGTGGGGTACATTGACTGTTATGTTTGAGGGTTGCTCTACCTCCATGGAATCCACAATTACTACATTGACCAGGAGGTATGAGAGATTTTTCTCTTTGAGAAATGAATTCTTGACTGACACTCATACCCGCTTTAATGCTTTGGTAAATGATTTAGCTGCTGTTGGAATCAATAAGAAAAATGAGGTTTTAAAGAGTAAATTTCTTGATTCATTACCACCCAAATGGAACAACTATATTTCTCGTGTTAAATTAAGTTCTGTTTATCATGATCTTGATCTCCCTGGACTTTTTGGTTTGCTTCATAACCAAGAATGTTCAGAGGCTGAAAAGTTAATTGCTATGGGTGATTCTTATAGTTAGCCTGCTGCTGCACTTGTTGCTTCTATGATTGAACACCCTAGTTCAATTAGTAATGAGATCATTCCTTGTGTTAATGATGATATTCCTGTGATGTCTAATCCTAACTCTGTTTGTGCTGAATCTGAATGTGATGAATCTGATGGTGATGAACAAGCTAATGAAGTACCTATGTTGGCTGAAAGGATCAGAAGGAGATCCTTTAACAAGTTTAAAGGAAAAGGAAGAGGTGGCCAAGCTGACAAAGCCAAAAAGCCATTTGATATGTCCAAGGTCACTTGTTACAAGTGTGGCAAGACTGGACATATGGCTGGAGACTGCAGATCCAAAGAAACTGCTAAAGCTGTACCAGCCAAAGGTGGAAGAGGTGAAAAATACTCTAAGCTCAAGACTAAGTACAAAGCCTTGAAAGCACAAGTAGCTGAGCTGACTGAGAAGGTGAACAAAAGTGAGAAGAGTCTGGTAGCCAAAGATTGGGCTGAAAGTGCCACATCATCTGATGATGAGCTGTACAAAGATGCCAAATGTTTCATGGCAAAAGAAGCTACTCAAAGATTTGCTGAAGATCTGGTGAAAATACAACAGCAATCTGAGTCAACTCACCAGGCATCTACCAGTCAGACTGCTCCACCTGAGGTATCTTCTTTTTCCAATCTGTCTGATAATGAGAAGCTGTCCAGACTGAACAAACTTGGTGATGAGGTTTTGCTATAAAAACACTTTAATCAAGAACTTAAAAAGGAAATACATCTTTTGAAACTTGATAACAGCTCTAAGAGTCACACCATTGAAAAACTAGAATCTGAAGTTAAAGCTCAAAAGCAATTAAACTCCATTTTGATTAAAGAAGCTAAAACTGCAGAAGAAAAGTTTTTAAAGGTTAAACAGATTACTAAAACATGGTGTATCAGTTCAAAAAGAGTTGCTAAGTGTGTAAATGACCAAATACCTCATCAGATCCAAGCCATTTTTGATGGTGATTATGATAGGGCCATAGCCATTGCTGAAGTATGTGCTATGGAGCCTTGTTATCAGCCTCCTTCACCACCCAAAGTCCAAACCAAAGAGACTATTTCTAAACCAATTAAGTTGGTTCAGAAATTTGGTATTGGATTTAAAGATCCTGAAACTATTGGTCAGACCATTGCTGAAGCTGTGTCTGAAGCTGATCAGGTTGTTGAGTTAAAACCTGAAGAAAGTCTTGACTTGTCCAAGCTGACCATCACCCAATCTGTGTCAGATTCAAAGAATAAAATAAACAAGAATAGTTCAAAGAGAAATAAAAGAAAGGTTAGAGATCACAGTGTTCCTAAAGAGAAAATAAAGCTTTTAAAGAGTAAGAAGTCTGGTTCTCTAGGAAATGAGTCACAAGCAAAATCTGAGTCTGTTTCAAGTAACACCAAGTCTGACTCTGACAAGTTGATTTTAAAATATGTTGAGTCCAAATCTGATAAGGTGTCAATGAAAGCAAATTTTCTTAAAAATGTGTCTGATCCAAAAATTGTTGATCAAAGAAAATTGAGAGCTGAATGTAAGAAAGCTGGAATAGGCAAAGGTTTTTGATACGTCCCACGGTGTATCAATATACCAAAGTATATTGAACACAGAACAGTTGTAGAGGGGGGTGAATACAACTTTTCACAATCTTTACAAACTTTTAACACAAAACGTTTTAAGATTCAGTTTATGAATATTAAGCAAGTAAGTAAAGTGCAGGAATCATTAAAACAGTAAAGCAGTAAAGAAATAAAACATTATTGAACACAGATTATGGTTTTCAAATGTAATCCTTTATTAAGACATAATCTATACAAAGAATTACAGGGCTGTTACAGAATAAAGATAGCCTATAGATATCTAAACAACCCTATGAAATGACAAACAACAATCAATAAGTTTCAGCTCAAGAGAATCAGCCCAAGCTGATCTCGTACAGACTAAGCTGTGTGTAAGAGCAGAGAAACTTGTGTGAAGAATGATTCTCAGGAAAATGCCACACATATGCAATCCATGAATGAGGATTTTATAGGCACAAGCGCTCCTTCATTAGGTGTCCGTTGCAGCTACGTGTTCTTCATTCAGTGGTTGATGAAGGAATAATCAATCATGCCTTTCATGGTACTTGTGGTCCCCCACGTACTGACGCACATTCTTCATCTACCAATAGGAGTATGGACACGCATATGTAAAACAACCACCAACCTGGATCCTAGGAACCTTCCTAGTCACGTCATTTGTCCTTATCTTCAATCCAGGTTGTTATCTTCACTTGATTGTCAGACACAGATTGGGCCGTTTGTCAAGGCACCAGTCTGCCTAAGTGTTTCCAAGCTGACTGCTAATCCCAAGCTGTCTTCTACTAACATCTTGGTCTTCTATCTTCAATCCTCCTCTTCGACTTGGACTGAATGCTAATACATTGTTGATGCAGCTTGAATAACACTTGCTTCCATAAGATATTACAATTATAAGAATGAAGCATGATCTGGGTCAGATACAGATCGTAAGCTGTGTCAGCTTAGTCTGACCCAGATCAGATTACAAGAACCAAAGATTACTAAGTGCTTATAGGTCAGATTTGTCATCATTAAATTTACAATTTACATTGGGACTCAACAATATCCCCCTATTTGATGATGACAAAACCCAACTACACTTTTGACTATCAGCTTACAAAGAATCAAAGTAAAATGAAACTAACAGATTGTGACCCTTTGAATCTTTTGGGTTCTTTTAAACTGAAATGAAGTTTTAACAAAGAAACTAGATTTGTACAACTGCCTTTGCATATATAGAGAATAAAACAAGAATATTACATGATACATCACTATTCTCCAAGCATTTCTATAGCTTCTTGCTTAACTTCAAAAAATGGGGCAACTCTCACATCTAATTGCCTATCTAACCCCTCATCAACAAGGAACTGCTTATACCCATTACCTTCTTCACTAAAATTTCTGTAGAATCTGTATAAGGTAAATTGGTGCATAGATGGTACCTGTTTTAGTTCAGCAGTCCTTTGGAACACCAAATTTCTTCTTGCATCTACAAAATACATCCCATGTTCAGGTTCAGTAATGAACATCCCACATCTAGCATTTTCAACACCAGCAGGTAGAGTCAGATTAAGATTATCCAGAATCTTGTCAACAGCACCAGAAGATAATTGTGAAAGCAACTCTGCAGGAGACAAGTTTTTGAGAAAAACTGAATGATCACCTCCAGGTGCATCAATCCTTTCAAACCTTCTTCTTTTCTTCTTCAGTGGCTCAGCTGACTCATCTTCATAATCCATATCATATGTTATTGGTCTTGGAAGGCCAGAGATATCAATCTTGTACTTCACAATAGCAGCTAACTTCTTCTCAATGGCTTCCAAGACTGTCTCTTTGTGAACTCCAGACATGCCAGTAATGATATTATGCAACTCCACCCACTCAGTGTATCCTAATTCAAGCAGATTGTCAAGATCATGGGTCTCCTAGCTGTTTTCATAACCTCTCCTTGTAAACCTTATGCTGGGAATGTTCTTTCCTTTTCGCCTTTTGAGTAGAACCTTGAGGATTGGCTCTGGATGCTTTCTATAATTTATCTTTTCTGTTACATGTCTTTTCTCTAAAGCATCAAACCAATTATGGGCTTTCACACTTTCTTTCACATCTTTAATCTTCTGTGATGGTTTAGAGTGAACCACCACCTTTCTTCTTTCCTTTTCCTTTGCTCACAACTTTCTTTTTGGAACCAATGGCTGCAAGATCTTCTTCATCTTCCTTATTCAATTGTTCTTGAACAGCCTTGGCAATTTCAGAATCAGACTTAGTTGCAGCAATTATTTCTCTTTCTAATCTGTCCTCCTTAATCATTTTGTATGCCACCTCAACTGTTACCCCAAGCTATGGAGCAGTTTCAGTTGCAATCTCCCAATCTTTTTATTTCTCAGTTAAAAATCTTCACATCACTTAACCTAGCTTCTGTTGTTCTTTTCTTGATCATGAACTGGGACAGTGTAAGTCCCAACTTGTTAGATGGTACTACTGAAGACACCTCTATGTCGATGGTGAAGTTACTTTGCAATATACTAGCTGAACTGGAGACGACCAGTTGCAGAGGTATATACCAAGTTCTAGATAGATTACTTATATAAAAGACAATAAGTAAAGAACAATGCAATAATACAAATAACTTGTAAACAATCTTGATGAGACAATATGTAGTTTTCAATGTGTAATTTATTTATTGATATTAACAAATTACAAGGTTGATGCGGAACCAAGATAATACACGAATGTAAATATCCTAACAACCTATGAAATACAATTGATCTATACTCGGAATTTCTCTTCAACAATCGAAACACTTAAAGTAGTGAAATGTTCCTTTTAGCGATTGAGAGAATATTGCACAAGTTCACCAAGAATATTGCAGGTTTGCAAAGTGTGAAGTATTTATCTTGAATACTTGATATTCTTGGTTATGCAATGACTTGTATTTATAGGCAAAGTTAACATTGGGATGTTAACTTTAGCCGTACAAATGTGGTTGGGAGCATTTAAGGAATAACATTTAATTCCTTAAAAAGCATTGTAAAGTCGCATGTTAAAGTGACTTTACATAACCACCTTTATGTACCTTTTAATACTTAAATAATAAGATAAGGCTTATTATCCGGGTAAAGGTACATAAAGCATACAAGTCAATTCCTCGTAATCAGTGTAAAGCTTTGTAAGGGCTTTCCACTGATGGTCTCCAGTTTGTAACTGACTAGAATGCCAACTGGGCTTCGCTGCCATTGCCATTCTCTATCTTCCATTTGTCGTCTTCGACTTCAACTGGAATGCTTCTTCAACTTGGTCAGTTCTCAACTGGAGGAAGTCTTCAGTTGCGTTAACTGTACGGTGCAACTGGACTTCAATATATTTCTCGACAAATCATCTTGGTCACCAGTTTTACTGGGTCACCAGATGCAACTGGTGACTGGTCAGTGTGAACTGGTGACTGGTCAGTTCCAGGTGAACTGGTCCTAACAAATTCCCCCTATTTGTCTAGAAATATAGTCTAAGTCTTTTCTAGTTCTTGTATCTATACAAGTGTGAACTATAGAGACTTGTTCGATTTAAATCTATCTAAGATATCTAAGGCATTTTTATAGATCAATAAATGCCTTAGGTTTTTCTTTTATGTTTGTTAGATTTTAATCTATTATCTACCTTGTGGTTATAAACTGGTAACTTCATTTATACAAGGGAATGAAATTTATACAAGTTACAGAATGTAAATACAAATTACAAGTAGATAACTGAAGAAAGAACTTAAACAGATGGCCCTTCGCCAGTTCTTCTTCTCTTGGTCACTAGAGAAATAGGTTGAGTGTCTTCAGGGTCAATATTCAGCCTTTGCTCCAGATTCTCTTTATGTTGAATCTTGCCCTTTAAGAAATTTACCCATGCCTTCTCAAACCTATTCTTTTGTGCCTTAGCATCAAGCACATTCACCATCTCGACCCATTCGCTGAACCCAAATTGCAACACACCAGGATCATCAGTTCTCACTAGTGGCCCACCAGCATACTTAACTTCTACTTGAAAAACCTTGGTGCCTGGCTTAATTGTAACATTGACATTAGTAATAGTACCACCATGTCTTCTGGTTGACATGATCTGGGAGTAGTAGTTTCTTGCTTCAGTTTCATTTGTGATTTTAATACTCCCAGCACCAGCAGCCAGTACAGCGGACTTAATAACTTCATTTGAGACCTCGCCAGTTGGTTCAACAAATGTTCCAAGGTCAGCATCCCTTGCAGCTTTGGTCAGTGGTCTTCTTGGTTGTGGAACCCTTCTTCTTGGTGGATTCATCACTTCCTTCACAACCTTCTTCACATTAGCAATTCTTTTTAGAATCCCACTGGCCCTTAACTCCTTAGCCCTCTCCAATGAAATGTTCAAGCTTCTGGCATCAAATTCAGCCTCATCCTCATGATAGTGTCTTTCCAGTTCAACATCTAGCATTTCATTTAACTGGTCAACTATCCTAGGATCATTCTTAATCCTGAGATACTCCTCCTTAGTGATACCCAGAAGATTGGCATCACTCATATCTAGCAATTTCAATTGTGTGAGATGTGCCCTGGCTTCAGCTTGGTTCCTTTGTTTTATTTTCTTTCTTTCTTTAATGTCATCACCAAGTCTGGCCAGTCTTCTACTATCACTATCTGAAACTGGAGGCAGTACATCAGTATTACCAGTTTCAAGCATTTGCATTTCAGTGGCCGGCTGGGCTTCATCAGATACTTTACCCTTTCCTTTGTCTAACACATTCCCCCTTACACTAGCATCTCCACCAGTTTGCTCACCAGCTTCAGTACTGGTAGCTAAGCTCAATTCCCTTCTAGGTACAACTGGTGGTGCAAGGACTGTACTTCTTTCCCCCTTGGTAGCATCTAGACCTGCCCTAATTGCTTCCCATTCAGAGGGGTGTGATGGCAACCGGTCAAGAGGCTGCCACGACTGCACATCCTTGCATTCTTTGAATATCCCACACATCATCCTGAAGGACCTCCAAAGGTGGTTGGTTTCTTTAGACTGGGCCAAGACATTTGCAACAACTTTGTCTTGACCAGTTTTCAATGCATTCAAAGTTTTTGATTCTTCATCAATACCAGCAACCACCTTTTCCTTCATATCATCATCCCTCTTCTTCAAATTCTCCACTTCATTGGTCAGTTTGTTTAATGATTCAGTATGTAGAGATACTTGGGTGCTCAAACCTTCAATGCTGCCCCTCAACTGGTTGATCTCACTGGTAAGTGGGGCCAGATCAACCTGGGGAGTGGCCAGCTTGGTGATCTCAGACATCACCCTTTCTATCAAATGTGCTTCCCTAGCACCCAACGTATCCTCTATCTTCTGACCAACTGAAGATACCAATTGCTCTCCAAGGCCAGTTACATCTAGGCCAGGTCGTTCAACTAATTCCTTGACCTGCCTCTCAATTTCCTTCAGATCTACTTCGGAAGTTCGAACAGTGTTGCCAAGTAGATTTGAGATAGAACTGGTGACCTTGGAGTGAGTTAGGTCAAAGGCTTCCTTTAGAGTACCAGCCAGATTGTTGCAGCCAGTGACCAACTCATTAAGCTTTCCAAACACCAAGTCTTCATTTGAAGAAAACTTGTTTATCCCCAGATCGACCACCTTGATGTTTGTCAAAGAGTCCTTGTGGTATCTGGAGAAAGACTTGGTGTTCTTGTCAAGTGTCTTCTGAATCTCCTCCACCCTGGTAAGAAGGTTTTGGAGATCGGCTTGTAGAGAGACAACTTGACTGTCCAGTGACAAAGGAGAAGGTGTCACTGGACCACTTGCAATTACTACTGGAGCAACTGGAGGAGGCAAACTAATGGAAGTCTCCCCAGTTGTCAGGCCAGCAGTTGAATATATATAAGGAGTGGTAGAAGAAGAAGGGACTGGAAAAACAATGTGTTGTTCATGCTGAGAAAGCTCAGGTGTGAACAACGGCGACGGTGGTGGGGGCATTTCTCGAGCAAGTGAGAATTGCCCAGTTGGTAAAGGAGCGGTATATATTGGTAAAGAAATATCTATAGGCACATTTTGCTCAGGTGGTGAAAGTGAAATTGATGCGTCTGGAGGGCAGACTGGAGATGAAGGGTCTTGAGCTTGTACAGAAGCATCAAGAATCTCCTGGTCTGTTTCAGTACCTTCAGAATCCGAAGATTCTATAAGGATTTCCTCGTTATTAACATTCATGTCCAGATCCATGAATGTGACAGAGGGCTGTTCAGTTACCTGGACAGTCTCCAGATGACCTTCCCAGTTTCCTGGATGGGTGCATCTGTTGGAGGATCAGATACCGAAGTATCTTCACCAGGGATAGACGTGATTGGAGTTGCTTCAGTTATGGTTGCTCTATCCTCAACCACAACTTGAGACGAACTGGAGGGTCCCTCATTATTTTGAGGCCCACCCAATTGTCTTTCTGATTCACTTTCCAAAGGTGCATCAGTTTTAGCAAATGCCAGTTGCATTCGCTCTGGAATTTCGACCTCACCAGCTTCAGATACCAGTGAGTCTAGATTCCTAAGCATATCTGGAGCAGTGTACGGAGAATCTGTACCATTATATGCTTCCCTGCCCAGAATTTGCTTAAAATAGAGTGAGAGGAACCTTGAAAAGGGAATACAAACACCCCTTGTGCCCTTCAGCTTTTGCACCAGGCTTCTATACAGAATATCTGCAAAGTCCACTCTCAAACCGTTCCACAAGCAATAAGCCATCTCTGCATGTGAGGAGTTGATCTGGTCAAGTCCACCAGAACTCCCACCCATGCTTTCCACCAGGTGGATGAAAAAATACCTCCATGAAGGGGTAAGACCCTTCATGGTCATCGCACCTTTTGTCTTGAGCACCCCATTCTCCAAACACTCCCTGTGTCCCATTTCCAGGAGCACTTGGCGAAAATTTATATTAGGGGGCAAGATGACTGGAGATTCATTCTCTCTCCAGTAGTTAAGGCGTAAGGCATCCCTTAACACTTCAGCGGTCAAGGTACACTGGATTGTTCCATCCTTTAAAGTGAAACTGATGGAGGAACAATCGGAAGAAAGAACGACAGTGTACCAAAACTCACATAAGTAGTTGTGAAACAACTTACGTGGGTTTAGAGAGAATGAGGGTCCTATTGGAGAATTCTTTAAAAACTTTTGAATTCTACCAATAAGGGTATCGGACCCTTGAGATCCTCGTAGGCTGGCCATAGGATTATTTGGATTTAGTTTTATGGCAGCACTACTCGGAGCACCAGGTGCCTGTGTGACATCTGGTGAGGGATTATATGGAACAGTCAAGAGATTTACATCTCTTGAACGAGATGATCTAGGAGCCATAGAATGAAAAAGAAATTTAGGATTTAGGGTTTTTGATTTGTGAAGCAAAGAGAAGAATGAAGCAATATTGATGATTGGAAGTAAATGAAGGAATGTAAGAGAAAGAAAAATAAATGAGTTATGGAGTAAATAAGGGTATTTATAAGGGGATTCAAGATCCCAATGTAAAACCAAAAATTATATTTTATTAAACCAAATCAATTTTGAAGATATTTTGACAAAAAAGAGTTTGAGTTTTGAAATAAAAATATAACTTTCCATGTAAGCATTAAATGTTACCATGTCAGCATTAAATGCTACGACGGCTTACTTTACCCATGACCCCACTCACTTTTGTTTTCCCAATACAAACAGTTGTCAAGTACTTAATGTTAGGTCCAGATTTAGTCCAGACTTACTGGACTGGCTCCAGACTGGACTACTGGAACCTTATTTAGGTTTGTTAAGAAAACTTGTTTTGTTGGTCTCGCTCCAGACCCGACTACTGGAGCTCACTGAAGATCTGACCAGAAAACATATTCTACTGGACCTACTCCAGACTTGGAATCTGGAGTCCCTCTAAAGATTTGTCCAGAAATAATTGAAGACTAGTGAGCATTTACTTGTACAGGTAATCTGGAGCATTCTCCAGATTAGCTCACTGAAGATTTCACCCCAGTCCAGATCTACTCTACTGAAGTCAAAGACTGAAGTCTGAAGGAAGAAGACTTAACAAATGGCGGAGTCCACTGGAAAGTCTTACCAGATCTGCACACTGGAGGATTGTTAGTGTTCTAGATCCTGCAAGTCTGAACACTAATATCGAGGATTGACTTTTGCCTTTAACACACTTTCCAAAGAACAATCCACTTGTTCTTTAACAAAGTATACGTGTGTTAAGGTGGTTGGATAATAGGATACACTTGCACTTGATGTGACTTTATCCTTATTCTTATCCAATACATTTAATGTTCTTGTCGGATCATTAAATGTATGCCAACCATATTTGTACGGCACAAATTCACTGGTGAATTTGTTGCCTATAAATACAAAATCATTTCCTTGACAAAAATACTTTTAAGCATTCCTTTTGCATTTAAGTGAATTTGTCCAAATACTCTCGATCTTAAACAAGGATACTTCACAACTTTAAGTATCTCGATCCTAAAGAGTTATTTGACAAATATAGATCATATTGTAACTCATAGGTTGTTAGGATACTCACTTAATTGTGTTATCTTGATTCCGCAACAACCTTGTATTTTATTTAAACATCAATAAATGAAATACCCATGAAACATACATAATGGTCCACTTTATTTGTTTATTGCTTTAAGTCTTGTATTACTTTGTTTATATATCTTGCATCTTTATTTACAAGTAATACTAGTCCAATCTAGTGATTATTAGACTTGTTGTATTTTACACTTTCTATTGGTTAACCATCTCGTTAATTAAGGGACTCACATTTGGTATCAGAGCAGAAGGCTAATCATTACCTAGATCTGTTCTTGATGGCTAACCAAGAAAATACACAAGGTTTTAGTCTTGGTCCCGATCCTAATGTAAATATTCATGATCAAAATGAACCACAAAATGTTAATAACACTAATCCACCTCCTCCTCCTCCTACTCCTGCTTCTCCACACGTGCATGTGCACTACTCAAATAATCCTGCTCCTAAATTCAGTGGGAACAGTGATGAATTTGGTACGTGGAAGGCTAGGATGGTTTTGCATGTCACTGGTATTGAGAGGAACATGATGAAGATTTTAAACGAAGGTCCTTATGTACCTACATCACCTCTCAATCCACTTCTTGATCCTTCTGGATCTAGAAGGGGAAGGGAAAAGAGGGAGGAACATTGGTCAGAAGAGGAGAGGAGATTGGTGAATCTAGACACCCTCCTTAAAACATGATCCTCGGGGCTGTTCCAGAAACCCTCATTCCCACACTAGTTCTTTTTCCTAGTGCCAAAACCATGTGGGATGAGCTTCTTAACCAACATGAAGGAGGAGATGACACCATTGTCACCAGAAAGGTCTCCTTAAACAAGAGGTATGAGTCATTTTTTGCTCAACCTAACGAGTCTCTCACTGGTACTTACACCAGATTTATGAGTATCATAAACCAATTGAGAGGTCTTGGGGTTGAGAAGGACAAGGATATACTTCTGGAGAAATTTTGTGACATTCTACCCACCAAATGGTCTCACATGATACTTGTTTTACGACAAGGTAAAACTCTGCACACACACACTCTCTCAACTCTATATGGAGCCTTCAGGTACACTGAAGAAAATCAAGCTCAGAGAGTGGTTGCAGAACAAGATGCTTTTAACCATGCCTCCAGTACTCCTAAAGTGGTTAGTTATTCTGAACCACAAAGTACAGCACTGATATCTTCTGAGAATGTATTTTCTATGAAGAAGATGGTGTCTGAACTTATGGATTCTGGAGAGTCCAGTCAAGTCTCTCCAGACTGTTGTGATGAAACTGAAGATGATGACCTTATTGCAATGATTGCTAAAACGTTTAACCGTTTCAAAGCAAGAGCAAATAAGCCATCTGGACAATTTGCATCCAGTTCTTCCACTGACAAGACCAATTTGACATGCTTTAAGTGTGGCAAAAAGGGTCATTTCATGAAAGAGTGCAGGTCCAACCAGTTTGCATCCAAGCCTGGTCCATTCTCTTCTAATAATAAGCCTGATGATAGCTATAAATTGAAATATAAAAAGCTTAAGGCCCAAATTGCTCTCATGGCACAACAAATGGAAACAAATAATAAGTGCATGATTGCTACAACTGAAGAGAAGTGGGTTCCTTCTGATGACTCATCTGTTGATGAAGAAGAAGAAAGAGATTGCTGTTACATGGCTCTGGAAGTTGATGACCACCTGGTGAAGGAAGATGTCACATCTGGACGATGGGTGGACATAGTTATTAAAAAGGTTAGTGATTATGATAATGCAACTGACCAAGAACTAAAATTGGACATTGCTGAAGCTTTAAATTCTGATTTGATTTTTGTAGAAACTGTTAGATCTGATTGTGTAAATGGTCTAGAAACAGATTCTTCTGAAATAAATGCTTTAAAATCAAAATTAAAAGAGCTTCAAGACATTGAACTGGCATTTCAAGCCCTGGTTCTGGTAACTGAACAATTGATTCAAGAAAAGCAAGATCTTGAGATCATTCTAGAGAAAGAAAAACTGGTAATAAAGTCATGGCTAGAAACTAAAAAGCCATATGATGCTTCAGTTAAACAATTTCCTGCTCAAAAACGTGCATATTTAGATGGAAATACTAATGTTGCATCATTAATACCAGTAATCGATCGATTACCAGAGGTGTTAAGGCCCACAACTGTTTATGATATGCCTGAAACACCCAAGACCAATTTAGACCCAGTTCAATCCCCAGAGGTTAAGACTGGAGCTGTCCAGATGACTGCTCCAGTTAAAAAGGTGAAGCAGAATAGACCTTTACCTCAGACCAATCCCTTACCAAAGCCTTTGACTGGAAAGGCTAAGGTATCATCTGAAGCAAATATTTTGTCCAGGATAGAGAGCCAGATTCAAATTCTGACTCGTCAATCACAAAGTTTTAATGCAAGATTAAACTTTCTTGAGGGTACTTCATCTGGCCCTAGACAAAATACAAAACCTTTTTCAAAGAAAGACAAATTTATTTCTCCAGTTGAGAAAAATGAAAAGGTTTTAAAACCATCAACCCCAGTGGTCTTCTCTTCTAAGACCACTATTGAACAAAGTGAACTAGACCAGATTGCCCCAGGGACCTATAAGGGAGGGTCCAGTGAACCCATCAGTCGATGGGTTCCCAAATCTAACTGATAAATATCTGGTGTATGTGTAGGGCTATCGAAAGAAGCTTATCTGGTATCTTGACAGTGCAGCTGGCAGGACGATGACCGGATGTAAGACCCTACTGGAGGAGTTCACCATTTCTGATGGACCCTCCATCACATTTGGAAATGATGGTTGTGGGAAGACTGAGGGATATGGTGTTCTGAACAATGGACAAGTCAAGTTCAGACGAGTTGCATTTGTGAATGGTTTGAAATATAACTTGATCAGTGTAAGTCAACTGTGTGACGATGGCTATCAAGTCTTATTCAATGTTGCTCAGGGCATCGTATTCAACAAGGACTGGAAGGTAGTGTTGATTGCTCCCAGAAAAGGGAATGTGTACGTGATGGATATGGAAAGCTCTCCTTCAGAGCAGTGTTTCTATACTCAAGCTGATGAAGACACAAACTGGTTATGGCACAAAAGGTTATCCCATTTAAACTTCAAAAACATTAACAAGTTGTCCAGAAAACAACTTGCAGATGGGATACCTTCAGTCTCCTTCAAAAAGGAAAGACCATGTCCAGGATGTGAGATGGGTAAGCAAAAGCGTACCAGTTTCAAGACCAGACAGAATTTCAGCATTACTGAACCTCTTCACATGCTTCATATGGATCTTTTTGGTCCAGTGAACGTTCAGACTCGTGCTGGTAAAAGATACACCCTGGTGATCATAGATGAGTTCTCCAGATATTGTTGGGTGATCTTTCTGAGGTCCAAAAGTGAAGCTGCTGCTGAAATCATCAGTCTTATCAAGCAAATTGAGCTCAAGTACAGTCGAAAAGTGTGTCAGTTAAGAAGTGACAATGGAACAGAATTCCAGAATGCAACTCTGGAGTCATTCTGTACTGACACTGGCATCTCCCAGAACTTCTCTTCAGCCCGCTCTCCAGAGCAAAATGGAGTTGTGGAAAGGAAAAATCGAACGCTGATAGAAGCTGCCAGGAGTATGCTTGCTGAATCTGGACTGTCTACCAGTTTCTGGGCGGAAGCAATTGCAACTGCTTGCCACACCCAGAATCGATCAGTGTACATCAAAAGACACAAAAAGACAGCCTATGAAGTCTTAAGAAATAGAAAACCAAATATTGGTTATTTTCACGTTTTTGGATGTCCAGTTTACATCCTGAACGACTCCAGTCAGCTAGGCAAATTTGATGCCAAAGCTGATGAAGGGTATTTCTTAGGCTATTCAGCCATTCGCAAGGCCTTCAGAGTCTACAACAAGAGACTGGAGAAGGTCCATGAGTCAATTCATGTAACATTTGATGAATCAAATGCCTCAATCAACAAGAAGCCAGTCCCTGACACTCCCCCAGTAACACCAATTGTCTTTTGTGAATCTGATCCTATAAACGACAAATTTGAAGATTCACCAGACACAGTTTCCAGTCATCCTGATCTGGAACCTGTTCAGAAAAAGAAACTCTCCAGTAGTACTCCATTCTATCCCTCTATTATTTTCAAACTACCCTCTGAAATTAATATTGGTTCAGATGTGCGTACTACTCCCCCAGTATCAGTGTCAGTTGAGAATTACCAGAAATGTCTTCTGGTGAAGAATTTCATACTGAACCAGTACTCCAGGAAATGCCTTCAAATGAAGAATTTCATGATGCAAATCGTGATTTAAATGACTCAGATGAAGATACTGAAGTAATTTGGCAAGACCCTCCTCCAGAATCAACTCCAGAGGAGACTCAACTGAATTCTTGCACTGATATTGTTGTCAGTAACAATCCTGGTCAGTACTCCAGATGGACAAAAGCTCACCCTATTGATCAGATCTTAGGTGACTCCAGTCGTGGTGTTCAGACCAGAAGAGCCTCCAGTAATCAATGCTTATACGTCAGTTTTCTATCTTTGATAGAACCTAAGAAGATTGACGAGGCTCTGGAAGATCCAAACTGGGTTACTGCTATGCAAGAAGAGCTTCACCAGTTTGAAAGGAACAAAGTATGGTATCTGGTTCCTTTCCCAGTTGGAAAGAAAGAACCAATTGGAACAAGATGGGTCTTCAGAAACAAAGTAGATGAAGATGACCACGTAATAAGAAACAAGGCCAGACTGGTAGCACAAGGCTACTGCCAGTCAGATGTCGACTTTGATGAATCTTTTGCTCCAGTGGCTAGACTTGAAGCGATCAGAATTTTCTTAGCATTCGCTGCTAATCATCAGTTCAAGGTCTACCAGATGGACGTAAAGAGTGCTTTCTTGAATGGGAAGCTTGAAGAAGAAGTTTACGTCAGACAACCTCCAGGTTTCGTTGATGACAAGCATCCACATTGGGTATATCGTCTGGACAAAGCGCTATATGGCCTCAGACAAGCCCCACGTGCCTGGTATGATACTCTGACTAAACATTTGTTGAAAAATGGTTTTAAACGAGGTGCAATTGACAATACCTTATTCATTCTTCATGAGAAAGGTAATCTGTTAATGGTACAAATTTATGTTGATGATATAATTTTTGGTCTACTGATGAAAACATGTGCAAGAAATTTTCTAAAATCATGTCCACTGAATATGAAATGAGTTTGATGGGTGAATTAACATATTTTCTTGGACTACAGATTAAACAAAACAAAGATGGAATTTTTATTAATCAGGAAAAATATGTTAGAGATCTTTTAAAGAAATTCGATATGAATTCTTCACCATCTAAACCAACTCCAATTTCTGCACCACTGACACTGGACTCGGATCCAGATGGCAAACCAGTGAACACCACTGTCTATAGAGGCATGGTTGGTTCACTGATGTATTTAACGGCCAGTAGACCAGATATTATGTTTCAACATGTTTATGTGCCAGATATCAGTCTAATCCAAAGGAATCTCATATGCTTGCTGTAAAGCGCATACTGAAGTACCTTAAAGGTGTCCCCAGTCTAGGTCTTTGGTACCTCAAAGGCTCAGGCATGGATCTAATGGGTTATTCAGATTCAGATCATGCAGGTTGTAAGATAGATAGGAAATCCACAACTGGTGGATGTCATTTCCTAGGTGGCAAACTGGTCAGCTGGACCAGTAAGAAGCAAACTTCAGTTTCATTATCCACTGCTGAAGCTGAATACGTGTCTGCAGCCAGTTGTTGTGCTCAGATACTCTGGATGAAGAACCAGTTGCTTGATTATGGTATTAAATATTCAAAAACTCCAATCTTTTGTGATAATACCAGTGCCATCGTTATCTCCAACAATCCAGTCATGCACTCCAGAACCAAACACATTGATCTAAGGTACCATTTCATTCGCGATCATATTATGAAAAACAACATTGAACTCCATTTTATTCCCACTGACAAACAACTCGCTGACATTTTTACTAAACCACTGGATGTAAAAACTTTTGAATATCTTGTTGGTGAGTTGGGAATGTTAAACCCTTAAATCTGGAACCTTGGTATTGAGCGCCATTGTGTACTACTAAGGATCTTTGATTTAAAGATTCAAAAATTTATTTCTGGATCAACATTCCAGGGAAGACTTGAAAAATATTTTCTCTTAAAAATGTTTAAGTTCAGGGGGAATTAATTTTCTCACTGGACAAATTCTTCAGAAAATATTACTGGTGCTTTGTAAATATGTCCCTCTCACTGGTAACTGGACAGGTTGAAGTGCGTGTTTGAGTTGACTTATGTCTTCTTGTAAATGTGTCCCTCTCATTTGTCTGTATTAGTTGACGTGCAAGTTTAAGGTTTCCAGTCTTTCAAATATGGTTTTCACTGGTACTTTACTGGAGTGTCCCTCTAGTGTACCATCAGTACATGTTCACTGGACTAATCCACCAGTGATACTGGACGGTCCTGTCAACCTCCAGATGCACTGAAATATGTCATAATATTTTCAAAATACTTGATCTTTGTATGTGCCACGTAAGCAAACTTTTTCAAAGATATTTATCTTATAAATCCTACGTGGCATGTAAGTTTTTCAAAACAATGATGGTCTTTTTACTTTGGGAAAACAAAAAGTACAAGTTGTTACTGTTTTGTGGGCGGTGAACCATCAACCATTTATGGGTGATGTGATATAATTAAATGCGGATCTCAAAACACGATCAAAAATGTTATTTGATAAATTCAAATTGAACGTTTGAATTCCACATTATCTCTCCTATAAATACCCACTTTCACTTTCAATTTCATTTACTTCGAACATTTACTCCCAAATCTTCAAATTCCTTCATTCAATTCTTCATTCATTTTCCAATCATAATACTCGCATATTAACTTCAAATTCATTAAATTCTTCATAAACCTTAAATATTCATTTACATCTTCATCTATAATCAAATGGCACCTAAAAATCTTTTATCTACCGAATATGCTCCGGTCGAAGATGTTGTTAGACCGAGACATATTTCTCTTGATGCGAAAACCATTCGTATCAATATGAATAACTGGATGGCAAAACTTTCCAGTGTTCATCCAGCTCAGTCTATCATTGGGAGATTGAATACGTTCTTTCTCTCATGCCCTCTGTATGGTGCATTAACCCTAAATCCAGGGAAAATGTACCATGACTACTTATGTGAGTTCTGGTACTCCGCTTTCTATAATGAAGAAACTTCATCAATTTCTTACACTCTCAATGGAGGTACCAGATCTTTGAGTTTTTCGGTGAATTTGCTCAGGTCTGTTTTACAATTGAACTATCATGACCAGAATGAGCTGCCAATCGAACTCCCTACTGGCATAAATTTCAGGGAAGTGTGCAGGTTGATGGGGCACACAGAAATTGTAGATGACCAAGGCCAGTTGTTGAGAAAAGGAACCATTTATATGAGTAGGCTGACAGATTCGTGGAGATTTTTCTTCACTCATTTGGTAGAGTGTCTAGGAGGTAGTTCTGGAGGTCTTGATCAAATAAATCAAACGCAACTCCAGATTGCCTATTGTTTGTGGTTTGGGATAAGGGTGGATTTTGCTCAGATCCTGTTTAATGATTTGGTGGATCGATTGAAGGCAAAAGAGAGAAAACCACACGTTCCATTTATACGTTTTCTTTCCCTGATGTTCAGAAATGGTCTAGGAGACCAATATGATAATAATACTACTATTTTACTATGAGTGAGTTTTTAAGGGATCTGAACAATTTACAATCAAGAGATGGTGAGGTAGATATTCCTCAGTCCATGCTCTCATTCCAAAGGGCAGAAGAGATTGTGGCACCAGGAAGTGTTCAAGTTGTTGAAGAGCATTCTGGTGACCAAGATGTCCAGGTTGTAGAACTTATACAACCAATAAGTCAAGTGGCTCCTGAAGAAGGCTTGCAACCACTGTTGAGCTTTCCAGACGACCAAGATCACATAGGCGTCTAATGAGGGGAGGAGTCCAGGTAAATCCATCAACCCATCCTGGTGATACAATTAATTTTGATGGATCTCCTATCTTTGAAGAAAATATTGAATCTCTTGTACAAACTGAACAGAGAGTGGACACTGAAGTCCAGGCTGTGGTACAAGAAGATATTGCTGAAGATGTTGAGCAGGTTGAAGCATCTGGTGAGCAAGAGGCTCCACTAGATTTGAATGTTGAGGTTGGTGAACAGGTAGAGACTGGTGAACAGTCTGGTGAACAATTTGATGTTGGGAATATTCCAGAATGGGATGATGTTGACTCCCCCATGTCTGAGGGATTTGATGTAAGTTTAAACTTTCTGGGTGAAGATGTAGAAGAAGAAGAAACTCTACCTGAAATACCAACACCTTCACCAGAAATACCTACCCCTACACCAAAAATACCACCACCAGAATCAACTCAACCCCCACCAGAATCAATGCCACCACCTCCACCACCTTCAATTCCTCAATCAACTCCATATTTCACTCATTTCATTCCTACAACTCAACCTCCAGTAAACCCAACCGACCAAAGTGTGCCAGTCTCACATGTTGAAACTGAAGAGGACTGGACACAAGTACCTATGATGACCAGATTGACTTCTCATCTGGAACAACCCACTGGTCTCTCCACTTCTTCCTCAACCGAGGTCCAAGGCCTTCTTAGTAAGGTGGCGGACCTGGAGAGATCACTGCACTCATCTTCCCAGGTTATTTCTGACTTCAAGTCTTTGTTATCAAATAATCTTTCTTCAGAAATGAACTTGTTCGCTGGGAATGAGAAGTTAGTGTTCGAGAAGTTGGATGAACTGGTACTGGCCACCAATCAAAATTCTGAAAACATTAAAGTGGCAGTCCAGGGGTTGGAATCCAAAATGGTGTCTTCTGTTCAGACTGCAGTCACTGGCGAACTGGCAGGGCTGAAAGAAGAGGTTAAGAACTTGGTGTTTAGGGTAAGCTCTCTGGAGAGTAGGCCCGTACTGGAACAAGGAGAAGTTGTAAGTGTTTTATAAGTGATGCATGTACAAGGAAGTTCAGAAACCACATGTTGAAAGAATTATGTGAAGAGGTTTCTGGGACTGTCCTTCGTAGTATTTATGATGGGGTTTTACCACAATTTGAGAAGCTACTGGATGAGAAGCTGCCTAAGCACTTGCCTGAACAAATTGAAAATATGAAGAAGGAAGTGCTGGAATTAAAGAAAGGTATGACTGTTTCCTTGCCA
>CM067173.1:79591232-79772675 GCA_034093135.1 Erigeron breviscapus | reverse complement strand
TATGGCCAAATACAAGAAGTTGAAGGCACATATGGCTCTTTTGGCACAAGACAACTCAAGCAACAGTTGTATGATTGCCAAAACTGAAAAGTGGAAGACTCTGATGAATCATCTGATGATGAGGAAGAAGTTAGGGACATGTGCTTCATGGCACAAGAAGATCAAGGTCATTTGGTCAAATCCGATGTTGAATCTGGTCGCTGGGTGGATATAGTAATGAAAAAGGTCAGTAATTTTGGCTATGAAGAAAATGAGGAACACAAATTGGACCTTTTGGTTCTGTTAGAGGCTGACATATCATTTGTTGAGACAGTGCGTTCAGAAAGCTTAAAAATGTTTGAAAACAATACTTCTGAACTGAACGCCAGTCAGGCCAGACTAAAAGAACTGAAAGATGTTCATTTGGCTCTAAAAAGTTATCAGTCTATGGTTGCCACTTTAGAGTTGGAAAAAGAAGAGTTAAAAACCATCCTTGAAAAAGAACAGAAAATAATTAAATCTTGGATGAGTGCACCAAAACCAGATGCTGCAATAAAAAATACTTTTGCAAATCAAAAAACAGCATATGAATCTGGTAATCTTCACATGGCATCTATAATCACTGATTTAGATGCACTTCCAAAGGAAATGAAACCTGAAATTATTTTTCCTAAAGTTGGCAAACAGAAAATTGTGACTGATAGAGTCCAGGAACAATCTGAGGGTAAATCTGAAACAGCTCAGACAACTGGTTCAGAAAGAAAGGCTAAAACCAAAAAGCCATCCCCTCAGACTTCATTTGTACCATGTCGTTCTGTGGCATCTCGTGTTTCCGCTATAGTCGGGGTGTTACAATTCATGTATAGTTTTTCCTAAATCTCCTGGTAACTTTATAAAATATTTATCACATAAGTTGTCATCTACTGCTTGTCCTGTTTGTGCTAATAATCTAATAATCTTGTGTATATTCATTTATATATTTCATATTGGCTATACTTAATTGTTCTAAGTTTCTAATAGCTGAATCTTGTAATAAAGTATTATTTTTTGCTGGGTCTACTCCTAATATGAGTGTTCTAATTTGAGATGTGAAGTTAAATGGGTTATCTCCTATAGATTTTAAATTATTTATCTCATCTTGGCTTTGGGCTTTTTTACTTTGCCATATTCCTAATGCTGTTGGGCCTAAGGTTGTTTCTAGATAAGCAAACATATCCATACCTTCTCTTTTATTAGTTTCCCACATTCTAACTACTGTTTGTTCCCATGCTAATACTTCGTCTGCCCATAACTGTGGTTTTTGTTTTTCTATTAATAACATACTGCCACTATATATATTTCCTATTGGTAATCTATTACCTCTTCCTACTGTATTTGATTATCCTGTATATGTTATAGAAGGTTCTGTCCAAGGTTCCCTTCCCATATTTTCATGTATTGTGTAAGATGGGCCTGGTGCAGTCCATTCTACTTTGGGTCTCTTTTGTCCTATTATTTGGGTATCCATATTGACAAAAGTTTGTTCTTGTTTATAAAAATTTGATATCATTATTTTACCTTGTGAGATATCTGTAACTAGAGGTAAATTAAAATATTCTTGAAGTTTATTATAACTTTCTTCATATGTTGTTCCTAGTTCTGTCATGCATTCCATTAGCATATTGTAAGTCCCAACTCAATAGATGGTACTACTGAAGACACCTCTATGTCGATGGTGGAGTACTTTGCAATATATGCACTGAACTGGAGACGACCAGTTACAGAGTATATACCAAGTTCTAGATAGATTACTTATTTAAGTGACACTAAGTAAAGAACAATGCAATAATACAAAATACTTGTAAAGTAAATTGGTGAGACAATATGTAATTTTCAAGTGTAATTTATTTATTAATGTTAAATAAATTACAAGGTTGTTGCGGAACCAAGATAATACAATAATGTAAATATCCTAACAACCTATGAACTACAATTGATCTACACTTGGAATTTCTCAAGACAATCGAAACACTTAAAGTTGTGAAATGTTCCTTTTTACGATTGAGAGAATATTGCACAAGTTCACCAAGAATATTGAAGGTATGCAAAGTGTGAATTCTTTCGAAGTGTATTCGAAGAAGTTGATATTCTTGTTGTGCAATGACTTGTATTTATAGGCAAAGTTAACATTGGGATGTTAACTTTGGCCGTACAAATGTGGTTGAGGGCATTTAAGGAATAGCATTTAATTCCTTAAAATGCAGTGTAAAGTTGCAGCATAAAGCAACTTTATTCAACCAGCTTTATGTACCTTTTATTACTTAAATAATAAGATGAATCTTATTATCCGGGTAAAAGCACATAAAGCATAAAAGTCAATTCCTCGTAATCAGTGTAAAGCTTTGTAAGGGCTTTCCACTGAAGGTCTCCAGTTTGTAACTGACTAGAATGTCAACTGGGCTTCGCTGCCATTGTCATTCTCTATCTTTCACTTGTTGTCTTCGACTTCAACTGGAAGATTCTTCAACTGGTCAGTTCTCAACTGGAGGAAGTCTTCAGTTGCGTTGACTGTACGGTGCAACTGGACTTCAATATATTTCTGGACAAATCTTCTGGGTCTCCAGTTTCACTGGGTCTCCAGGTGCAACTGGAGACTGGCCAGTTTACCAGTAAACATATCATCTACTTGTTCTTGTATATCATGTTCTGTAAACTTTCTATTTATTATTTGATCTATTGTTTTATTAGTTTCTTCTGTTTTAAAAACCGTTGTTTCTTCTTCTAAATATTCTAATAAACTGTAATCATATTCTTCTTCTTCAAATTTACTAAATCCTATTTCTAATGTGTCATCTTCTTCTGTATCATATATTGGTTCTGTATCATATTCTACATTCATATAGCTATATTCCATTTCAGTGTCATTTTCATCTTTAGGTGTTTCTTTTGTGAAATTAACAAATCTAAGACTTTGTGTTCCATCTGATCCTTCATATATGACGCTTTGTTTAGGGACTAAAACTTCATTTTCTTGTTCTTTTAATTCATCTAATTGCCATTCTAATCCTGCTCATTCTTCAGGATCTATTTTTATTGGGTTTATCATCTGTATTGATTTTGAGGCTATAGTGTAACAACCGTGCATTTTGACGTTTGACTATGAGTACGTTTCCTAAGTTTTTGATTAATTAATATATGTTCAAGTGCAATGTGTTTTATATGGGTCAATTTATTGTGCAACTAGGGACTTATGTGCAAGTTGAGATCATTAGTTGGTGCTAATCGAATTTCATTAGATGATCTTCATGGTAACTAGTAAATGGTTATGGATCCTACCCATGGGTTATGCCCAAACCCATGACCCACCCAAGTAAAACAAACCCTATCCTCCCTCATTTCCCTCATCCATTCATTCATAATACTTACATTTTCTCTCCCATCTCACTAAATACTCATACTCTCAATCTCTCTCTAAAATTCTTGGTTCATTTATGTTAGTTTCAACTAGATTAATAACAAAATCATCATCCTTAGTGTCATTCTAGCATCATATCAAAAATCCAAGTATTCAAGTGCAAGAAAAAGCTTCATTTAGGTCAAGATCGGGTTTGATTGCTTGTGGAAGTTTTGGTAAGTGTTTTCTAGCTCAAATTCATCATTTCTAGTTATTTAACTTGTATTACAACTAAATCTAAGCACTTTTGGTCCTTATAGCTTCAAAATCCGAAATTAGGGTTTCAAGGCTTTAAATTTAGGTCAAGATCGTTTTGGGTCGAAAATGATGTTGTGAAGTGAAATTATTGGATGGGTTATGTTCAAATAAGTTAGTTATAAATAAAAATGAGTCAATGAACTTTTCAAACTGATTTCTAAGCCAAAAACTAGGTTTTGGGTCAATTTTGTGTTCAAATGGGTCAAGATTGATTTGGGCATGTGAATGTGTTAAAGGGTCGGATTTGAAGGTTGAAACATGTTTAGTTATGTTTAATTATGGGTACCTATGTTTAAAAATGAGTCTTGGAGTTGTGCAAGTCGATTTCATGGCTTAAATGTTGAGATTTTAGGGTTTTGGGTCGTGTTTGTGTCAAGAACACCTGCTGGTGCATTGCTGGTCCAGAACAGGCGTAACTTACGCCCCTATTGGCGTAACCTACGCCCCTCTCCATTTTCATTACGCCAAAACCTTACTGTTTACGCCCAAAACTCGTCCAAAATGCGTGTTTCTGGAGCACCGTAGCTTACGCCCCCCTCTGGCGTAGGTTACGTCCCTTGAATTTTGCCCAGCGTAGCTTACGCCCAATCTCACCGTACCTTACGCCCCTGAGTTTCCTCCTAGCGTAACCTACGCCCATAAGGGCTGTAGCTTACGCCTGTCTCCAGTGTTCATTTTCCTGTTTTGATTTCAAATCGTATTTCATTTTCCTTGGGACACATCGAACTTCCAAATGGGTCTTCCCTGTCTTCCAAGTTATCGTACTCAGTTCTAATACGCGTTCAAGTCCCGGGTTAAATTCTAAAGTTCATAAAAGCTAAGTGAGGACATGATTGTATATATATTGATACGTACATGTACATTATGATAGGTTGTGATCGCTTGGCAATTAATTGACGTTCTAGTTCACTTTAACTTCGGTAAATCAAGGCAAAGGTGAGTTTTCGTAGCCTCCCCTACTCTTTTAAGAGTCGGGCTGAAAAGTGTACTTCGTGCATGATGATATTTGTGACGTACATGTTGTGTGACTTTTGTTGATGTGAAATTAGGTGATTAGTGGCATGGTTATTGTGAAATGTATATTGAGTTGTTTAGGATAGTTGTGTATATATGGAGGACGTTAATGCCTTTGAAAGGTTGGAGATGTGGTGGGAAGGCTGCGGGTGACCCTATATATAAGCATCAAAGGCCTTTCAAAAGTAGTATCGTACGAAGTATATACATATGATGTTTGGTTATGTGTGGACATTGATGGTCATGGATGAGTACATTTACGTGCAATTGAGTACAATGAGTACATTACGTGCAATTGAGTACAATGAGTACATTTACGTGCAATTGAGTACAATGAGTACATTTACGTGCAATTGAGTACAATGAGTACATTTACGTGCAATTGAGTACAATGAGTACATTACGTGCAATTGAGTACAATGAGTACATTACGTGCATTTGAGCACATTGGGTACAAGTGTGCAATTATTAGATCATGTTAATGCAAATTAGGTATTGGTTGACATTGAAACGTGTTCTTGTTCATTCTTGCCTACGAACTCACCAACCTAGTGTTGACGTTGTTTAGTGCACTTTTCAGGTAACCAAGAGAACCCAAGAGCTTGATGCATTGCTAGATTGTTGGACTTGACCATGGATCCGTGATTCATTACCCGTTGATGGGACTTGCTTAGGATCATGAGCCATCTTTTGATTTGTTATTGTGTAAACTTTTGATGGTTGAATGCTCCTTATGCTTCTGTGACATTGTAACTTAATTGTTGGGTTCCCAGAATCCTCTTATTTTCATATAGTCTCGTTCTACGATAATTCCATCTTGTGTCATGCTTTTCGGTACATTTCGAGCCTAGCTCGGGGTGTTACAGAATGGTGGCCCACGCATGGTCGTAGAGAATTAGGCGGATTGACCTAGACTACGGCTTAAGTAAAACTCTTCATATAGCATGCATGATTAGGAATCTTGTATGCAACGTGAACTATATGAGCATTATAAGTGTACATTTGAGTTTCGTAGGAGGGTTCATTATATGTGATAACATGAGTGCAATAGGTCGGCATGATTAATGTGTCGTTGTGGGATGGTCAAGTGCATGAGGTCAATGTGGTTACTTGAGGACAATGAGGTCATGTGCATATTGTTGGATTGAATTGATATTGTTTGATGATGTAGGGCAAGATGAAGTTATGGCATCAACATGATATAATATTGTGGCAACCCTAAAAGAACGTGATCAACTCTTTTATGGTTACCCGGTATTATAACAAGTTAATGACATCACGGATTGCACGCGTTTGGTTTAGGGTATAATAAGGAACCGGTATGTTCTTGGGAGTTGATTGGGTGGAGGGTTAGCCGCTGGTACACCCTGTATACATACCCGGATCAATAACTAGGAAGCATATCGGATTCGGATTATACCTTGGACCACTTGTTAGTTGTGTGATTGTTGATGTATTGAAAATGGGCATGCGGTTTATTGATGAACAATTTTTGTGAAATATGGTATGATGGCATGATACATAACAATTCCCCTAGAACATTAGTACTTTTGCCTTAGCGTAACGATATGAATTATGTGTGACATGTTGACATGAGAACACTAACCACTTGTGTGACTAACATGCGAGCATTTTGAGGCTAACTTTTCGAGTCGACGTTTCCTTGTTTTATAGTAATGGTGAGGCCAAGAAGAGCCGGGACTACTTATAGAGAACAAACTCCGGAGCAACAACCGGAAGTTCAAGGAGAAGGTCGTGGTGGAGGAAGAGGTCGTGGTGGTGGAAGAGGTCGTGGTGGTGGTAGAGGTAGAGGTGGTGGTAGGGGTCAAGGGAGAGGTCAAGGTAGGGGTGAAGCACCAACACCCGACTTGGCAACCGTGATCGCTCAAGTGGTCACGAACATTATGCCTAACATAGTTGCCCAAGTCACGGCAACTCTCCAAGCACCCGATAATACGGTGCCGAATGTTCAAGCTCAAGTGAATGGGAACAATGAAAATGTTCAACCGGTAGAGGTAGAGGAAGAAGAGGCACCGGTGATGCACGATAACTATGTCCCAAGGTACAATCAACACGGAGTGTACCGGCAAGGGTGTTCTTTTAAGGATTTCAAGGGTTGTGGGGCCCCGGAGTATGATGGGAGTGGGGGTCCTACGGCTTGTATTAGGTGGCTTGAAGAAATTGAAGCGGTGATTGCTAGGAGTCATTGTACTTATGATGACCAAGTTATCTACTCATCCGGCATGTTTAGAGGTGATGCATTGAAATGGTGGAATAAGGAAATAGGGGCGGGCAATGCTATACCGTGGGATCAATTCAAGATTTTGGTGAAAGAAAGATTTTGTCCACCTATGAACTTCAAACTCTAACCTTGGAGTTCGTTCAACTCCAAATGAATGGGGCGGACTATAAGGGGTACATTCGGCGATTCCAAGAGTTGTCGACACTTATTCCACACTTGGTGTCTCCCGAAGCTCAAGCCATTCAAAAGTTTGTTATGGGCTTGACTCCAAAGGTCCGACACTTGGTGAACAACATTATGCCTACCACCATGACGGAAGCCATAAACTGAGCCGGTAGTGTTACCGAGGACTTACTTAGAAGTGGTGAATTGAGCCAAGCATCATCATCAAAGAGGAAGGATGCACCCGAGTCAAGCGGGGTGAGGAAAATGGGTAGGTTTGACCCTAAACGTCCTAACAAAGGAAAGGTGTTTGCGGCGGTTGAACCGGCAAGGAAGGCTTATGTGGGTCCTTACCCATTTTGTAATAAGTGCTCCCGACATCATGTTCCCACCACTCCTTGTGGGACTTGTTTCAATTGTAATCAAGTTGGCCATCTTGCTAGAGATTGTAGGGCCCCGAGAGTGGCTCCTACTCATGCGGTTCCTCTCCGAGCACATCCTCCTCAAGCTAACAATCAAAGGGGTCAACGGGGTGGGTGTTATGAATGTGGAAGCACCGAACATTACCGTAATGCTTGTCCGCAATGGGTAGGACAAAATGTGCAAGTGGCGGTTCACCCAAATCAACTTCAAATCACCGGTCCTAACCAAAACCGTGGCCAACAAGGCCATCAAGTGAAACCAAGGGGAAGAGCCTTTGCGGTGAATGCAAATGAAGCCCGTAATGATCCTAATGTGGTGGCAGGTACATTTCTTCTTAACGGTCATTATGCCACGGTGTTGTTTGATTCCAGAGCCGATTATAGCTTCGTGTCCCATAGTTTTGTTCCTTTGATAGATGTTCATCCTTGTGCCTTAAACTATGTACTTGATATTGAGATGGTCAATGGTACCTTAACTAGACTTAGTCAAGTGCTTCGGGATTGTATCTTGACTTTAAACGACGTCGAATTTATATTAATCTCATGCCTTTCGATATTGGAAGCTTCGACATCATTGTGGGTATGGATTGGATGACGGCGGTAAATGCGGTCATTGATTGTGGTGAAAGAGTGGTCAAAATACCGTTGTCAAACGGTGATATTCTTAGAGTCCAGGTGAAACTTCCGATTCCTCTAGTCCCAAGGCTTTTAGTGCTACCGTCACAAAGGTAGAATTGAAAGCCGTTCCTATTGTCCGTGATTTTCCCGATGTTTTTCCGGATTACCTACCGGGTCTACCCCCGTCTCGTGAACTTGATTTTCGCATCAATTTGATCCCCGGGGCCGCACCCGTGGCCAAAGCTCCATATAGACTCGCCTTGACGGAAATGCAAGAGCTAGAATCTCAACTTAAAGAACTTCAAGAAAAAGGGTTCATTCGTCCTAGTCAATCGCCGTGGGGAGCTCCAATATTGTTTGTGAAGAAGAAAGATGGGTCCTTTAGGATGTGTATTGATTACCGAGAATTGAACAAGCTCACGGTGAAGAACCGGTATCCACTTCCTAGAATCGATGAGCTTTTTGATCGTTGCAAGGTGCCAAGTATTTCTCAAAAATCGACCTCCGTTCGGGCTATCACCAACTTAGAGTTCATGAAGATGACATACCAAAGACGGCGTTTCGTACAGGGTATGGTCACTACGAGTTCACCGTTATGCCGTTTGGGTTGACTAATGCACCGGCGGTGTTCATGGATTTGATGAACCGGGTGTGTCGACCCTATTTGGACAAGTCGGTCATTGTCTTCATTGATGACATACTTGTCTATTCGAAAACAAAGGAAGATCATGCCGAGCATTTGCGTGAGATGCTAGGGTTGCTTAGAAAGGAGAAGTTGTATGCAAAATTTTCAAAGTGCGAATTTTGGTTGGAAGAAGTTCATTTCCTTGGTCACGTGATTAGCAAAGATGGAATTCATGTGGATCCTAGCAAGATTGAAGCGGTTAAGAATTGGAGGCGACCCGAAACACCATCCGAGATTCGCCAATTTCTCGGATTAGCGGGTTATTACCGAAGATTCATTGAAGGTTTCTCCAAGATAGCACAACCACTCACTCTCTTGACTCAAAAAGAGAGGAGGTTTGAGTGGGGCGAGAAGCAAGAAATTGCCTTTCAAACTCTCAAGGACATGTTATGTGATGCTCCTATCTTGAGCCTTCTGGATGGGATTGAAGATTTTGTGGTCTATTGTGATGCTTCGGGTCAAGGATTGGGGTGTGTACTTATGCAACGGGGCAAGGTCATTGCTTATGCCTCCCGACAACTTAAGGTGCATGAGAAGAATTACCCTACTCACGATTTAGAATTGGGAGCGGTTGTTTTCGCTTTGAAGTGTTGGAGACATTACCTTTATGGCACCAAATGCGTAATCTACACCGATCATAAAAGTCTCCAACACATTTTCAATCAAAATGAGTTGAATATGAGGCAACGAAGGTGGATTGAACTTTTTAGCGATTATGATTGTGACATTCGCTATCATCCGGGCAAAGCCAATGTCGTAGCCGATGCTTTAAGTAGAAAGGAAAGGGTCAAGCCGAGAAGATCAAGAGCCATGAGCCTCACGGTGGGACAAAGTATTCGGGACCGTATCATAGAAGCTCAAGTGCAAGCTACCTTACCGGAAAATTTTGGTAATGAAGGGCTAGATGGTATGGAGCAACTTTTTGACCGGAAGGAAGACAACGGGTTATATTTAGTTGGGAAGCTTTGGATCCCAATCTTTGGCAATTTAAGAACTTTCCTAATGAATGAAGCCCATAAGTCGCCTTATTCGGTCCACCCGGGGTCGGATAAGATGTACTTTGATTTAAAGGATTTCTATTGGTGGCCGGGCATGAAACGTGATGTGGCTAAATATGTGAGCGAGTGCCTTACTTGCTTACAAGTGAAAGCCGACCATAAGAAGCCACCCGGGTTGTTGGTACAACCGGTGATACCGGCATGGAAGTGGGAAAGGATTGCAATGGACTTCGTCACGAAGTTACCGAAGACAAGAAATGGCCGTGATACCATATGGATCGATTGACAAAGTCGGCTCACTTTTTGGCCATTCGTGAGACCGATAAGTTCAACACCCTAGCGCGTTTGTACATTAAGGAAGTGGTGGCAAAACATGGAGTTCCGGTTTCTATTATCTCCGATAGAGATAGCCGGTTCAAATCAAATTTTTGGGAAGCTTTTCAACGTGCAATGGGTACTCAAATTGACATGAGTACGGCGTTCCATCCACAAACGGATGGGCAAACCGAAAGAACCATCCAAACGCTTGAAGATATGTTGAGGGCTTGTACTATTGAATTTGGTGGAAGTTGGGAAGATCACCTACCGCTAGTGGAGTTCTCATATAACAATAGTTACCATGCGACTATCCAAATGGCCCCGTTTGAGGCGCTTTATGGTAGAAAGTGTCGTTCTCCACTCGCTTGGGCGGAAATAGGCGAGAGCCAACTTATTGGCCGGAAGTAATAATTGAAACAACAAAAGTGATTTCAAAAATTAAGGAGAGATTACAAGTGGCCCGTGAAAGACAAAAGAAATACGCCGACGTGAGGCGTAGACCCTTGGAGTTCAATGTTGGTGATCATGTACTTTTGAAGGTCTCCCCGTGGAAGGGTGTTGTTCATTTCATCAAGAGAGGCAAGCTTGCGCCAAGATACATAGGACCTTTTGAAATCATAGAACGTGTGGGCAAGGTGGCTTACCGGCTAAAGCTACCTCAAGAACTTAGTGGAGTGCACAACGTGTTCCATATTTGTAATTTAAGGAAGTGCTTGGCGGACCCTACTCATCACGTGCCCTTGGACGAGATACAAGTAGACAAGAAGCTCAACTTTGTTGAAGAACCGGTAGAGATTGTGGATCGTGAATTCAAGAAGCTAAAGAAAAAGCGCTATACGATAGTCAAGGTTCGTTGGCATGCTAGACGTGGAGCCGAATTCACTTGGGAGCGGGAAGACTTCATGAAGTCAAAATATCCGCATTTGTTTAGTGATTAGGGTTCCATCGAATTTCGGGACGAAATTTCCTTAACGGGGGAATAATGTAACAACCGTGCATTTTGACTTTTGACTATGGGTACGTTTCCTAAGTTTTTGATTAATTAATATATGTTCAAGTGCAATGTGTTTTATATGGGTCAATTTATTGTGCAACTAGGGACTTATGTGCAAGTTGAGATCATTAGTTGGTGCTAATCGAATTTCATTAGATGATCTTCATGGTAACTAGTAAATGGTTATGGATCCTACCCATGGGTTATGCCCAAACCCATGACCCACCCAAGTAAAACAAACCCTATCCTCCCTCATTTCCCTCATCCATTCATTCATAATACTTACATTTTCTCTCCCATCTCACTAAATACTCATACTCTCAATCTCTCTCTAAAATTCTTGGTTCATTTATGTTAGTTTCAACTAGATTAATAACAAAATCATCATCCTTAGTATCATTCTAGCATCATATCAAAAATCCAAGTATTCAAGTGCAAGAAAAAGCTTCATTTAGGTCAAGATCGTTTTGGGTCGAAAATGATGTTGTGAAGTGAAATTATTGGATGGGTTATGTTCAAATAAGTTAGTTATAAATAAAAATGAGTCAATGAACTTTTCAAACTGATTTCTAAGCCAAAAACTAGGTTTTGGGTCAATTTTGTGTTCAAATGGGTCAAGATTGATTTGGGCATGTGAATGTGTTAAAGGGTCGGATTTGAAGGTTGAAACATGTTTAGTTATGTTTAATTATGGGTACCTATGTTTAAAAATGAGTCTTGGAGTTGTGCAAGTCGATTTCATGGCTTAAATGTTGAGATTTTAGGGTTTTGGGTCGTGTTTGTGTCAAGAACACCTGCTGGTGCATTGCTGGTCCAGAACAGGCGTAACTTACGCCCCTGTTGGCGTAACCTACGCCCCTCTCCATTTTCATTACGCCAAAACCTTACTGTTTACGCCCAAAACTCGTCCAAAATGCGTGTTTCTGGAGCACCGTAGCTTACGCCCCCCTCTGGCGTAGGTTACGTCCCTTGAATTTTGCCCAGCGTAGCTTACGCCCAATCTCACCGTACCTTACGCCCCTGAGTTTCCTCCTAGCGTAACCTACGCCCATAAGGGCTGTAGCTTACGCCTGTCTCCAGTGTTCATTTTCCTGTTTTGATTTCAAATCGTATTTCATTTCCTTGGGACACATCGAACTTCCAAATGGGTCTTTCCCTGTCTTCCAAGTTATCGTACTCAGTTCTAATACGCGTTCAAGTCCCGGGTTAAATTCTAAAGTTCATAAAAGCTAAGTGAGGACATGATTGTATATATATTGATACGTACATGTACATTATGATAGGTTGTGATCGCTTGGCAATTAATTGACGTTCTAGTTCACTTTAACTTCGGTAAATCAAGGCAAAGGTGAGTTTTCGTAGCCTCCCCTACTCTTTTAAGAGTCGGGCTGAAAAGTGTACTTCGTGCATGATGATATTTGTGACGTACATGTTGTGTGACTTTTGTTGATGTGAAATTAGGTGATTAGTGGCATGGTTATTGTGAAATGTATATTGAGTTGTTTAGGATAGTTGTGTATATATGGAGGACGTTAATGCCTTTGAAAGGTTGGAGATGTGGTGGGAAGGCTGCGGGTGACCCTATATATAAGCATCAAAGGCCTTTCAAAAGTAGTATCGTACGAAGTATATACATATGATGTTTGGTTATGTGTGGACATTGATGGTCATGGATGAGTACATTTACGTGCAATTGAGTACAATGAGTACATTTACGTGCATTGTGTACAATGAGTACATTTACGTGCAATTGAGTACAATGAGTACATTTACGTGCAATTGAGTACTATGAGTACATTACGTGTAATTGGGTGCAATGGAGTACATTACGTGCATTTGAGCACATGAGTACATTACGTGCAATTGAGTACAATGGAGTACATTACGTGCAATTGAGTACAATGAGTACATTACGTGTAATTGGGTGCAATGGAGTACATTACGTGCATTTGAGCACATTGGGTACAAGTGTGCAATTATTAGATCATGTTAATGCAAATTAGGTATTGGTTGACATTGAAACGTGTTCTTGTTCATTCTTGCCTACGAACTCACCAACCTAGTGTTGACGTTGTTTAGTGCACTTTTCAGGTAACCAAGAGAACCCAAGAGCTTGATGCATTGCTAGATTGTTGGGCTTGACCATGGATCCGTGATTCATTACCCGTTGATGGGACTTGCTTAGGATCATGAGCCATCTTTTGATTTGTTATTGTGTAAACTTTTGATGGTTGAATGCTCCTTATGCTTCTGTGACATTGTAACTTAATTGTTGGGTTCCCAGAATCCTCTTATTTTCATATAGTCTCGTTCTACGATAATTCCATCTTGTGTCATGCTTTTCGGTACATTTCGAGCCTAGCTCGGGGTGTTACATATAGCGTTTACTATTCCTTCTATATTTACTCTATATTTCATACCTGATCTATTACTTGTTCTACCTAATACTCCTATGTTGATTACAAGATTATTTCCATCATAATTTTCATATCCTTTTGTCTGTAATGCTATTTTTATATTTTGTAAATCTTTTATATCCTTTAAAATATCTGGTGCACAATAAAATAAAGCTGTGTTTTGACTAAGGTTTACTTCCATACCTGAAATTATTGCCTTTTTTAATTCTGTTTTTCAACTTTTATCTAGTAATAATGCTAGTAATTTTGTTCCTAAATTTTTTCTACCTAAAGCTTTAACTCCTATAACTACTAATCCTATATGTGAAAAATGTTTTCCCGACTGCTTTATTCTTTGTATAGTGTCTGGAGAAAATAAATCTATTATAACTGTTCTATCAACTACTCTTAAACTTTCTTCTCTACTACTTCTTATTAATATTGTATTAACATTAAATCTTCCTGTTTGATATAAAATTCTGGGATTTAAGATTTCTAATTGATGTTGATTATATAAACTAATATTTCTATTTAAATCAATCTCTTCTTCTAACTGTATAGTATTTTGTGTACCATTTGAACTAGATCCTCTTCTAATTATTCTGTTTAAAAATGAATCTGATGAAATAGTATCATTTAAACTACTAGTAGATGCTCTTGCTTCTTGTATTGTACGACTTCTTCCTAAAAACGAACTATTACTCATTTTCGTGGTATCCAATGTTTATAGGGTTGTTGTTTTTTCTCTGTTTTAATATCGTTAATTTTCAAGTTATTTAAAGCTTCTGTGATTTTATCTATATCACTGTCTTGTACTTTATTAGATTCTACTTTCTTTTCTAATATTTTATCTAATTTCTCAATAATTTGATTATTCTTATTAAGTAATTTATTTATCTTTTCAATGATCTGTAATAATAAACTAATTATAAAATTAAACAAACTTGGATATACTTTATCGCTTTTACCTGTTCCCGAATATTTTGTAAAACCTGTAATTTCTTCTGTATTTTCTATTGGCTTATATTTGTTAGCGTCTTCTAAGGCTTTTTTATATTCTATTAAATCCAGCTTTATCCTTCAACTATCTTTTTAACTGTTTCTAATAATTCTGCTTGATTTGCAACTTGTTTTTCTATTTTATTTATTGTAACTGTTGGTTTATTATTTTCTAATAAATAACTTAACTGTTGTATTTCTTGTTTATTAGGAATATTTTTTCTAATATCTTTTAACTCTTTTATAATCAGATTATTCTGTTCTTTAATATATGTTAAATTTTCTATTATTTTATTTGAAATTTCTGTCCTTTTATATATATATTTAGATAATCTTTCTAATATATTATGTGTATTGGTAGATTCTTTTTCTAAATTAAATCCTAAGTTTATTATTAAATCTGTTAATCCGTTTAAATGGATATTTTTTGTATGTAAACTATGCTTATATTTATTATTAAATCTACAACTAACTTTGTAACTGTCTAAAGATATAGTATTGTTATTAAACTTTTCGTTGTATTCTAGATTTAAGAATTCTAGTTTTTTGAAAGTTGAAATTGATGTCTTTGAATCAATGATTATTAAACTCCTATCTCTTAGTCTTTTTCCCTTATTTCTTAGTCCCTTTTCATAGAATAGTCATATATCCCTTTTTTATAAAATAAAATATGAATAACAAAACAAAATGGAAAAAGATGCAAACAAATGATAAGTAACAAACTATAGATAAATATGATTTAACGTTATCTAAGAAATCCATCAAACTTCCTTTTTTAATATTATTACATAAAACCAAATTTTATTTTCTTCACCTAAGCGGGTTCTCATAAAAATAACGTGGACTTACCTTATGCCACAAAAAAATGAGCCTGTCCTAGTCTTTTAGATCCTAAAACCGATTTTATGCTCTGATACCATTAGGCGGGGGTATGGCGGATTTTTTGGGTTTCCGTTAAACCACTAAAACATAGAAATTTTAATATCTAATATTTTATATAATCTAAAATATTTATAAATATCTAATATTTTTATTTACATATCCTAGTAATAAGGTTATAGATAAATTTATATGAATAATTAATTTAAAATAAACATAAATATTAAACCATATATATTGTTTAATACATATATACATAGTTTAAGAAAACTTACAATGGAGAAATACACAGCGGATGATTAAGACGAAGGATGATTATTATTAATAAAAGACTTTTTTTTTATGTTTTTGGTAGGATATATTATGAAGTGCTAAAAGGGATTTAAGGAGTTAAGGGATTTAGACTAAGAGAATCAGATAGAAAATTAGGCTGCCATATGAAAGACTTGATAATATTATTGATATGAAATTTTTCGTGTGTTCCGATGTTAAAAATCATTCTAATAAAAAGGGAAAAGAATCTGGGGATGTATGTAACTTGGCAACTTTTACTATTGTATGTATGCACCAAAAATATTGAACGTTTGATGGAAGTATCTCTCTAAATTGAACACTTAATGTAAAAATGTATACGTGGCAACCATATGAGCTGCCACGTAGAAGTTTTTGATTGGTCAACGTAAAAAATTTACATTAAATGTTCAATTTAGCGAGATACTTACATACAACGTTCAATATTTTTGGTGCATACATACAATAGTAAAAGTTGCCAAGTTACATACATCCCCAGATTCTTTTCCCATAAAGTAAATGACTCTTTTTTTCTCTTAACCTTTCAGCCTTTGAGAAATCAAAAACTTCTCCTTTATTCACTAGTTTAAACATTTTCACCTACTACGAAAGTTTGCGGAATCAATGAAGACTTGATGCCAGAAAATGAAAGGTTGTATGAAATTTAAAAATTCTAACAAGTACCTATTTGTAAATTTTAAAAGTTTTTTTTTATATATATAAAAAGATTTACCTTATTAGCTTATAAAATATGAAAGTTCAATAGGTATATATAAAAATAGGAAAACATACATAATGCAACTTTCTATAAACCAAAGCACATTTGAGACTATTTCTTAAGATGATTGTCATATGCTTTGCTTTATATGATTTATATAATAGTAATAGTAAAGAAATATAGATGAATAAAGATGTTATTCTTAGACGTTCTCCAACCACAGTTTGCATACCGGTTTGCATACTGGATTTCAGTTCGCTTGAGTTGCACGTCCAGTTTGTTAACAGTTTGCCTAAGGGCATATTGAAAGCAAAATGAGTTGTGGGCCAACTTGATTTTTTTTCTAAGGCATATGTGTGTATATCAATATATGTATTATTTTTTATTTGTATGGATGATTTTGTGACATGAGCAAACTGAGTTTCAATATGTTGGGTTGGGGGTAAAATAAGTTCAGCGTGTTGGTTTAGTATACTGAAACAATTTGCTAACGTGTTGCTGAGGTGACCAGTTTACTTAAGCATTTTGTATATGCCATCGGAGATGGCCTTACATGTTAATTCTATCCTCATTTTACCCCCCGTGTAAGCAATGTACCAACTGATCAGTTTACACAGATATCGGACTGAAAATGTAAGCAAGAAAAAAGGTTCCATAAGACCATTCGTAACCTTTCATTACAATTTTCCTTGCCACATCAGCATCACCTTCTAATTTTTTTCGCCTTCTCTTTTTACCCTTAACCATTCACCTATTATTTGAACCCCACCTATTTTAATTAAAAACTTAATACATTTAAACTAAAAATAATATATTCATTAATATATAAAATAAACTACATTAAAAAACCATTATACTTATTACATAATAAAATAACGAGTCATATGCCCGCGCAATGCGGCGACGATAATAGTAATGGCGCGGGGTGGTGGTGACGCGACGTGGCGGTGACGGTGGTGGGGCGGCAATATGGTGGTGAATGTAAAATTAATTAATGTTAAATGAGGTAGTGTAGTTAGTTTAAGGATTGAGAGGTTTATGTTGTAAATTAACTCATTAAGACTATTAGACCATTCGTAACCGTTCACCCCTTTCACCTACACTTTGTCCGCCACATCAGCATCACCTTCTCACCTCTTTCACCTTCACTTTTTCCTCTTAACCATTAACCTATTATTTGGACCCCACATTAATTTAATTAAAAACAACATTTTATTGCATTAATATATAAAATGAAACTAAATAAAATTAAAACCATTACATTAATTAAAAAACAATAAAATTACATATTAATAATAATAAAAGTAAATTATAACCTGTCATAACATTCATAAAAAATAAATTAAAAAACTAATTTATTAAAACTAATTTAGAACAACTAATACAAGGTTTAAAGTAAATTAAAAGTTTTAACAAAATAAAGCAAACAACTTTCACATTTGTCAAACCACATTTAATTTTGTATCCATGTTAAATTTACAAGTAAATAAACCCACCAGTCAGACAAAAAATAATAAGAGAAATGCTACAATGACAAACTAATTACAAACAAGGGTTAAGTATCTCGGAGTGTAAGTAACTTTGCAACTTTTTCTATTGTGTGTATGCATCAAAAAGTTTGAACATTGTATGTATGTATCTCGCTAAATTGAACGCTTAATGTAAAAATGTATACGTGGCAACCATATGAGCTACCCACGTAGAAGTTTTTGATTGGTCAACGTAAAAATTTTACATTAAGTGTTCAATTTAGCGAGATACTTACATACAATGTACAAATTTTTTGATACTTACATACAATAGAAAAAGTTGCAAAGTTGCTTACACTACGGGATAATAAACCCTACAAACAAATATCTACAAACTTATGTGTCACCAACAGAAAATGGAGAGAGAAACATGAAAGACACAAAAGATTGAAATTTAATTGGTCTATCTCACATGCTAACTCAATTTGTAAACATATGTTTGTAATTAGTTTGTCATCCTAGCATTTCTCAAATAATAATTAAAAAAAAAAGTATCTTCCCCATGTCATCTTCCCCACCAGGCCACCAGTCCACCACATATCTGTATCTATCTATCTACGAGTTTATTACATACATGCCTATATCTATCTTTCACATACAAACAAAACAAAAATAATAAAAAAAGTAAATACTTGATGCAATTACCTCGGTGATCACTTTCACTGACCAACACATCACCGAGCTATCACCCCCACTTCCGTAACCGTTTACCGATACAGTCATCATCTTTCACCCACCCCTTTCACCTACTGTTAATAATGGTCTTATAGGTATATTAGGTAAAAATGTTTAAATTAATTAATAAAAAAGAGGAGTATTTTGTGTAGTTCAAAGTTGTAATTTAAGAAAAGGGAGGAACGGTTGATTTTTTTTTTTTGTAAAGTTAGTTTCGATTCAGACGTGCTGGAGGCAATTTTAACCAGCGATTTGCTGGACCTCCAACCCCCTCCTCATGGAAAATACCTTGAGATGAGAAACTCAAGACTCGAACCCGAGACCTTGGAAAAAACTCACCTCCGGGGCCCACATAGTGGATTTAGAAGATACCCTGGCCAACCCACCTAAGTGGAGTTGGTTGGAGGAATTGATACTTTATATAATAGTATAATAGTATAGAAGCATAGATATAGATAACAACTAAGTTATAGTATAAAGTTAAAATAATTTAAAGATAATAATATAATAGTAACAAAAAAACTTTAAAAATATATATATATCTCTTTTCTATTCTTCTTTCTCTTGTATCTATCTAAATACCGTAGTTTTCTTCTATCACCTTCTCTTCGCTCTCCAACTTCCCTCTTCCATCTATGTCTTCATTTCATATAGGATATCATAATAACAGAATAATAATAACCATTAAACAGGTGGGGAGATTCATAAAAGTAATTACATATAAAACAAAAAAGATAGAAGAACAGCATTTCCTTCACATCGGTGAAAAGGTTCGCCGACTGTCTCATTACCGGCCTTCCACCATTTCTTCTGTAACAGTTCACCGAATGAATCATCTCTTTTCACCTAAGGTCTTAACCGACGTTACAAATGGTCTAAAGATGGAGCAGTAGAGAAAACATTTTTTTTATTCTAGTAGAAAAAAGGCCTATAAGACCCACCTTGTTAGACAGGAGATCCAAAGAAAGAAGAAAGCGTTGCTCACACATAGAAAAAGTAGAAACAAAACTGGAGTGCAATTCACTTGCAAGTCACTTTAGTATATACAACTCAATAAACCTCGGCTAAAAACATATCGATAAAGATAAAACATATGGCTAACTACACGTGTAAATTAACTGTACTCATTTGGTTTTAATCATTTAGTATAAGCTGGGGACCATATACATATGTACCTGTGTAAGTACACTCTATCATCTTAGTTTTGTTGAGTTTTTAGTAGCTGCTTGCTTACACATGCAATCTGGCATGGGGTATGTAAAAAGTGAGGCACTTGGTTTCCTCACTTCACTCCCCTTTACATCACTATGATGAAGCATTTCCCGCAACTGTCGCTGAAAGCTCTCCCATCTATAAATCACATATAACATTGTTATTCACATGTTTGTGTCAATAAAACACTTGGTTCATTTGAGATTTCCGTAATAAAAATGATCAATTATCTGTTTACCCGACTATAAATAGATTGGTTCATGATGGAAAATTAAAGTGTCAATTTCGATTCCTTAACATACTATGTAACGGTTATACTCTAGCCAAGAGTTGAGAAATTGCTTCCAGAAAGACCTCCGACAAAATTGTGTGTGTGTGTGTGTTATAAGTAAAAGAGGCATGCAGATGTTAGCGTGTGTGTATAGAACCTCCTAAATCATATGGGACATCTAGAACCAGATTAGTATTAGATAAATAGTGTATCAGTCATGCTGTACTTTTAAGCCTCTCCTGAAGGCGGCAAAAGTTGCGTGGGCTTGTTAACAGTTCAAAACCAGAATAATATATGGCAAAAATACTTTCCCAAAGTTTTTTACATATTGTCAGATACATAGTGTAAAACTAACAGGAAGAATATATATACAATATTCTCTTTCAAGAAAAATTTGAAGCTAAGGTAACTGGTTGCCACGATCTCAATACATGGATATTTTAGCAATTTAAGTCAAACTAAAGGTCCATATATGGCTTCTTTATCCAAGTCAATAAGTTCTTTTCATGTTCAATTTGCTAATACTGGGTAAACAGAGAAGGAATATACTAATATTACAAAAACATTATATTATTATTGTCATGTTACCTGATATGGGGGCTGTCAAACAATTGAGCCAACTTTCTCTTGTCAGGTGTTATTGTTTTGGCATGTCCTTCATAGGAAAAACGTCTATGACCAATTAAAAAGTGTGGGAAATTTCCTCCCTGAGTAGTCACGAAAGCCTCACTGTAGAGACATATCGTATAATCAAGAGCAGCCAACCTAGACGAGTACCCCTATATCAAAAGCAACTAGGTTAGCCAATTCAGATATTATATGAAAAATTGCAAGATCTTTGACGATCTTTACAGTGGCAAAAGCAATATCAACTATCAAGTGTAAAAATAGGGTCAAATGGGTTCTCTAAGACAACAGTCAAATTGGGTCAGCTCCAATTGGGCAAAGCCTTCAGCACTTTCTGTCCAGTTTTTTTAATTTTGTAAATTGATTTCAAAAATGATATTATAACAATTCGAATTATGTTTGGACTAAAACGATCTGGGACATATGTTGGCTGTGAGACCGGTCGGTGGGGGACGCCAAAGGGCCGCTTACCTTTTTTGAATACACGTTAGGCAACTTTTCATCTTTTAACTTGTTCAACCCATTACACGTTAGGCAGCTTTTCATCTTTTTAATATGTTCGACCCATCTAAGCCATTTCCTTCTTAGCTTATCTTCTATATGTGACACATTTGACAGGTTACAATATACAACCATGACTGATAAGTTCCTTTTTGGTTCAAAAGGGATATTTAGTGCGGATGACCCTGATGTATATCAAATATACTCTTGTATGGATTAATCCGGGTTATATGTTATTGCTAATTTGCCAAAACTGAAAAAGAAGTATATAAAACAGTACAAATAGGTAAAGAGGAAATATATCTTGTGCTCCATGCCTCCATGTGTGAGGATGGTGCTTCACCGGGTACGAGTTCTATGCGGTGTACGCTCTGGTCACCAAGATGGTACATGGGACCACGGGGTTCCCACCAATGAACCTTTTTATAAGTAGGTAAAGAGGAAATGAATCAAACGCACCAATTAGGTGAAAAGCCGCCAATCTCATGATCAACATTTTATGAAGTCCTAAACTGTTCTATGATAAAAGATGGTTCTTTGATTTATAGGTCGTTTTTAAACATGTAATATATTAACCTGGCTATGTTCAGCTTTCTTGCAACCTTTAATGAGGAGTAACAAGAATAATTCAGTTCTTTGAGTTAAAATAAACAAAGTCTCTGGAGAAATACCATAAATGGAGCAAGCTCCTCTGGTGAAGCTAATGTATCCTTGGTTTCTAATCGTGGAAACATTTGTTTAAGTGGTGCCATATATTTATCTGCTTTGTAAATTTTGCCCGCTGCAACATATACCGATGTATTGTTATCAAAGCCCATGCCCCTAAGCATCATTCCAACCTACATTACATGCAAGAATACTATCAGTCCCTCGGAATAAATATGGCACCAAACGAGCAATCAAAGGCAGGTATCTGATATTCTACAACTAAAATTTTTCTGTTTTGTTATATAGCCAAGTAAAAGGGAAAACATATTTATGTGGCATTTAGATTCGCATTTTGGAGTTGATTATTATCTGATTATTAGGGTGTCATATAATCAGTATTGGACAATCAACCAGCTTCATCAAACCTGGTTATCCAAGTGCCCAACCCTTCTTTTCACCTAATATAAGATTTCTTCCGTTTTACAAAACATCTCTGTTTCTTTATCAGATTAACAAAAAAATATATGCTAAAGTCATTATATCATATAATCCTTATTTGATTCCGATTCAGCAGATTATTTGATTTTATTACACCTTTTAAAATGCCCACCCAAACAAAACCCATAGAGATAACCCTTATACATATATCACTATTATCTATATATATCAAAGTCTATACATTGTAATTTGTTGTACTGAGCTTAATATAAATCCCTAGTTGCAGGCGTGGATTAGTTCACACACATTGTGTGAGATACCACGTTATATTCTCGTGTTCTTTATTTTCTTGTTAATTACTTCCACTGTGCAACATGTTCCTAACATTTAAGTTCCCAAAACTCCTAACAAGTTCAACTGAACAAGACTGAATTTCAGATCTCCTCTCTAAGGTGGCTGGCAGCCTTTATTTAAACTAGACATAACCCTAACTTGATAAATAAGTGATAATAAAATATTAAGAAAATGACATTTAAGCCCCTTGACAATATGTTGTAATGTCAGACACGGCCCATACTAGTTCTCTAGATATACATACATTAACAATAACAATAAGAGAATATAAACAACTATAAGCAGTTGCTAAAATAAATATTGGTAGAAAGCATCCAACGTAGATGTTGTAATGCATGCTATGTCACATGAAGACAGTGTTTGTACCTGAAAACTTATTAATTATAGCTATAAGCATACCTCAAGGGGAGTTAAAGGGCATTTTCCGTCCATCCTAATTGCACCTGGTCTTATAATCCGATTCTTTTTCCGAAACTTTCCTCTCCAACTTCTTTCACGAGCAATATCCATCTCACGTTGTTCTTCCTCGCCACCATCATATACACAACACGAAAATGCAACCATATCCTTCAAAGTGAACAATATTGTGAGGATCATATAATGAGAATATCCCGTGTAAATTATGTACAACTAGACATGGCAATGGGGACGAGTCAGGCAGCAGGTTAGGTAAAAGGTCTAAATAGATAACCGTTTGGTGCAAGTGCAAGTGGCTGGATCTAGTATCATGATGATAAAGACTACGTCGCTAAGGAGATAATCTAGCCTCATTATTGTAATAAATTAAAAGAGGTGTTATAAATTCATAAACAAATATGTGTTATCCATTTTTTAGAACTTTACCAATAATTAATTGTAATTACAAAGACTACGGTGTTACTAATATGATCCATCAACTTTTCATTAAAAGCCTGATTGAGGAGGCTTTCAGATGACATTTAACCTGTTCACCCATTTCCTTTTTAGTTACACTTATCAGCTCAACCCATTTCATGTATTATATAGATAACAAATCAATCTCTTTATAGGTGGACTGGACAAGATTACCTCTTCGAAACGGAGATGAACTGAAATATATTTTCCACCACTGTTAGAACTATTTTGGATCATCCTATCGACCATTTTTGCTGCAAGGGTGCGTATAGGTTCTGAAAACCTAAGTGCCCCAAAATTCGATAAACATCTAAGCCCTTGGATATCTGAAGGAACATCATGAGCCAATCTGTTAGAGAATGGCGCAATACGCACTGCCCTGCACAATTAACAATGTCACAAAACAAAACTGGAATAATTGACAATTTTCTGAGAGAAGTAGAAGTGTATACTACAACACTTGAAAGGAAAAAAAACTGTGGTTAGATGTTCGCAAAGTTATTATGTCACATAAAAAATAAGATAATAAGTTGCCTAAAGCTCAGGATAGTTGGGTAATTCTGTGATTGGAAAAACATTTTGGCTTGTAACAGATTCGTGAGGTCGGTGGTGATTCAGGTAGAATTTTGCAATTGGAAGAAGGCTTGGAGGAAAGAAGCCGCGGCGAGGCTGTGAATAGTGGCAGCAGCGGTAATCTCAAATGTGACTCCATTCTTGGAATGTTTATGGCTTGCTTTTGGATGAATTCAATACAACCGAGTTGACGATTGGGGGCCTCATTATGGATACCTCATAGATAGAAATGAGATACAAGAATCACAATCGTTACAAACAACACCATGAGTACCACATTTTTGGGGGAAGGGAGTAATGTGAAGCCCACATTCTTTTGACATTAATCATTATTATATATGTTCTAGTGTTCAACACATATTGTCCAGCTAGATACAGATTAGGACACAAAGTTTTATTAGGAAAGAACAACACATGGAGAACAAGTTACCTGTCCTACAAAGATCTATTTGCACAAAAAAGGACGTAAGTGTTATTTATTTCATTCTTAATTTGATTAGTAATTTTCATATTTTCTTTTTATTTTTTTGAAAAAATTGGCAATGCAGTGACCTTCATATCATTGGAAGTGCTAGTTTACCTCTACAAAGTAATCCGTGGGAAGGCATCGTGAATCACTCTTTTCTATTTCTTTGTTACATTTTATGGACATTCATATTCTATTACTGTGTGGGGTCTAATCAGAAAGTTTGGCAATTAAAGATTCCAGAAAGTTGATCCAGATGCTACTTCGTGCAGAGTTGATTGGAATAATTCAGAGGAAAAAATTTATAACAAGGCATATATACATACCCCAACTCCACAAGCTTTGGCAAGACCTTTTGAAGGTAGTAAGTTGGACTTGACCAACCTTTTACTCTCAAATTCACAATGTTGCTTATATTGTTGTCAAAACGCTCGAGCACATCTTTCGGTAATTCTCTAACCACATTCACATGATTTCTTAACGCATATATAAAAAACTCCTCATCAAATATATCCCCGAACTTGCTGCAATTTGGACCAGAAATTAGAGGTTTTTGAAAACGTCAATAAATACTAGAGGTGGCAATTTAATCACACTAGTACACTACGGGTAAAACATGTAATATATATAAATGTAGCTTAAAAAGAAATGGCTCAAATAGATTGAAGTACTGAACAAGTTTTACATGTTTAAAGTAGCCCCAAGAATATTTTTTAGCATAAAACCAGTGAAATCACTATAGTCAAATTAATTAGGTTATAAATGATACAATCTAATTCATGTAATCATATCTGACCAGCAAATTATTTGTAAATAACGAAATACTTGCACAAATGTGTTCCAGGTCAATGCAACCCAATCTGACTCGCTTTGACCGAATACCACAGATTAACCCATTTAATAAAAATGGAAAGCAGTATCAACGGGGCTAATATTGGGAGTGATGTACCTTATGAAGCATACAAAAATCAACTAGAAATACATGACACATAAATCTGTTGGTAAAATAGAAGGTTACTACTAGTGTAAATTATAACAAATGATTCATAAACTTCCGAAACTATTTTACTATTTAGTATATTTATCAATAACAAATGTTACAAAAGCATGGACGATATTCTTGCTCTCAATTTTAAGTGACTGTTGTTTACTTATTTGGTTTTTGTTCACAAATGTCCAAAGGATAACATTTAACTACAATCAGTTAATGTAAGTATATGACTAACAATGAAGATCTAAAACACCTCTTCCTTAGAAACCCCACAGATCACAAGTATGCCATAAATACTTTGCAATGAATACTAGCAGCAAGTGAGATCTTGTTAGATGGAGAAAACTTGAATCTATCTAGATAATAAAAGGCCCTAATTACATTTATCTTAAAGGTAAGATATTATAAAGCAAAATTAATATTCAATGCTCATTGAACTATTCTTTTAAATCACCGTCACTATCTTTCATACATAATCAATCCATTCGTTTTAAATTTAGTTATCGGCAGATATGAGGCCCAGCTTCTGTCCAGATACACATACCATTAAACCTAATGTATTTAGTAAGGAAATCTATTACCAATCCCAGTCAGCAATCCTGCTATTTTAGGCGTGTTCATTTAGACTTGTATAAAATTTATCACCAAATACAACATCATTCTTCCCTCTCGCCTTAAAATCTCAACATCAGGTGAGCGGGTGAGGTAGAGGCTAATTATCAATGGCTTATAATGGAAAAAGTCCTTCAAATTTTGAAATGTATGCAACGATGTTTTCAGCCTAATATATGTTCCCCACCATCGTCGATATTAACATATATCAACCATCAGTAACTAGCCAAGATGTATAATTTAGTTTAATCCTTTGTCAATGGAAATTGCCTGGGAGGGATAGATTTTCATTATAAGATTAGTGTGAAGAGATTATTTTAACCATGACATATATGTCGCCACCATGTGACCACATAGGCCAACGGATGAAGGCTGCAAGTCATAGGTTCAAATCTTGCCATAGGCAAGTGGAGAAACTATATATTGTGATCCATGAGTGAAAATGGTGAGTCACTGGGCATGACTCATGAGTTGTATGTTGTGTGCGCTTTGGCTACTAAGACGGTACATGAGACCAGAGGGTTCCCACCCATTTCCCCTTGTTTCAATATCACTACACATAAACAGAAATATGTTTATGTACAAAGTATGATTTACTGGACCTGATACACTACGAATTAGTAGGGCCAAAGGAGTCAGATACCACACGTCAAAGAAAAAGAAGCTGGGAGTCTGGGACCCAAAACCGTATCTTAATTTTCACACAAAACTATAACTTACACCCAGAATATGGTAGATGTAAGATATTTTATCAAATAACTCCTCTTGTTTGTAGTAAAAAGAAACTGTAAGCACAAAATTGAAGATAAAAATAATCGAACACAGCCATCACAACTTGAAAGGCGGCCTTAACAGAACTATTTAATTAGCCTAAAATTAGTATCAAATTCATGAGAATATGAAAGAGAAAAATAAGAATGATGGGAGATTGCATTCACAAAGAAATTACTTATAAATCACTACCTTGAGTCGCGCCAGACGCTGTTCAGATGAAATATTGGAATGACAAGTGTAGCATTCAGCAACCCTGCCACCGCCACTGCATCACATATCTGATTTACAATATATTAACTTTAGTAAGTTCAATAACCCCATAGAATAAGTATATAGCATAACTTAAACAGGGTAACAGAGAGCAAAAAGGTAGGATATTTTTGAAATAAAACAAATAAATATAACTCCTTCATAGCTGATTTCCTTTGAGAATGTGTATAAATACATTACATGGGCATAATATTTTAAAATTATGTACAAGAATGAGATTACTATATGATAATCATTAAAATTATAAACTTTTTTAGAAAGGGAATAGATCAAGATACCACATTACCACATATCATTTGATTAATATACCACAGTTGTGCATGATCTGCTGTATAGTTTGCTATAGGGGTAGTAAAATGTGGTAAATTTATCAAATCTTGTGGTATGTTTAGGGAAAACCTTATTTAAGATGACTATCCCGTGTGTGCCTTCACTCCAACACAAACTTTATAAACTTATATGAGCATCATTATATGTAATTATTGCACCTTTAGTTCTATGGTAAGGAAAAATACCGATAATCTTTGTTGATTCAGCCCTCCATTCGCTTCAATTATGAGGAATCCATTTGATTTTGGTAGTTCTGCAATCATGATGGGTGAACAAATATGAAAAAAAGATTAAAATTCCAGAGCTTGAAAAAGAAACGACTTTCCAATTTTTTGGATCAAGTCACTTGAAAAATTCAAACCTGATTGAGTGTTCTGAAGATTGATACAAGGCTTCCAAGATTGACGTGACTTCGTGTTCCATACATTTGTCATCTGTGAGTTCCATGACAATAATTATAATTTTAGACACCATCAAGAACTAAGGCTAAACATCCTGAAAAGAAAAGAAACTAGTAGCTTTGTTCATAGAGCATGAATACTATTACAAGGTTAAAGAAAAGCAATTGCTTAATAGAGGCCATTTAAATAAAAGAGATGAAGCGAAATTTATTGAAGTTGATTATATGTTCTTCAGCTTTAATATATTATCATCCAGAATGTAGCTTGTGTGTCACCTAATGGATAAGTGCCGTAAATTGTCTACCCTTATCCGAGTTAACCTATATTCTAAGTTTACATACCGGATGTGCGTTTGATCTCAAAGGACCTCAAATCTAAATTCGACACCTACCTAAAGATACATACAGAATAAGCATGCAGCACACTTTCCATGTGTAAATAGAGATGTTATAAAACATACACACATTTACAAAGTCATATTGCAAGGACTAAGTCAAACTAAAATCAATGAAGTTGACAAAATCTACTAAAAAAACATAATCAAGAATGTAGCTCATAAGTGCCTAATCCTTAAATATCTCCATTTTGAAACCAAATTTCACCCCTTTTTGACTAATATTTCAATCAACCTACATTATAAGTTTCAAAGGAATAATATGGGTTGCATCTAAAAGTGCATCAAATCCAACACCGACCATTATACTTACCTATCAACTACTCTCCATAGGCATGTGGGGATCACACTTTTAATGTGAAAACAACAATATCAAGATATTAAAGCATTGCATCATAAAAGCATTACAATGAACCAAAAAAAATCACGTTACCAAGTCAGTATTGGTACGATTACTCTCCGCTTCCATATACGGCCACAAATGCTGGAAAACTTGAGGACTTTGATAGAGAGACCCTAAAGGAGCTGCTTTACCAGATCTTCCAACATTGTTTTTAGTAATAATACCAACATCAAAGCCCATTGTACCCATATACAATAACATTGCAGAAATATAAAGAAGTGGTGCAAACAATAAAACCCGTCTCCGCCTATACACAGCCGACATCACCACATAAACCCACCTTTCAACAAAGCTCTGCATCTTCACATCTACCCCACCACCCCCTCGAAAACTGCTCCCACCACCACTCCCTTTATTCCGACGAAATCGTGGGGAAGAAGGCGGTGAAGGGGATGGAGAGACGGTTCCAGTTGGCCGTCCCAAACGACTGTAACCGTGCATTGTTGTCGGATCTTTTAATGCTAAAAAAGAATTGCTTTTTGCAAGATTCTCACAATTTCAATTACCCAGTTACCAAAAGTTGAAATTGGAAAAAACCCAGATGGGAAACTACAAAAAGATTGTATCTTTAATTGCAAAGAATAAAAATAGTTAGAAAACAGTAGCTTTTACTAGAAATGTTATGGTAAAAAGATATAAACTTTTGGAAAATTCTCACAATTTCAACTAACCCAGTTGCTGAAGTTGAAATTGAAAAAAACCCAGATGGGAAATTCCAAAAAGATTGTAGCTTTTTTTGTGTAAAGAATAAAAATTGGTTAGAAAACAGTTTGGAGGTGAATTTGGAAACAAGAAATAGATAAAAATAGAATAACGTCTGTGTCAATAACTACAGGAGGCTTTTCTTTTCTTCATCTTATTTACTTCATAAAGTTTGGATTAGAAAAATACTTCACTTCAGAGAAGCATTGCAATTTGCAAAGGAGGAAGAATGATTATTTAGTATTTTATTAGAAAAAGGATTTTAAAAGTGTGAAAAGAAGTACTACGAAGAAGAAGAAAAGTGTGTTATATTTGACTTTTTATTGACGCACTTGTGTTTTCTGGAGGGACTACACCGACATTTTCCTTCACGGTATATCGTATATGTCGGTATCTACGTTAAAGTCAATGTAAATTAGGGCTCTAAATTATGTTGAGATAGTGTTAGGGCGTAGGGAGTGGCAGCGGTTCCCAGCGGTTTGGGCGAACTCGCTCGGGAACACCTCCGCCATTGAAGTGGCATCAAAGCGGGTTGAAGCTGGACGGGTTCTTAAGCCGCGGAAGGCTAGAAGAAAGCTAGCCGTTATTTGGCTCTTGGAGAGGTTTTGAACATGTCATTTGACCGTTTGACAATTAAAAAAAAAAAGTTTTCCCCCTTTTTAAACCTATAAACACACTACTATTTTTTCCAAACAAATCACAACCAAATATCTATACTTTTCCATACATCACACACTATACTTTCACAATCCATGGATCCAATGAGAGGGAATAATGTTGCTAGCGGCTCACGAGTGCGAGGACGAGGCGGATATCGTCAACCGCAACGAATGCTACCGCAAGCTCAATATCAACATAACGCAAGTTCACAATATTATATTTCCGATCCATCGACCACTCAATCTCAATATCAATACTCACATTCTCAACCGGCGTATTATCCTCCTCTCCCTCCTGCAATGAATCCTAACCAATATGTTGTGTGGCAAACGGACGAGATAGATATGGAGTCGTTCGATCCCTTCATGGAATACCGATAACCGCAACCCATTATCGACGACGATGATGAGGCCGTTCCCGAAACACAATAAGATCCATTCGGTATAAAACTATATTTCTATGCTTTTATTTTATATACATTTGTATGTTTATAATTGTTATATGTTTGTATACTATTTACATGTTTATATATTGCTAAATGTTTCTATATTATTTACATGTTTATATATTGTTATATGTTTTTGTATTATTTACATGTTTATATATTTATATGTTTATACAATGTAGATAAAGAAAATGTAGTCGAAGAAAATGTTTTAACAAAGAAATTCGCGAGGCGAGCGGATAAAAAACAATGGATGCCAAATGAAGAGGTGACGTTAGCTAAAGCGTGGATTCATATATCAACATGTAGACAAGTCGGTAATGAACAAGGATGAGATAAATTTTGGCAACGAATCTTGGAGCATTTCACAAAGGAATTGGGTGGCACAACTCGATCATCATAGTCATCAACACCAAATGGAACGCAATGAATAGTGCAATCCAACTTGCTTAACGGATGTTACATCTAAAGGTATACTTTAATTACGTTTATGTTATTATATACTTATTACGTTTATGTTATTTATATACTTTATTACGTTTATGTTATTTATATACTTTATTACGTTTATGTTATTTATATACTTTATTAGGTTTATGTTATTTATATACTATATATGTACATTTAATTTATTTATATATACTTTATATATACATTTATGTTATTAATTGTAGGGGGTGTAAGGAATAGTGGATGTAAGAGCATCTCTAATATACATTTATTTTATTTATATATACTTTATATATGTTATTAAGTTTTGTAAGAACATCTATTAGACAAGGACTATAATTGTAATTAGTAATAGTTTAGGAGGTCAAAGTGTATCCAATGTTATTATAAATATACATCTATACGTGGAATGAAATCAAGGTTTTGGGATAAATCTCTATCATGGTATCAGAGAAAAATAAATCTCTGATTACTTAAACCCTGCCGCCACTTTCACCAAAACCCTAACAAGTATTCTCTTCTTTCTTTCTTTCTTTCTTTCATGGCCAATCTACACCCATGGGCGGATCCAACATTGTAGAGGAGGGGGATGATGAACCCAGCCAAATCAAGCCCAACACCACTAACTTTGATAACTTATTTAGAATGAACCCAACCCAAAATTCAAAATGAACCCAGCCCATCTAGAAATAACCCAATGCTCTTTTGGGGGGGGGAATCCAGTTAACTAATTGAAAAAAGAAGTGGTGTATTATTGCATTAGTTTTTCGTGAAAGTTTTTAAGACACAAAATGAACAACAGTAACAACTTTTTTTACTTCCTATTAGGCCAAAATTTTATGAAAGCCATAAAGGTAAACTTTTATTTATGATTTATTCCAAATCCCCAATTTTATTTAATATTAGGTCACAATTTTATAAATCTTTGATTATTGGATTATGAATGTCTTAATTTTATGATTCTTTTATTATTGACTTCCTGTTGGGATGTTCCTAGTTTATATATGTTTTTATACTATTTTTGTAAGATATTTTATAATTTTATTATTTATATTTGTGATATTAGGAGACATGAAGAAATATTTGTAAAGACGGATTTGCGAAATGAAATTGGTTTTGTTAACTCATGTTTAATTTGTATGGTAGAAAAAGAAACACTTGTCAATGTCACAAATGGAAAAAAAATCATCAAACGCTTTCTAAAAATGGTCCCCGCAAAGGATAATTGTAATTTGGTTCTTTTAGTTTAATAAAACTTACTTTGTTAGTATGAGGTTATTCGATTCTTTTTAAGAAAATTTTTGCCCCTGCAAAGACTTGGGACGAACTATTTTGATGTTACAATGAGGCTATTCGATTCTTTCTAAGATTTTTTTTTTTGCTCCCACCACCTTAATCTTCTGGATCCGCCACTGTCTACACCCTGCTGTTACAGTTACAAATATATGTAACTATATCCCTCTCACCTTGGAAGCACAAAATGGTAAGTATACATCATGGGTCGAGCTATTCAAGATCCATTGTCGTGCCTTTCAAGTTTATGAACATGTTATTCCATCGGATTCAGCCTCTTCTTCCAAATCGAAAGATAAAGATGGTAAAGACATTCCAAAAGTTACTGATGATGAACAGTGGAAACGACTGGATTCCATTGTCGTGCCTTTCAAGTTTATGAACATGTTATTCCATCGGATTCAGCCTCTTCTTCCAAATCGAAAGATAAAGATGGTAAAGACATTCCAAAAGTTACTGATGATGAACAGTGGAAACGACTGGATTCCATTGTCTTGCAATGGATCTATGGCACTATTTCTCAAAATCTTCTTATCACAATTCTCACACCCAATACTACTGCTGCAGATGCTTGGCAAGCCCTCGAACATATCTTCATTGATAGCAAACCCTCTCGGGCTATCCACCTCCAACAGAAATTTGTTAACACCAAACTGGAAGATTTTTCATCCATGTCCGCGTATTGTCGAGAAGTCAAGAACATTACAGATCAAATGGCCAACGTTGATGCACTGGTCGATAACCAACGTTTGGTTCTGCAACTCCTTTTCGGCCTCAGTGAAGAGTATTATGGTGTTGCATCTCTCCTACAACAACCTGAAAACAAATTACCAAACTTCTACACAGCCCGTTCAAGACTTTGCCTCGAAGAAACAAATCATAAAAACAGGCAATCCTCAAACTCACAGACAGCCCTACACGTTGCTGCCACCACACCCAACCATTCGGGTTCACGCCACAGTTTTGGTCAGCGCCGTGACTTTTCTGATCATCAAAACTATACAGGACGTGGTTATTCATATGGATATTATCGGGGCAGAGCTCGTAGTTCCCGAGGACGGGGTCGTGGAAACCAATATGGCAACAACTTCTACCATGCACAACCTTGGATGAATTGGCAGAACTGGAATGCACCAGGGAACATACCTAGCTGGAACACTTCACCAATCCCATACCCGACCGCACCAGGGAACATACCTAGCTGGAACACTTCACCAATCCCATACCCGACCGCACCAGGGAACATACCTCGCTGGAACACCCCACCAGCCCCATACCCGACCGCCCCGCCCTCAAATCGCTTTCAGGCTCATCCCAATTCAGGTTTATCTGCTGGTATTTTAGGTGCAGCTCCATCTCATGCTTATGCAGCCTCAGAGATGTCTTACACACCCACCAACATTGAGCAAGCACTCCATACTATGTCTCTCAACCCACCTGACAAGAACTGGTACCTCGAGTCAGCAGCAACAAACCATATGTCCAATACGACATGTAACTTCTCATCTTATGTCAATAATAGCATGGTGAACAAAATTGTCGTAGGTAATGGTTCTCACATACCCATTCACGGTTTTGGTCACACAACCCTTTCTCCACCTTACCCGCCTTTACTCATCAAAAACATTTTACATGCACCACAAATTATCAAAAATCTTCTTTCTGTACGTCGTCTCACAACCGATAATTATGTTTCCATTGAATTTGACCCATTTGGTTTTCTTGTGAAGGACTACCTGATGCGGATTCCTATCCTCCGATGTGACAGCACAGGAGAACTCTATCCACTCTCATTGCCAAATTCAAGAATCACAAGTCCTTCTGCCTATACTGCTATGTCTCAAGATCTGTGGCATCATCGTTTGGGTCATCCAGGGTCTTCTTTATTACGTACTTTGAACAATAATAATTCTATTTCTGTTTCTTCTTTTTCGAACAAGCATTTATGTCAATCATGTGTTTTTGGTAAACATATTAAACTACCTTTTTATGATTCTATGTCTTCTACTTTGCTGCCATTTGATATTATTCATAGTGATCTATGGACCTCCCCTATACGTAGCTCTGGAGGCCATCGATATTTTGTATTGTTTATTGATGACTACACTGATTTCTTATGGACCTTCCCCTTAACTAATAAATCTCATATCTTTTCTATCTTCACCAACTTTCACAAACTTATCCAAACACAATTTGAACGCCACATTAAATATTTTCAATGTGACAACGGGACAACGGGACAGAATACAATAATAAACCGTTCCATGATTTTTGTGCAAAACAAGGCATGACTTTTCATTTCTCTTGTCCTCATACTTCCTCTCAAAATGGCAAAGCTGAACACACCATACGATCCATAAACAACATAGTTCGTACTTTGCTCACACATGCTTCCTTACCCACTACCTTCTGGCATCACGCCTTGCAAAAGGCTACCTATTTGCTAAACATTCTCCCTCACAAAGATCCGACCTACGATCATTTGCGCGTTTTCGGGTGCCTTTGTTAAAAACTGGTTTCCTCAACTTCCATCCATAAATTAGCTAATCGTTCTTATCCTTGTGTCTTTCTTGGCTACCCATCAAATCATAGGGGGTACAAATGCTATGACTTGTCTTCTCACAAAATCACTATTTCCAGACATGTTCTCTTTGATGAACATGTCTTCCCATTTGCCAAACTCAATTCCACCCCTCAATCCACTTTCTTAACTCTTCTTCCTGTTTCCACCCATCTATTTGGGATTCAGTATCCTACCCCACTTCGCCTCCGACCACCCCTATCTCTCCCACTTCTCCCACGAGCCCTCACAAACCAACCATTAACCTGAACCCACCTGCTCAACCCAAACCAGTTGCCCCCCAATCAGAACTAAAAACATACAGCCGTAGAGATAAAACCACATATCCAACAGCCCCGCCATCTACTGTTGTCACACAACCGGCTGCCCCAACGCCTATGTCACCTCCATCTAGCCCATCTCAGTCCCCGACATCCCTTACTCCCACCTAACCGCCACCAGTACAGCCACCAAGGACTCTTACCACTCGAAGTATGTCCGGCATAACAAAACCAAAACAACCTTTTTCTTTTCATACCTCACAAACATTTGTTCCTATCCCATGAAACCCTATCGATGCTTTATGAGTACCGGTGGGGAACCATGCTATGACAGATGAGTTTAATGCTCTCATTGATAATAAGACTTGGGATTTAGTGCCTCGTCAATCAGGCATGAATATCATACGATGTATGTGGATTTTTAAGCATAAAACAAAGTCTGATGGCACTCTTGAACGATATAAAGCTAGACTGGTTTGTGATGGTCGTTCTCAACGGGTGGGGGTTGACTGTAAAGAAACATTTAGTCCTGTTGTCAAACCTGCTACCATTAGGACAGTTTTAGGCATCGCATTATATCATGGTTGGGAAATCAATCAACTAGATGTTAAGAATGCCTTCCTACACGGGCATTTATCTGAGATTGTTTACATACACCAGCCACTTGGTTTTTGGGATCCCAAATTTCCTAACCACGTATGTAGATTAAAGAAATCGTTGTATGGATTAAAACAGGCTCCACGTTCATGGTGTCAATGATTCACCAATTTTGTTACCACTTTGGGTTTTCGACATAGCTCCTGCGATCATTCTTTGTTTGTCTACAGGCACGGTACTGACACAACATATCTTCTAGTATATGTGGATGACATACTTCTCACCTCATCCTCTACAATTTTAAAGTAACATCTTCTTGCTCGTTTAAGTTCAGAATCACCTTTGAGTTATTTTCTCGGCATCTCTGTCAAACGACACTCCTCTGGTCTTTTTCTCTCTCAAGAACGGTATGCTTTTGACATCCTTGCAAGGGCTAGAATGACCGAGTGTAACCCATGCAACACTCCTATCGACACTACTGAAAAGTTAAGTGCATCCTCATGCGACTTAATTGATGACCCTACAACATACCGAAGTCTAGCAGGGGCTCTTCAGTACCTAACGTTCACCCGCCCTGACATCTCCTATGCAGTACAACAAATCTGCATGTACATGCATGCTCCGCGAACAGGACACTTACATGCTCTTAAACGTATCCTACGGTAAGTCAAGGGTACAATACATTTGGGTAGATACATGAGTCCTTGTTCCCCATCTACTCTGATTTCTTATACAGATGCCGATTGGGCTGGATGCCCAGACACCAGGCGGTCCACTTTGGGGTATTGCATTTACTTAGGTGATAACCTTCTCTCCTGGTCTTTTAAACACCAAGCTACAGTTTCTCGCTCTAGTGCCGAGGCATAATACCGGGGCGTTGCAAATGTCGTTGCTGAAATCGTTGGATTCGAAATCTTCTTCTTGAACTTGGGCGTCCTCCTCGAAAGACCTCCATCGTTTATTGTGACAATGTTAGTGCTATTTATATGTCTAATAATCCGGTCTGTAACATCCTAAACTTTTTATTTAACGGTTGACTAATGTCGTTGTCACACCCGCCCCAGACGGGGTATGACGTACATGGATTCACAACACAAGATATACTGAACGACACAATACGTTGTCGTTTTTAAAATACAATTTATGCATAACATGATTTGTATCGTTTATAATACAAATTTATTGTTTTCAAAACATTTAATCAATATTAAATAATATTAAACAGTGGATAAAGAGACTTTAGCAAATTGACGAGTCTTTACTAGAGTCTGAGGGTAGGCCATAGTCCAGTATGTTGTATGCAGCGGAAAGTAGTCCCATACACAGTGTATCATCTAGTTACCTGAGAATACATGCTAAAATATGTCAACATAAAGTTGGTGAGTTCCATAAGTTTTTCATATAGAAAATATAGTTTCCAAAAATGCCAGAGTTCAGTGTGATCATTGCCTTACCGCAATATCAAGTAGTTATGATACAATATCAGCAAAGAGTATCATATGTTTTTAATCAAAATACAGAGTATGAACCACAAGATTTAAGTAACCATTTGATCACACAATGGATCAAACATAAGCAAGAGTTGAAACTGTATATATACAAAGTTCTAAGCTCATGAACCGAAACTAGACAAGTGTGTGTTTGTTTGCCTCCGAAGTAGGTACCTTGTTCAGGGTACTCTAAGCTTTCCAAATATATATGCATCCGTATCCAGTTGGTATGACCAACACGGATGGGGGTGCCTACCCCAATAGTACTATTCAATATACTCACGTTTATGTTTCCATAATTAATCGTTCATGATAGTGAGGACTTTGAGCGAACAGAGCAACTTAGAATCAACCATATATACATTTCTGGAGTACTTGTGTTCATCATAACAGTAAAGAGTATGTATTTTACCCCGAAGGTAAAATAAATAAAGTGGAGTTACAAAATATATATAATATATATAATTTTGTAAATATACATATAAGTATAACAAACAGTTTTTATGCATGTATCTCAGCCCCTAAATAAATAAAAGAGTTGAAAAGGGGATTATAGAAACTCACCTTAGTGATAATAGCAGAAATCAAGTAGGTGAAATAAGCCTTGTATAGTTATACCAGAGAGTATTTAGAAGAGAATATGTAATGGTGTGTGTTTTAAAGTTTAATATCGTCTGCTATTTATAGTCGAACGAATTCATTCGTTTGATTATTATAATAATAAAATTTGCCGTCGATTTAGAAAAAAAAAGAACGCGTAGAATTAAGACTCAATCTTCAACGAAATTTTCTAACGTAACTCGTTTATATATAATATTATTATATTATATTATTATTATATTATAAAGTTAATAATGAATAAGGGGTATGTATATATATAGTATTCTTTTTGTCCATATCTCTAGTGAACTAAACCCGTGATTCATAATTTATGAATTTTAAAATATAAAGTAGATAAAAGTGTGTTTCCCACTACCTCTTAGACGTTTCTAATGATAGATTTCTTTTATACTAGTAGTATATATTTATACATTGTTTTAATCCTAAATTATGCATACGGGCTCCTATTGAGAAAATTCAAGTTTCTATAAGATCAGAAAATTAAGATATACAACTTTCATTTTAATAATTTTTACTCAACTAACCCCTGTCAGCGGGTTTTGGACTTTTATATTATAAGAATAAAGTATGAAAGCGATGTTTACTATTCAGCACTATTCACTTTTGAATTTATTCGAATTCTGAATTCAACGTAGACTTTAAATTATTTGACGTGGGTCCCGCCTTTATATTATTTTATTTTATTACCCTTTTTACAATTTACTTTTACCTTTACTATTTAAGATTTACCTTTTACCTTTATTATTTAGAATTACTTTCTACCTTTACTATTTACCGTTACCATTCACAGTCACTATTCACGGGACTATTCACATTCACTATTTACGGTCACTATTCACGATCACTATTCATGAATACGATTTCAAGATACGATTACTATTCACGGATACGGTACTATTCATGTATACGTTACTATTCATGAATATGATACTATTCATAAATACGGTTATTGATAGTATAAGTATGAAAAAGTATTTCCTTTTTATTTATAAGTTAGTTCAAAGTATCTCTGTGAAAAATTAATAATTTCACGCACGTTAAATATATATATATATATATATATCAGCATATATTTTATAACAGAATCTATATATTTAATTTGCTCTTTTTAGAATATTACAGAAATAATAAGTTAATTAAATTTTAAATTTACCCGGATTTTTGACAGTTGTTACATTCTCCCCCTGTTATTGAAATTTCGTCCCGAAATTTAGCTAGAAGTAACATTGATATATACCCACTGAGTGGTACATACAAATATATCCATATTTGTTTAAGTTCATAGGTTTTGAGACGGACAGTCAAGACATGTCCATAGATCTTCATGTATTTTCTCACAAAAGAAATAAAATTTGTAACAAAATGTTTATAAATAAAAGTCTAACTTAACCTTTGCAATTATTATTAAATATTGAATAAAGAAGATTTATTTTATAGCCTTTGTGATAGATACAAAGTATATATATATATATATATATATTTGTTATATATATATATATATATATATATATATATATATTGTTAGGAATATATGAATATATTCAAGTTTACAATAAAATTTTCAAAAGATTATTCAGATAAGACGCAACACTATGATTCAAGAATGTATCATCCAAACAGTATGTTGTTAGTGAACTAAATCGTCTCTTTAAACATATGTGTTTATAGACTATGATATATGACTGTAAGTATATGTTTATTAGCATTTTATTTTAATATGGTATAGAAAAGGTGGAACTTGTATAGTTATGCTCTATTGAATTTATAGGTAAGGTATATGTATATCGCCACCTAAATTTTGTAAATGTAGTCATTTGCCAGTTCGGACAATTGAAAGAAAATTAAACCAAATTGAGAATCAAACAATTTTTAAAATAAATAAATATTGTTAAATCGTTTAAGAAAGATATGAATTAAGATGATAAAATATTATCATGGTAAAATATGAACGTAAATCTTTTGGACATATACTCTTCAAGACAATATAGATTTATTGAATTTTAAAATATATTTATATATATATATATATATGGATGTTAACAATTGAGTTGTAAATATACTTAACGATTTCAAAAACTATAAACTTAAAAGTTATATGGGTTAAATAAATTTTTAAATATACTGATGTATTTTGATATTTATGTTTAGTGAAATCAAATACGGTAAAGCTTAAAATACCACACAATTTTTATTTTATTTTTTTATAAAAAATTTACACATATGTATTATTTTTAAAAGGTGTTTTTGATATAAAGGTGTATAGAGTGAGTCTTGTGAAAAATTACCCAAATATGAATAAGTGAAATCTCAAAACGTGATTAAATACTTCAAAATAAGAATTTATTGTACATATGCTTATATTAAATCAAGACGGTAATTTCACAACACTAGGCACCTAGCGCGGTTGACTGGGTGCGCGAAAGGGTGTGGCCTAGACCTGGGTTCGATTCCGGGGACGGCCGATTTTACCATTTTTATTTTATTTTTATTATGATTATTATTTTTCTTATACCAGAGATTCACTTTCTAACTACCCAATTTAATCTTGTCTGTAGTCAACACTATATTGTTGCCTAGATCAATAATATCATGTAAACATCTTTATTATGTCAAAATTATTCTTCATCGGTTATTTTGAAAAATTGACATCATTGCTTACGTTATCTAAGCAAATAGAATATTGTAGTAAATTCATTTTACCTTCAAAGTACAAAATCATTAATTTCCAGACAATTCCTGTAGTCATGTATGAGAATATAGGTATGATATAATATCAATTAAACTCAGGTATGCAAGCGATGTATATATATACATATTCTTAACATGTATAATCAAAATATTAATTCTAAGTCTTTACACTAGCATACTTCCATATTTAACGCATTTAACTTAAGCTTTTCTAATATATGATCATAATAATGCTGCAGTCATTATTGTGATTATATATTACAACGCCTTGAGTTAAATTCATTAAATACTTTCATATGCTACCATAAAGCATCCTATATCAAGTAGTCAGGTAAAGATTATAACAAGTAGTAAGGTAATGATTTTAACAAGTAGGATTATGCAGCGGATATTTCTAAATAGGGTTATAGTCAAGGTCCGTCAAATAAGATTATAGTCTAAGTTCGTCAAATAAGGTTATAGTCTAGGTCCGTCAATTTGCAACCTAGTTCACTATAACTTATGTCTCTGATACCAATCTGTCACACCCGCCCCAGACGGGGTATGACGTACATGGATTCACAACACAAGATATACTGAACGACACAATACGTTGTCGTTTTTAAAATACAATTTATGCATAACATGATTTGTATCGTTTATAATACAAATTTATTGTTTTCAAAACATTTAATCAATATTAAATAATATTAAACAGTGGATAAAGAGACTTTAGCAAATTGACGAGTCTTTACTAGAGTCTGAGGGTAGGCCATAGTCCAGTATGTTGTATGCAGCGGAAAGTAGTCCCATACACAGTGTATCATCTAGTTACCTGAGAATACATGCTAAAATATGTCAACATAAAGTTGGTGAGTTCCATAAGTTTTTCATATAGAAAATATAGTTTCCAAAAAATGCCAGAGTTCAGTGTGATCATTGCCTTACCGCAATATCAAGTAGTTATGATACAATATCAGCAAAGAGTATCATATGTTTTTAATCAAAATACAGAGTATGAACCACAAGATTTAAGTAACCATTTGATCACACAATGGATCAAACATAAGCAAGAGTTGAAACTGTATATATACAAAGTTCTAAGCTCATGAACCGAAACTAGACAAGTGTGTGTTTGTTTGCCTCCGAAGTAGGTACCTTGTTCAGGGTACTCTAAGCTTTCCAAATATATATGCATCCGTATCCAGTTGGTATGACCAACACGGATGGGGGTGCCTACCCCAATAGTACTATTCAATATACTCACGTTTATGTTTCCATAATTAATCGTTCATGATAGTGAGGACTTTGAGCGAACAGAGCAACTTAGAATCAACCATATATACAACTTTCATTTTAATAATTTTTACTCAACTAACCCCTGTCAGCGGGTTTTGGACTTTTATATTATAAGAATAAAGTATGAAAGCGATGTTTACTATTCAGCACTATTCACTTTTGAATTTATTCGAATTCTGAATTCAACGTAGACTTTAAATTATTTGACGTGGGTCCCGCCTTTATATTATTTTATTTTATTACCCTTTTTACAATTTACTTTTACCTTTACTATTTAAGATTTACCTTTTACCTTTATTATTTAGAATTACTTTCTACCTTTACTATTTACCGTTACCATTCACAGTCACTATTCACGGGACTATTCACATTCACTATTTACGGTCACTATTCACGATCACTATTCATAGATACGATTACTATTCACGGATACGGTACTATTCATGTATACGTTACTATTCATGAATATGATACTATTCATAAATACGGTTATTGATAGTATAAGTATGAAAAAGTATTTCCTTTTTATTTATAAGTTAGTTCAAAGTATCTCTGTGAAAAATTAATAATTTCACGCACGTTAAATATATATATATATATATATCAGCATATATTTTATAACAGAATCTATATATTTAATTTGCTCTTTTTAGAATATTACAGAAATAATAAGTTAATTAAATTTTAAATTTACCCGGATTTTTGACAGTTGTTACAGCGTTGATTGCGGCAAGTAAGATGCGGCGCAACGGAAGCTGAGTTGCGGCGCAACGGTAAGCGAGTTGCGGCGCAACGGTAAGCTAGTTGCGGCGCAACGGTAAGCGTAGTTGCGGCGCAACGGTAAGCGAGTTGCGGCGCAACGGTAAGCGAGTTGCGGCGCAACGGTAAGCGTAGTTGCGGCGCAACGGTAAGCGTAGTTGCGGCGCAACGGTAAGCGTAGTTGCGGCGCAACGGTAAGCGAGTTGCGGCGCAACGGTAAGCGAGTTGCGGCGCAACGGTAAGCGTAGTTGCGGCGCAACGGTAAGCGTAGTTGCGGCGCAACGGTAAGCGTAGTTGCGGCGCAACGGTAAGCGAGTTGCGGCGCAACGGTAAGCGAGTTGCGGCGCAACGGTAAGCGTAGTTGCGGCGCAACGGTAAGCGTAGTTGCGGCGCAACGGTAAGCGTAGTTGCGGCGCAACGGTAAGCGAGTTGCGGCGCAACGGTAAGCGAGTTGCGGCGCAACGGTAAGCGTAGTTGCGGCGCAACGGTAAGCGTAGTTGCGGCGCAACGGTAAGCGTAGTTGCGGCGCAACGGTAAGCGAGTTGCGGCGCAACGGTAAGCGAGTTGCGGCGCAACGGTAAGCGTAGTTGCGGCGCAACGGTAAGCGTAGTTGCGGCGCAACGGTAAGCGTAGTTGCGGCGCAACGGTAAGCGAGTTGCGGCGCAACGGTAAGCGAGTTGCGGCGCAACGGTAAGCGTAGTTGCGGCGCAACGGTAAGCGTAGTTGCGGCGCAACGGTAAGCGTAGTTGCGGCGCAACGGTAAGCGAGTTGCGGCGCAACGGTAAGCGAGTTGCGGCGCAACGGTAAGCGTAGTTGCGGCGCAACGGTAAGCGTAGTTGCGGCGCAACGGTAAGCGTAGTTGCGGCGCAACGGTAAGCGAGTTGCGGCGCAACGGTAAGCGAGTTGCGGCGCAACGGTAAGCGTAGTTGCGGCGCAACGGTAAGCGTAGTTGCGGCGCAACGGTAAGCGTAGTTGCGGCGCAACGGTAAGCGAGTTGCGGCGCAACGGTAAGCGAGTTGCGGCGCAACGGTAAGCGTAGTTGCGGCGCAACGGTAAGCGTAGTTGCGGCGCAACGGTAAGCGTAGTTGCGGCGCAACGGTAAGCGAGTTGCGGCGCAACGGTAAGCGAGTTGCGGCGCAACGGTAAGCGTAGTTGCGGCGCAACGGTAAGCGTAGTTGCGGCGCAACGGTAAGCGTAGTTGCGGCGCAACGGTAAGCGAGTTGCGGCGCAACGGTAAGCGAGTTGCGGCGCAACGGTAAGCGTAGTTGCGGCGCAACGGTAAGCGTAGTTGCGGCGCAACGGTAAGCGTAGTTGCGGCGCAACGGTAAGCGAGTTGCGGCGCAACGGTAAGCGAGTTGCGGCGCAACGGTAAGCGTAGTTGCGGCGCAACGGTAAGCGTAGTTGCGGCGCAACGGTAAGCGTAGTTGCGGCGCAACGGTAAGCGAGTTGCGGCGCAACGGTAAGCGAGTTGCGGCGCAACGGTAAGCGTAGTTGCGGCGCAACGGTAAGCGTAGTTGCGGCGCAACGGTAAGCGTAGTTGCGGCGCAACGGTAAGCGAGTTGCGGCGCAACGGTAAGCGAGTTGCGGCGCAACGGTAAGCGTAGTTGCGGCGCAACGGTAAGCGTAGTTGCGGCGCAACGGTAAGCGTAGTTGCGGCGCAACGGTAAGCGAGTTGCGGCGCAACGGTAAGCGAGTTGCGGCGCAACGGTAAGCGTAGTTGCGGCGCAACGGTAAGCGTAGTTGCGGCGCAACGGTAAGCGTAGTTGCGGCGCAACGGTAAGCGAGTTGCGGCGCAACGGTAAGCGAGTTGCGGCGCAACGGTAAGCGTAGTTGCGGCGCAACGGTAAGCGTAGTTGCGGCGCAACGGTAAGCGTAGTTGCGGCGCAACGGTAAGCGAGTTGCGGCGCAACGGTAAGCGAGTTGCGGCGCAACGGTAAGCGTAGTTGCGGCGCAACGGTAAGCGTAGTTGCGGCGCAACGGTAAGCGTAGTTGCGGCGCAACGGTAAGCGAGTTGCGGCGCAACGGTAAGCGAGTTGCGGCGCAACGGTAAGCGTAGTTGCGGCGCAACGGTAAGCGTAGTTGCGGCGCAACGGTAAGCGTAGTTGCGGCGCAACGGTAAGCGAGTTGCGGCGCAACGGTAAGCGAGTTGCGGCGCAACGGTAAGCGTAGTTGCGGCGCAACGGTAAGCGTAGTTGCGGCGCAACGGTAAGCGTAGTTGCGGCGCAACGGTAAGCGAGTTGCGGCGCAACGGTAAGCGAGTTGCGGCGCAACGGTAAGCGTAGTTGCGGCGCAACGGTAAGCGTAGTTGCGGCGCAACGGTAAGCGTAGTTGCGGCGCAACGGTAAGCGAGTTGCGGCGCAACGGTAAGCGAGTTGCGGCGCAACGGTAAGCGTAGTTGCGGCGCAACGGTAAGCGTAGTTGCGGCGCAACGGTAAGCGTAGTTGCGGCGCAACGGTAAGCGAGTTGCGGCGCAACGGTAAGCGAGTTGCGGCGCAACGGTAAGCGTAGTTGCGGCGCAACGGTAAGCGTAGTTGCGGCGCAACGGTAAGCGTAGTTGCGGCGCAACGGTAAGCGAGTTGCGGCGCAACGGTAAGCGAGTTGCGGCGCAACGGTAAGCGTAGTTGCGGCGCAACGGAAGCATTGCGGCGCAACGGTAAGCGTGAGTTGCGGCGCAACGGTGCTCAGTTGCGGCGCAACTGGTTTCCAGAGAGATAAGTTGCGGCGCAATGGGAAGCATTGCGGCGCAACGGTAAGCGTGAGTTGCGGCGCAACTGGTTTCCAGAAAGATAAGTTGCGGCGCAACGGTAAGCGTGAGTTGCGGCGCAACGGTAAGCGTGAGTTGCGGCGCAACTCAACTATTTTCAGAAAAGTTATACTTTTGAACCGTAATGACGTTTGACGTATAGATTAGATCTGAAACTAAAGTGAGTCTTTAAAGTGTGTGGGTCTAGTTATTGGCCTTAATGACGTGAGTATGTAGTTGTCTAATGATCGTTTACTAATTATAGGTAGACGAGCATAGTTGCTTTACACAGTGACTAGTTGTTGATTGTTGTGAACTACGCCGAGGTAAGATACACTACTTTGACACGCTGGGGGATTCAACGAAAAGCTGGTTTCAAATCATAAATACTTCCATTTGGTATCTTTATATTGCATTGGCCCCCCCCCCCCCCCCCCCCCCCCCCCCCCCCCCCCCCCCCCCCCCCCCCCCCCCGCCCCCCCCCCCCCGCCCCCCCCCCCCCCCCCCCCCCCCCCCCCCCCCCCCCCCCCCCCCCCCCCCCCCCCCCCCCCCCCGCCCCCCCCCCCCCCCGCCCCCCCCCCCCCCCCCCCGCCCCCCCCCCCCCGCCCCCCCCCCCCCCCCCCCCCCCCCCCCCGCCCCCCCCCCCCCCCCCCCCGCCCCCCCCCCCCCCCCCCCCCCGCCCCCCCCGGGCATGTGGGGTTACACGGGAGGTATTATGGGTTATGTAGTTGACCATGAGACCTGAAATGCAGTCCCTAATGTAGTGAAATGAAGTATTGCTTAATGTAGTGTATTGTTATGCAGTTTATGTAGTCTTACGAAGTATCTCATTATGCATGAAATGTAGAAATGAAGTTGATGTGTGATATATGCATGCTTACATGGCTTGTACACCTAGCTCACTAGACTTATTAGGTTGCCATGTCACTTGCACGTTTAAGGATCCAAGCGTAATGAAGATAAAGTATGTGAATGTTTAGGAATGTGTGTTACCTAGACTATTTGTGTGTGACGGTTTAGGAATGTGTGTTACCTAAACCATATGTGTGAAACCGAGCTCGTAAATATAATGCAGGGAAAGTTTTAAGCTTAACCCGTACTAGTCTTAGCCGGACGAGTGCGTTGACGTAGTTGTTGCTTGGGTGGCTCCTTGCAACATGGTCATTATAATGCAGGGCGAGTAATACGAGGGGTTTGACCAACCTCCACATACGGATTACTCTTGGATTGGCTTGCCATTCCTTAACGACGAAGTATGACTCGCCTTTTGGTGAAGCATCTAGTCGGGTGTGACCTATGTTACACTTATATGCAGTTAGCGAAGATATGTGTGATAATGTGTGAATAAAATGAAGGATAGGCACATTTAGGGGGATTCACCCTAATTGCTATGAAGTTGATATGCAGTTATGTGTGAACGTGTGATGTGTGTTGTGCCTAAATAAACTTGTCTAATAATGAAGATTGTTTTAATTGGACGAATGTCTCAATAACATAGTGTTATCTTACTTAGCTAATTCGTTAGCTAACACTTGTTTCTTAAATGTGGTTGTTCCCTCAGGTTTAGCTTGAAGGACTAGTTGATGCAGGAAGAGTGAGAATTGGGTAGATGCATGCAGGAGAACTTAGCTACCCATAGACGATTATCTCTTTAGACATTTATTTACATTTCGTACTTGATGTCGAATTTATGTAGTATTGTTGAACGGTTGTTTTGTGTTGGGCAACCGTTGGGTTTTCATTTTAAACTATTCAATGGTATTGCATGTAACACCAATAAATGCAGAAACCGAACAGTTTTATCGGTTTTGAACTTTTAAAGTTTTCTTCCGCATCTTTTAACACCGTTAGGTGAAAGTTTTTGAAAACCCATATTTTTAAACGTCGGGTGTTACACGGTCCAACACCAGAGAACTAAGCACATCGAGATTGATATACATTTTGTTCGTGAAAAGGTTCAGCAGGGTCAGATACGAGTCTTACACATTCCCTCGAGATACCAGCTTGCAGACATTTTTACAAAGGGCCTTCTAAGAGCACTCTTTACTAATTTTCAAGCCAGTTTAAGCATTCGCGAGCCTCCTTCTTAGACTGAGGGGGTATATTAGACAAGGACTATGTGACATCCGTCAAATTTCCATTCAATTAGTTAAAACAAATTTTGTACAATTAGGATATACATTACTGAATTTGACTTTCTGAGTTAAGTTAAGACATGATAAAGTGTATGAGTATGTGCTAAACTTTCTTATTGATTATGTGACTAATCAATCTACTAAATGAACTATCTTGAAAAGTTTAAAAACCTTGATGATAAGCAAATAGAAAATAAAAAGTTCAAAATTCATGAGAAATCGTAAAACGTTTATTGTTCGCGTGAGTCTTTCTCGTATGAACTTAAGACTTAGGGAAACCTAATAACTAGTGTTTCAACACTCGATTATGATTTTTAAATCATAAAATAACTCACTCGAAAAATCGGAAAATTTAATTAAATCTCGTGAATAGTAAGGAGGTTAATTAGTTAGTTAACTAGATATTTGTTAAACCATTCACAATTGAACACATCATCACTTTCTATATACTTCCACCACAAATCCACCACATCACCACCTTGCTAAACAAGCAAGAACCACCTCCCCCATTTCACCATTCATTTTCCAAATGTTTTACTATAAATACAAGCCTTATGTTTTCATTCTAATTTGCTAATTCACACAATCAAACTTCTTCTTAAATCCCTATCATTCCAAGATCAATACTTGTTCAAGTTCAAGCATATCTCTCACAACCTTTCATCATCCCAAGCTTTCGGTTCAACCAATGTTGTCTTGAATTCGTTGGTTGCAAGTTGTAAACACGACGTTGTTATCGGGAATTCTTCCAAGGATCATCAAAAGCCTAGTTATCATGCCCACATGAGGCTGTGATATTTCACTTATATTCAAGTTTATAAGTCCAAGTTATAGTCGATTCTCTCAAGATCTTCTTCGGTGTTCATTCCTATATCGTTACTTGATCTTAGAATTTATAATTCTCCAAACTTGTAAGTGTTTCTATGAAACCTTACAATTTATTTCCTTATGATTATATGACTATATTTTATGTATTGAAATGCTTGTCAACTTATTTTATACTCAAATGATATGTATTTACATTTAAATACGTTAAATATCGCTTTTATACGAATATTGAATTGTTGGCACTTTTGTAGAAATACATAAGTAAAACACTTTTAACAAATACTTTTATATACTAATTATGGTGTATAAATAAATGTATAGTTATATATTTAACTATCCTATTTTTATATAAATCGTATTTCACAATCTGTAAATTATTTCATATTCCGATTTCTTGTTTTGGATAGAATATATCCTTGATACCCTTTTAACCAAAGTACTTCATTACTAAAAGTAAATTTCATGAAACCTGGGTGAAACGACTCAACCCAATTTAATCGAAAAGTAGTAATTTTTTTATTTTTATCTTTTTATACGCATATATGCGGCTAAGGCTGGCATAACAGGTCACACGAAACCTGTTAAGACACGAACCTGTTAAGGTCAAACACGAACACGACCTGTTAAGAATTCGTGTCATTTTTCCTAGACACGAACACGACACAAAAACTAACAGGTGCACCTGTTAAGGACCTGTTAACAACCTGTTAACACAAATTCTATATAAGCCTTATCTTAATGTATATAGTTTAATAAAAAAAGGATAAAAAATTGCAACAACACCATCAGAACATACTGGAAGTAAAAGATAATCATCAACAAGTTGTGGTAGTCTTTTTTTTCATGGTCTGGATATTCATATTTCAACACAATCATCAACAACTTGTGAAAGTCTTTCTTTCTTCTCTGTTCTACAGATATAATGCTAATATAGATACATAGATTGGAACCCACCAAAAAAATAAAAGAATATATACTACTCAATATAGATATACAAACCCATATATCCAAACGCCATATACAAAAAGTTTATAGCTTTATTTTGCATCAACAAGAGGTTCAAGATCTTCAAGGTAATCAATCACCAGTTTAATCTATACCCATTTGTGGACCTGCGAATGAAGGATCGAGTGGAACGTTGGAACTTGGAAAAAAATCGAGTGGATAAGTAGATCGATTGATGTATGTGAGACTTTGACTTGGAAAAAGATCGATCGATTGATCTGCGAGTGAAGTCGTAATGTATGTGAGACATGGAAAAAGATTGATTGATCGATCTGTGAGTGAACTATGAAAGAGATAAGGGAGCCAGGGAGAGGGGGTTGGGTGGCGTATAAATGAAAAAGAATTGTTTAGGGTTTCACATTTTTAGTATGGTATATATATATATAACTTAACAGGTCTTTAACAGGTCTAACAGGTCCGGACCTGTTAAGACACGAAATTTCGTGTCTTAACAGATCCAGATATGTTAAGACACGAAACCTGTTAAACCCAAACACAAAACCTGTTAAGAACAGGTCGTGTCGTGTTAACAGGTTTCGTGTCAAAATTGCCGACCTTATATGCGGCGCATAAACGCAGTCCAAAAAGGTCAGAAAATTTCCATGCGAATCAGAATGCGACGCATAAGTTTAAAAACACAATATGTGCGCCGCACCTCATAAAGGTGCGCCGCATCTCAGCACCTGACAGGACCAAAAATTCCGTTTTTGACATTTGACTCAACTTACAATCTTTTCACAACTTCAACCAATACATAAATCAAAATTTGTTATAAAAGACCATACACAAAAATTAGAAATTTCGGCATGACCCGTTCGTAAAATCGTCGTCAAAACCTGTTACGGATTATGAGTTTTCCAAAAATACATTTCAATCACAATCCAACACATTTCTAATACAAAATGACTCAATAGAAATAACCAAAACTTCTTAATTCATACACCTGACGTAATCAATAATTATACCAAAACAATCAATGTATCATGAGCCAATAGTTCAAAGGGGTCTCTACGGGTCCTATCAACATTACCATTTTCCGCATTTAGCTAAAGCAATCAATATCCATAAATCAACTTCAAACTTCAATCTTTATATTACTTAACTTTGCTTCCGCTTCCGGGACAACCTATAAAAATGGTAAACAACTAAAAGTAAGCAAAGCTTAGTGAATAATCTTGCATACGTTTATATACACGAAGGAGGGCAATGCACAAAGGTCTATTGCATATAGCCTATGGCACCGTCGTGCCATATCTATAATACTCACCTTTGTGCCAACGCATTACCTGATCCATATAAATAAATGATTACAATCTCAATAAACAATATCAATGCTCCACATGAGCTATATCTCAAATGTCCCACATGGACTATGGCCACTACTTAGGCCCGTAATCACAGACGGCCACTACTTAGGCTCAACGCCAAATCAATTACCACACACGGAATCCACCATCATATGGTAATTGACCCAAGGCATATATAAAAGTATGCAAGAAAACTCACCTCCTCCGCGACAACCAAAATCATAAATCAAGAAGACCGCATGAACACAAAACATGTATGCTTCAACCTAGCAACAAATCACAAACGCATATAGGATCATCAATCACATACTAGACCGTCTAGCCATAATCACTAGCATTTCAACACCCAACCCATCATTTACAATCTTATATTAATCTTGGGTTGGTTCACATAACATGTATCTCTTATATCATTTTCATTTGACCAAAACTTACTTTCGTACCAAAATCGTCATTTTCATATTTGACCAAGCAGACTTCAAACAAGCATAACTCAAGTTCTACTCTCTTTTTACTTGATTCCAGTGGCCAAATTTAGATGACACATATATCTACATTTTATCTTTAGTGACCAACATGTGAATTGTCCTTCAAAGGTGACTTCTGATCGTTTTAAAAACCAATAACGTACATTTAACGAATACGAGTTAATTGCATTTTTGGTCCCTGTGGTTTGTATGTTTTGGCAGGTTCAGGACCTTTTCAGGTTTCATTGCATTTTTGGTCCCTATTTCGGAAACGTTTTGCAAATTTGGTACAAACTAACGGTGGTTGTTAAATGAAGCCGTTAAGTGCTGTTAGAATTAAAAATGGTGTTTAATTGTAAATTTCTAAAAGTGTAAGGGGTATTTGTGTCAACAGTGTTAGTCAAAAAGTTTGTTCAGTTAACACAAATTATTCCTTTTATTGCTTTTATATCCATTTCTTTTATTTTTTTAAAAAAAAGAAAAATAAAATTTATTTCTTCAAACTTCCCTCTTTGATTCCGTTTTCGCGATTTGTCAAATTGATCTGAAAAACATCAGATTTTGTTCGCGATCCGATTCCGGTCATATTCATATTTTAAGTTTCCGATTCATCGAGATTCGTTGACAGTTACTTTTCCGGCGAATTTTCTGGCAAATTTTTTTAACAGAATAAAAGGTTGGGGTTTGTGCGGAATGCAACCTAAGCGTTTTGGTACCGGTTTCGTGTTTTAATTCGTAAAAACAAAGGAGAAATCACAAGTTTAAGTTTCCCGGTGAATTGTCATATTTTCCGGCGACGATTTCTGAAGTTCACTTTTGTCAGGATTTGTGCGCGGTGGAATTATGAGTCGATTGGTATTAGTTTCGAGTTTTTACTCGAAGAAAGGAGGGAAAAATCATGAATTTCGTTTTCCCGACGCGTTTTGAATTTTCCGGCGAACTGTTGAACATTCTGACCGCCATTGTTTCTTACATTTAGCGAGCTAAATTACAAAACTTTCATTTGTAGAGCTCATAAATTTTTATAAAACTTTGCAAAACAATCACGTGTATATTTCAGTGACAACAGGACAAACTTTTTGACCAACACTATTAACACAAATACCCCTTACACTTTTAGAAATTTACAATTAAACACCATTTTTAATTCTAACAGCACTTAACGGCTTCATTTAACAACCACCGTTAATTTGTACCAAATTTGCAAAAGGTTTCCGAAATAGGGACCAAAAATGCAATGAAACCTGAAAAGGTCCTGAACCTGCAAAAACATATAAACCACAGGGACCAAAAATGCAATTAACTCTTAAAATTAGGTTAAACAATTAATACCTTCAAGATTAAGAATTCGGATTTTAGGATGAAAATCACCATCCTCTTCTTCTTCTCCTCTAGAATTCGACCGACATACAATACACACACTCAAATCTTCCAAATTTAATTCCTCACAATAATATAGTTATTATGATTTCCAATTGAATTCTTCACTTGAAAGCTTAGATGATTGTTATTGTTATTATCATCAAGGGAGGGAATTGATATGATGTAATTAAGGATTAGAAGATTAAAGAAGATAACGGAAGGAAATGAAGGATTGAGAGTTAAAAAATGGAAAAGAAAAACATTAGTCACCAAGGATATGTGGCTGACACACTATCCTTGTGCCACGCCCCTAACCAAAATCAAGGGGTATAATACCCGCTATCCGCGAAGGTTCCAACTAAAAAAATCCCATATCCAAAAATAAAACATAAGGAAATTATTTTAAAGGTAAAACTATAATAAAAGTTAATTCTCATTGGCCTAAAAATTTTAGGATGTTACACTGGGCCTCTTTGGGGTACACCAGCGGAGCGGATTGTTGTTCGCAATTTAACGCAACTTGGTTCACCGTCTGGATACTACATGACCCTAACCTCATGACATGACACAACGTGAAGTACAATATTGGTTTTTCTTGCCATTTAAGGTATCTCTTCATTTTATAATTAATACATTTTTGTATTAATTATAATCCTACTATTTAAAGTATCTCTCCTATATATAAATATATATACACTCGTATTCGTCTCCGAATACATTCTCGTATCAAGTCAAAGAAAAACTATCAAGTATCTCTTTATTCTCAAATCACATACTAAGTTAATTACTTAGCTTATTTATGGTATTTCAAAAAGGATTTATAAAGAATTTATGTAAACGTAAATGATGTTTCATTTATGAAGATTTCAAGAATAAACTACAAAGGTTATTGAAAAGACCTAAAACTAGTTACGTTGACAAGCGTATTAATAAATAACCTTATAGAAAATTTAGGTTTGTAGCAAGAAAGTAAATCAACCATATTGTGTTTAGGATCTCTGATGAGCGTTCATTTTGTGATAAAAACCCCTATCGAAAGGCTTCATTTCAATGTCTAAATGAGTTAATATTCCGGAACTATCGATACTTAATGAATTCCATGTTTACGCAGGTTCGCGGAAGATGCGAGTGAGGGTAAATGGCATCAAGTGACTCAAGATGAAGGCCTATGAAGTTACAAGATACAAGGAGGTGATTCGGGAGCTGAACGAAGCGAAACGAGGAGCTGCCAGCGCCGCTGGCCCAAGCCCAGTGCCGTTGGAGCCCATCCAGCGCCACTGGGAAGCCCAGCAAACCGACTCAAATCACTATTTAAGCCGAAACAGCTCTCAAAACCCTAAGAGAGAGCTGATTCAGCATCCCTAGCCGCCCACATCAAACCCTAGGTCGACTTTGCAGATTCCAAGGAGGTTTTGGAGCTTCTAACACCTTTCGATCTTCATCCTCAACCTAGATCTACTCTTTTATTTTACTTTCAGTTGGTAAACAATGTCTTTCATCTTTTCAGACTTTTTTATTCCTTTAATAATGGTAGGCTAGTAAGCTGAATACTTGTTTGGATCAATGTGATCATGTAGACGTTTATCTATTTTACTTTATTTGTTAGATCTGTTGGGATGTGTTTTACTGTTTATCGTAGATCTATGTTTTACTAGTTTTTTCATATTAATATCGGTTCTATATCTGCATGTATTGATTTAATTATGATGATCGGTCTATAATCATACACTAGGATTAATACATAAGGATGGAAAACACTAGTCGGTCTTTAACTAGATGTAAAAGGTGATTCACTTATAACTGAGGGATCCAGAACCATAGTAATTAGGATGAATAGAACATGATGCTTAACAATGTTAGACGCGATCCAGTGACATGGAAACGTGCACTGTGGTCACCGGAGGGAATTATTATCTGGTCATGGCTTAATAGCCGGGTAACTTAAAGATGAATTAGTAACACAAACTTTAGGTCATTAATGCTTAAACAATGAATCTAACGAGAATTTGTTTTTAGAGTAGTATAAGTCTAGGGACAACACTAGTTACTTAGGCAAGGTGAATCTAACGAGAATCTGAGCCGTGATTAAGTTTCCAACAGTCTAGCAAGTAGGTAGAGTAATATCCGGTCGTATCATGAGATCTGAGATGCCAAACAAGTATTTTAATTTAATTACTGTTATTTGTTTTTTCAAACTATTTTCAGATTAAGCCTCTCGCTGAATAAGCGGTTGCGTCTTCTATTTACTTTTCAGTTTTTAATTAGTTTAATAGGAAATCGTGACAACCCCCAACCGCTAGAATTACACATTTTACTAGATTAGGTAGTGCAAGCGTCCCTGCGAACGATCCTGTACTTATCACTTACTATACTACATTTGATCGGGTTCTCTGCCCGTAATTGTGTGTTTAGTTTGAGGTAATTACTTGTACAACTTTTATAAATTTTAAATACAAACGAAAAAACCACATCAAGTATTTTGGCGCCGCTGCCGGGGACGCGACGCATTCTTAGTTTAGTAGTGTAATTGGATCCTTTCTTGTGTTTCGGCACGAGAAAGTTACTTTTCAGTTTTTAGGTTAAGTCATTTTAGGGTTTAGTAGTCAAATTAGGTTTAGGTCAAAATTAGGGTTAGGTTAATTTAGTAGTATTTTCATTTTCTTTTAAATTTTCAAAAATTCAAAAATAATTTCTTTTTCATTTTTAGTTTAAGTTGTGTAGTTTAGTTTTTCATTTCATTTTTATATTGGTGCGTTTGACGTTTTTCTTTAAGTTTTGCAGTTTTACTTAGGTAATCAAGCTGGAGGACAAATCGAAGGACAAGGACACTAAGGCACCATCACCACCGAAAATTAGGGTTCATCAACTAGAAGCAACTTCATCAAACCCACCAAAACCACCAACTGAACCATACTCACCTAGATCCGAAATGGATGCCTTTGACCGACTGATGGTGGAGAGGACGAGAGCCGTAACACCTACACCGGGATCGGCTATAGTCCCACCAGACTTAGGAGATTCGTTTTCAGTTAAAGACCACCACCATAAGTTAATCCAAGACAACCAATATGACGGCCGAGCCAAATCCAACCCCCATAAGCATGTAAGCAGGTTCACAAGTTTGTGCAAAATATTCAAATACGGAGGAGACGTCATCGATGACGATGTGAAGCTTAGCTTATTTCCGTCGTCTCTCACGGGAGAGGCACGTGCTTGGTTTGATGAGCTCGATGAAGGTACCATCACTACATGGAATCAACTTCGCGAATAGTTCGTCTCGCGATTCTTTCCCCCGAGTTTAGCAAGGAAAATGCTTCGAGACATCAAGGCTTTCAGGCAAGACGAGGGTGAATCACTAGTTGATGCATGGAAAAGGCTTAGGGAAATGATTAGAAACTGTCACAGGAATGGACTAGACAAGGACGAGATCATGGAGATTTTCTTCTATGGTTTAACCAAGAGTTCCCAAAAGGATTTAGACTTAGCCGGCGGTGGTAACTTTTTGTACAAGTATACTAATGACGTTACAAAATGATGGAGGATATGGTGCAAGCTAGCTTAGCTCGAGATATGGATGATAAGGATCGAGATAGGAGGACGAGAAAGACCGTGGCTGGCATCGAGAGCAGCTTCGACAATGAGGTAATTCATGAACTTAAAGCTTTATCTAACCATTTTTCTACTTTTGAAGATAGGTTGGACATTATGGACAAAGACCTCAAGGTGATTGCACACGGGTGCAACAATTGCAGAGGAATGCACTATACCGAAGATTGTAAAGAGGAGGCTACCGAGCAAGTCAATTTTGTCCAGAACCAATACCGAGGAGGTTATCAACGAGGACTATTCCAAAGAAACCCCGGTAATTCTAACTTTAATTCTAGTTATGCTAGAAATAACTTTGGTTCTTTTCAAAATAGGTGGCAAAGGAGTAATGGTCAACCCGAGCAACCAAAAGTGGAGAATGAAGTCAAGGAGGATCCGATTGTCAAGCTCACCAACATGATGGAGAAGTATATGGATATGAACGACAAAAGGCACAACTCCTTAGCAAGCTATACAAAGTCGCTCAATGAGAAGATAAGTAATCTCAATCAAAAGGTTGACAAGGGAGCAAGAAATCAACAAGCCGCAATCAAGGACTTGGAGAGGAGGATAGATAGATGGATTGAGCAGAATGCAAAGAAGGAGAACAACTCGAGTCCAAGGCAAATCATCCAAGGCGGCTCAAGTTCAACTCAAGAAGGCCCGAGTACGAGTCAAAAGTACCAACCACCAATCGGACGCAACGAGAATGTGAACGCAGTGTTCACCGAAGGTAATTACTCTACTGAGCTTTCTAATGATTTTTGTGAAGTGTCCAATCAGGTATAGGTCGTATGGGAGCCAAACGGAGAAGAAACGAGCAAAAACGCAAAACTGGAATCTGTCCAGGTACCACCAGCGCCGCTGGCTGCACAAGCCAGCGCCGCTCAGACACCACCAGCACCGCTGGTGGGTCCGTCAGTCCAGATTCGCGCGAAACTTCATTTTCATCTGTTTTTCAAGGAGATATCGAGACCCAATTCGCTTCAAAGTGCAAAATCAAAGATGGGGACAACTCGAACAGAAGGGATGAAGTTCAAGGTCCCGAGGCACCGGATGACGGGACACAGCTACCGCAAGTATCTGAAGATCCAGGAAGTTTTCTTATTCTTTGCACTATTAATAATGAATATTTTTCATGTGCATTAGCTGATTTAGGGTCAAGTATTAATGTAACATCCTAAATTTTTTTCTCGGTTATGTTGACCTTGTCTTTATTTAACTTTAACTTGCTATATTAAGTTGTTAATTATATGTGGTTTAATGTAGCTATTAATTATGTAGATATTTATATGTGTAAAGTGAATTATGTGTGCAGCAAATAAATATATTGTTACTTGTTATCGTTCTTGAACAAACCCAAAATTAATTCAATTAGTAGTTAAGTTTGATTAAAGTTTGTATTGTCTGGAAATGATAAACAAAAACCTTTTTACTATTATTTGGGTTTATATAATAAGTTATCCATCTTCATATTAGAGGGCCTTAACTTTGGGCTAGGTAGTCGCAGTAGGCGAGAAAACAAAAAAATAACAAATAAGGAATGGAGAAAAATGTTTGAAAGGAGGCCACATTATGATTGTTTTCAATTAAATGAGAGGGCCCAGAGTACAGGATAATAAAATAACTAAGAGAAACCCTTATAAGGGAGCTTGTATTTTGTCTGATTGTGCACCAAACCGCGTCGAGAGACTTTGTGGAATGTATGGTAAACCCTAAGAGGGTTCCCCAAAGGTAGGAACGGTGTTCCTTTACGCCAACTAAGGTTGTTTGATATGAATGTCGAAGCTTGTTCGACTTTAGGGTTTTTATCCGATCGGTGATCGTATGAGTTGTGTGTTTCATTTATGGAGAAATCCTCCTCCTTTTATAGGTAGACTTTTCTTGGAGGAGAAGGTTAGGGTTTTCCCCTTCCTTATTTGAATCAAACTCTACTTGCCATCTTTATCCGATTTAGTTTCCTTAGGAGATAATCCTTAGAATATTCCGGACTAGGCAAGGATATGTATTTATCTTTGGAAAGGATTTGTGTTAATCCTTTAGCTATTCGATCGGTTTAAGCACCTCCGTGCTTGTGCCCTTCGTGAGGGTGCTTCGTGTTGTATATCCATCGTATGGTGACTCGAAGGAGTACATCGTCAAGCTCCCCAGTCTAATGTTATAGACTGCTAGGGATATGATTTTAGACTATACTCGTAACTCTCTTGTTAATCTTTGTCTTCGTAGGAACAAATAATATCTTCGAAAAACAAGATGTGCATTCTTGTTTGTTTGATGATCCATCTTCGAATTACGTACTCTGTTTAACTTGTGTTTAGAGAGAATTTATTCGAGGGACCATATTTGCACTTTCCTTAATTATCGGGGGGCGAAGGCCGGTGACTCTTTATGCAGGGACTAAAAGTGAAATATTTGGGAGTTAAGTGGCTCCGTATTTAATATTGGTGGCAAGTGGCGTTGGTGTAATGCCTTGGAAAGTGCGCGTGTTTGAGATTCCTTAAATACCTTCCCCTTTTCATCTTTTTTCCCTCCACTGTTCCTTTTACCCTATCGATACTCCTCCGCCGATCGATCATCATTCCAGGTATTTTTCTGCTTCTTACTTTGTTTATTTTTAGAGAATGACAAAGATAGGTATTAAGTCGACATTCTCTTCGATTACGATCGAACAACTTAGGGTTTTCATAGATGCATTTTTCCCAAATAAGATTAGCAGTTTCCGAATTCCAGGCAAGAAACGGAGTATTCTTTCTCCACCTAATAGCTTTGTTGGGGTGTATCTAGATTCCTTTTTATCGGGTAATGTTAGGTATCCTTTCACTCCATTCTTCCTTAGCGTTCTTAGCCATTATGGGAACCACTTTTCTCGGTGGCATCCACAGTCGAAAATTATTGCATTTGAGGTCATGTGTCATGCATATGGTGGCGAACCCTCTGTGGATTTGTTCAGGAGATTCGCAAATATTTGCGATGCTGGTGACTGGGTCACTATTCAAAATAGGCCAGGAACGCTGGATGTTTCGTGAAGGGAGGAGTGACTATTATGGATTGGAAAAATCGATTTGTTTATATGAAGGAAGGGTTAATCCCTCAGGATTTTAGTATCTTGTTTGATATGAATGTCGAAGCTTGTTCGACTTTAGGGTTTTTATCCGATCGGTGATCGTATGAGTTGTGTGTTTCATTTATGGAGAAATCCTCCTCCTTTTATAGGTAGACTTTTCTTGGAGGAGAAGGTTAGGGTTTTCCCCTTCCTTATTTGAATCAAACTCTACTTGCCATCTTTATCCGATTTAGTTTCCTTAGGAGATAATCCTTAGAATATTCCGGACTAGGCAAGGATATGTATTTATCTTTGGAAAGGATTTGTGTTAATCCTTTAGCTATTCGATCGGTTTAAGCACCTCCGTGCTTGTGCCCTTCGTGAGGGTGCTTCGTGTTGTATATCCATCGTATGGTGACTCGAAGGAGTACATCGTCAAGCTCCCCAGTCTAATGTTATAGACTGCTAGGGATATGATTTTAGACTATACTCGTAACTCTCTTGTTAATCTTTGTCTTCGTAGGAACAAATAATATCTTCGAAAAACAAGATGTGCATTCTTGTTTGTTTGATGATCCATCTTCGAATTACGTACTCTGTTTAACTTGTGTTTAGAGAGAATTTATTCGAGGGACCATATTTGCACTTTCCTTAATTATCGGGGGGCGAAGGCCGGTGACTCTTTATGCAGGGACTAAAAGTGAAATATTTGGGAGTTAAGTGGCTCCGTATTTAATATTGGTGGCAAGTGGCGTTGGTGTAATGCCTTGGAAAGTGCGCGTGTTTGAGATTCCTTAAATACCTTCCCCTTTTCATCTTTTTTCCCTCCACTGTTCCTTTTACCCTATCGATACTCCTCCGCCGATCGATCATCATTCCAGGTATTTTTCTGCTTCTTACTTTGTTTATTTTTAGAGAATGACAAAGATAGGTATTAAGTCGACATTCTCTTCGATTACGATCGAACAACTTAGGGTTTTCATAGATGCATTTTTCCCAAATAAGATTAGCAGTTTCCGAATTCCAGGCAAGAAACGGAGTATTCTTTCTCCACCTAATAGCTTTGTTGGGGTGTATCTAGATTCCTTTTTATCGGGTAATGTTAGGTATCCTTTCACTCCATTCTTCCTTAGCGTTCTTAGCCATTATGGGAACCACTTTTCTCGGTGGCATCCACAGTCGAAAATTATTGCATTTGAGGTCATGTGTCATGCATATGGTGGCGAACCCTCTGTGGATTTGTTCAGGAGATTCGCAAATATTTGCGATGCTGGTGACTGGGTCACTATTCAAAATAGGCCAGGAACGCTGGATGTTTCGTGAAGGGAGGAGTGACTATTATGGATTGGAAAAATCGATTTGTTTATATGAAGGAAGGGTTAATCCCTCAGGATTTTAGTATCTTGTTTGATAGAGGGATTCTTGATGATGTGAAAAATTTAGTTGATCCTCTTCCAGCTGGGGAGGATGCTAGTCCTTTGTTCAAGGAAATTAGTGAAAACCATATAGTGGTATTATCATATCCTGAGAGTGTTCTTTTCAAAGAAAAGATTGTAGACTTGTTACCAACTGGAGAGGAAGAAATGGATGGTGAGCCTTTGTCTGCTCTGTTACTTGTGTTTAGAGAGAATTTATTCGAGGGACCATATTTGCACTTTCCTTAATTATCGGGGGGCGAAGGCCGGTGACTCTTTATGCAGGGACTAAAAGTGAAATATTTGGGAGTTAAGTGGCTCCGTATTTAATATTGGTGGCAAGTGGCGTTGGTGTAATGCCTTGGAAAGTGCGCGTGTTTGAGATTCCTTAAATACCTTCCCCTTTTCATCTTTTTTCCCTCCACTGTTCCTTTTACCCTATCGATACTCCTCCGCCGATCGATCATCATTCCAGGTATTTTTCTGCTTCTTACTTTGTTTATTTTTAGAGAATGACAAAGATAGGTATTAAGTCGACATTCTCTTCGATTACGATCGAACAACTTAGGGTTTTCATAGATGCATTTTTCCCAAATAAGATTAGCAGTTTCCGAATTCCAGGCAAGAAACGGAGTATTCTTTCTCCACCTAATAGCTTTGTTGGGGTGTATCTAGATTCCTTTTTATCGGGTAATGTTAGGTATCCTTTCACTCCATTCTTCCTTAGCGTTCTTAGCCATTATGGGAACCACTTTTCTCGGTGGCATCCACAGTCGAAAATTATTGCATTTGAGGTCATGTGTCATGCATATGGTGGCGAACCCTCTGTGGATTTGTTCAGGAGATTCGCAAATATTTGCGATGCTGGTGACTGGGTCACTATTCAAAATAGGCCAGGAACGCTGGATGTTTCGTGAAGGGAGGAGTGACTATTATGGATTGGAAAAATCGATTTGTTTATATGAAGGAAGGGTTAATCCCTCAGGATTTTAGTATCTTGTTTGATAGAGGGATTCTTGATGATGTGAAAAATTTAGTTGATCCTCTTCCAGCTGGGGAGGATGCTAGTCCTTTGTTCAAGGAAATTAGTGAAAACCATATAGTGGTATTATCATATCCTGAGAGTGTTCTTTTCAAAGAAAAGATTGTAGACTTGTTACCAACTGGAGAGGAAGAAATGGATGGTGAGCCTTTGTCTGCTCTGTTACTTGTGTCTGTAACATCCCAATCTTTTTATTTAACGGTTGACTAGAGTCGTTAAGTCAACATCACATGCCGTTAAGTCTTTGATAGATTTTATGTTTATATGTAGTTAATGAGTTGTATATGTCCATAGAGGTGTTTTGGGCTAGTTATGAGATGTTTGGGAGTCTAGGGATCAATTTTGACATGTGGTGAAAGTCAAAAACGGGATTAGGGTGTTTGAGGGAGTCATTAGTTCATTATTTGCAGCCATAATACCTTTCCTCTCAAGCCCTAGCCATCCTTTGATCCCCTATCAAGATTCGAAGCCGAGAATCCACTAAACGTGTGATTATGGAGTGATTGATCAAGTATTATGCATTCCCATTGTGATCTTCATGAAGTAAAGGTATATTGATTTTAATTTTATATCTTTTTGATCATTTGAATCATTAGAAATCAGATCAAGACCATTGGAGGGTCAATTGATGTCGAAATAACGTTTGTTTTAATAATGCAAATCATATGTGGTTTAATAAAGGAGTTCTTTGCATTATAATGGTTTGAAAATGAAGGATTTTGATGTATGAAAGTCATGTATTTTATTTGGAGTCGTTTGGATATGGTTTTGGAGTGAAATCATTCGAAGTTGTGCAGATTCGGGGTTAGTTGCAGCGCAACTAGCAGTTGCGGCGCAACTGGTTTCCAGAATGATAAGTTGCGGCGCAACATAGTGTGTTGCGGCGCAACTGGGGGTTTGAATTGCGGCGCAACGTGTAGGTTTCGGCGCAACTGTGAAACAGAAAGTTAAGTTGCGGTGCAACGTGGTATGTTGCGGCGCAACAGTGTCAGTTTGAAAATGAGTTTAACTTTTGAATCTCTAATGCGTAGTTGTTGTCGTGGGTCATGTTTGTAGGTGTGTAGGTCTGAGATATGACTTTATTAACGTGAGAATTAGCGTGTCTAATGGTCGTTTACTAAATATAGGTAGACGAGATTATTTTCTTTGCACGGTAACTTAGTTATCGGTTGACGAGTGCTTCTGTGAGGTAAGATACACTACTTTTGACACGCTGAGGGTTCAACAAATGAAGGTTTCATAATTATAACTTCCCAATTGTTAACGTATGTTGTTTATGGGTGTATGGGGTTACACGGGAGGTAATATGGGTTATGTAGTTGACCTTTGAGACCTGAAATGCAGTCCCTCATGATATGTAACGTAGTGCATGTTATGATATGATGTATGATGTAGTGTAATGTATGAAGTAATATGCAGTGTTTTGATATGAAGTAATATGCAGTGTCTTGTAATGCAGTGTGATGTAGTTTATGTAGTTATGTGCATGTATGTATGGCTTGGTCATCTAGAACACTAGACTTGCTAAGTTGCCATGTCACGTGCACGTTTAAGGGCCCAAAACGTAAAAGCAGTTAACGTAGTAAATGTTTAGGTAATGCAGTCACCTAAACTAAATGAGATGCAGGTTCGAGCTTGTTAAAATGAGATGCAGAAAGTGTTAAGCTTAACCCGTACTTGCCCTAGCCCGGCTAAGTGCGTTGATGCAGGTTGCTTGGGTGGCTCCTAGCAACATGGTCATTGAGATGCAGTTGAGTAATACGAGGGGTCTGACCCGCCCTCATTTGTCTTGTACATACGGATTACTCGGGGATTGGCTTGCCATTCCTTAACGACGCTTGATGTACAGCCGTGTGGGGCTTGTCATCTAGTCGGGTGTAACTTATGTTGCACATTAACGCAGTTAAACACGTAGTAAAGCAGTTAATGAAGTAAAGCAGTTAATGTAGTAAAGCAGCTAAACGTAGTAAAGCAGTTAATGAAGTAAAGCAGTTAATGAAGTAAAGCAGTTAATGTAGTAAAGCAGTTAAAACGTAGTCAATGTAGAAAGCAGTTACGTGGCTATACATGTGTAATGAAGTAATGCAGGATAGGCACATTTAGGGTGGTTCATCCTAATATGAAGTATTGTGTGTTGTGCCTAAATGAAGTAATGCAGGATAGGCACATTTAGGGTGGTTCATCCTAATATGAAGTATTGTGTGTTGTGCCTAAATGAAGTATTTAAATCCATAACGTTTGAAATGGACAATTGTTTTATAACCTGAGTGTTATCTTACTTAGCTAATTCGTTAGCTAACACTTGTCTTTTGAAATGTGTTGTTCCCTCAGGTTTAGCATAGCTGAGGTTGTGGATGAAGTCGAGTGAGGAATGGGTAGATAGCTTGATGCAGTCCTTAGCTACCCATAGTTGCTGAAATTTCTATAGACATTTGTTTATGTTTGTCTTTTATGAAGTTTGACTATTTTGTAGTCGGTTGTGTTTTGTGTTGGGCAGCCGACGGGGTTCCATTTAGACTTGTTGTGATGAATTGACTAAGTAACACCAATGAATAAGGAAAGCAAACGGATTTTAATTGGTTGGGACTTTTAAAGTTTCTTCCGCTTTATTTTAACGCCGTTAGGCGAAAATTTTTGGAAACCCGTATTTTTAAACGCAGGGTGTTACAGTGTCTCTGTTGTATTATTCTTCCTCTTCTTCCGTTTTTCCTTCTTTTTTTTCTTTTTTTTTTGAATTTGCTTAATTTTTGTAGATATGAGTTTCGAGCACTTTGTGAAGAAGGGTGGAGATGTTGCACAGTCATCTTCTGAAGCTGTTTGCGAACCTCAGCCCGTGCCTTCTTCTGCACAAGGAAGGAGGGTGATAGTAATGTAGAAGGTCTTGCATCGTCTCCTCCTAGGAATACATGCTTTCCTAAGGAAGAAAGGACTCCTCCTGCTGCTGTTGCTGAAGGAGATGATGATGATGTAGAAATAACTGGTGTGAAGGTAAGCGATTGGAAGGTTCCCGAGGTCGGTATTGCCTCTCGTCTTTGTGATAGGAAGGGGACTAGGTCTTCTCCAGGCCTTCCGTTGAAGAAAAGGAAGGCGAATTTAAAGGGTATATAATCCCTATTTTTATTTTTGTTCTCCTCTCTCCCTCGTTTTCCCTCCTTTTGTTTTTTACTTTTGATTGTGTGCAGCGTATGCTGTATTTGATCGTGCAGATAGTTCATCGTCGAAGGCCTATGTTGACGAAGATGATGTTCCTCTTGATGTCCTTCGTAACATGAAGGACTTAGATTTCCTTCGATCGTATAATAAGCATGTTGAATGTCAAAGTAAAATGAATTTAGTTGTGGAGGAGCGTCTGAGAGCTACTTGTTCTCGTGTTGAAGATTTGCTAGAACAATTGGGTGAGAAGAATCAGGAGTGTGAGAGGTTGAAGAAGTCCTTTGATGATGTGAAAAACCAGTCAGATGAAGTTTCAAGCTTAAAGAGAAAGTTGCAGGAGGCTGAAGTAGGTTTCAAGATTCGGGAAGAGGAGATTGCGGTGTTGAAGCAGAAGCTAACCAACTCCGTTTTGAATCTTAACCTAGAGAGGGAGGTGTCATCTGGACTGTCCAAGCTGGTGCAGGAGCATATTTCGGAGCATGCTAAGCTAATAACCGATGTAATTCCTTATGCTTGCAGGGCTTTGGTGGACAGTGACGAATTCGGGAGACTTGTTGCAGCGGTGATTACAGCGAACAGGGATGATGAGAGGTCTCTTATCTTGAAGAAGTTGAGCGATGATGGGAAGGTGGATTTGGCTTCTTGTTCTGATTTCAATGCTAATTCGGCTAAGGCTATTGACCAAGCTGTAGCGAACTACAAGAATGCTGATTTTCCATTTATTGATAAGCTAACCTCCGATCCTGCTGCTTCGTATAACACTTTGATGCACATTGTTCCTGACAAGATTGATCCTGTCTCAACATCTGCCCCTTCAAGTATGGATTCATGTGTCCCTCCTGTGGTGACTTCTGTTTCACCGTCCCATCAAGAGACTTTAACTGCTAATGTGACCGCTTCTTCTTAAAACTGTTATGCTCGGCCTGTGGCCTTGAGACAGTATTTATTTTGCTTTGTTTGAAGATATTGTGACTTTGGAACTTTGTTAGTTTTGATCTTGCTTAGTGTGCAGGTTTTGCAAATACTGTCATGGTTTGTGTTGGCCATGGTACTTTGTTTTTTGATATCTCATAGTATGTGACCTTTGAAAGGGCCGGATTTTCCTAAAGGTTTATATGACCTTCGCATGATTTTAATTGCACAGTGTTGAGGGTATTCCCATTCGATTATTTTGTGTCTCACATTATGTGCATGGTTACGAAGGTGATTTTCTTCGTGATTTTCATGTCTTATTTTTGTTTGCATGCTTCGTAGTAAAGATTTTACTTACGATTAGGCTCTTATGTCATGTAGGCGTCCCTTTGAACATACATTTTTGGCCTTAGTAGCATGTCTTTATTGGATTGATTTGTACGTACATGGTAAAAATACGATAGGGAGCGACCCTTCGTATGTATAGTAAATAGGAGATCACTGTGTGACCTAAAAAGCTAAAAAATTTCATTAATTACTTTGTGATTACATAAATTCCTAATGGGATTGCTGTTTATTCGTCTAAGGGGTGCAACCTATTACATTTATCACTTTTGTGAGAAAATAAAGGCTACGAAGCAATCCAAGCACATTGTGCTTTTTTCCATATTTCCTTCAGTTACCGTCTTTCTTTGTCCCAAAGGATCCAGTGGATTCCTCTGGGTCATAGGTCTGTGAAGGTTTGTCTGGATCTGAGGTTGATTCTTCGGTATCCGATGATTCATTGTTTTCTTTATGAATCATGAATATTGTTTGTTCCGGAGCTTTGTTCCTTTCTTGACTACCCTCTTCGTCCTTTACTTTGCCGAATTTCCACTAGCAGGTGACCTAACTCTCCCTTCTTTATAGCTTTGCTTATGGCCTTTCTTAAGTTGATACAGTCATTAGTGTCATGACCATGATCACAGTGAAATTCACAGTACTCATCATAATTCTTTTTGTTTTTGTTAGTGAGCTTCGGAGGGGGTGCGAAGGTCTTTGCTACCGTTTCTGTTGCCAGGATCGCCCTTGGGGTCTTGGTAAGTTCTGGAAGGATTGGCCTTTCTTTACCCTTGTCTTCCTTGCTATATGGGGAATACCTGATCCGACTATCTTTGTTGTTAAATGAATTTTGTTTCCTTTTACCTCCGGAGGACTCCCCATCTTGTGTTGGTCCTCCGATGCTATTGGAAGCCGTATCCCTGGCATCTAGCCATGCGTATGCCTTGGCCTTCGTATCCTTGAAAGTCTCTAGGAGCTTTTCTACTAGATGTTCGATTAGGGCTCGGCTTCGGCATCCATGAATGAGGCCTGATATCCTTTGGGATTCTGGCAAGGTAGGTATCTCTTGAGTTTCATTGGTGTACCTATTTATGAAGGCTCTCTTGCCTTCCTTTGTTCCTTGCTTGATATTGTGGGCTGCGATATGTGTTTTCCTATGCTTCTTTTGCTGGCTGAAGTGTGCTCGAAATTTTTCTTTCAGATCAGAGAAACGTGTGATTGATCCCTTCGGGAGGTTGTTAAACCATTCTCTAGCATCACTTTTGAGTACCCATCCGAAAGCCCTGCAGGCTACCGGGTCATTCCATTGTTGCATTGCTACTGCTCCTCTGAATAATTGTAGGAAGTCATCAGGGTCAGTCTTTCCTTCGTACGTTCCTAGATGGGAAGGGCACTTCATATTTTTGGGTAGTGGGTACTTTTGTATCCATTCGACCAGAGGTGAGATATTTGATTCATCTTCGAGGGGGAAAGGCTGTTATTGACCTACGTTTGCTCCTCCCATGTTAAGTGTTGTTGTCGGAGGTGCATTGGTTCCCCAAGGGTATCCTCCGTAATGCGCATACCACGGGGGGTAAAACGGGTGAGGCCCTAGTTCAGGCATTGCGTACGAATATTCAGAGAGTTGGGATTGAGTCATGGGGTAGCTTTAGGGGTATCCCAGAAGTGCGAGACCGTACCTTAGGGGTGCGGGGCCGTACCCTGGAGGCATCGGAGGTGGGATTCCCCAATATGAATAGTAGTCGTATGGACGTGGGATCCCTTGAGGGATAGTTATCGTGGAATCCGTAACAATAGGGGTACCTAGGGCATTGTTGGTTCCTGCTCGGGACCTTGGGGTTCTTGTCAAATCGGGGAAGTTGAGTCCCGCAACACTCGTAAATCCCGGAAACCCTTCGTTGCGATCGAGGGGTGACGTCTGGGCTTTGGGGGTTGCGTGCGTTGTTCCCTGTTGGTCTTCCATCTTGATCCTCCACCTACCATTCTTCGTCAGTTTCATCTTCAAAGTTCAGTGTTCTTCCCACCATTCGCTGTCTATTGATATACCTCAGGGCTTCCTCAAGTAGGTCTCTGTTCCCCAAGAGGTGTTCTTCATTAATTTGTTCTGCTCGTCTTGAGGATTCTGCCCTATTATTTCGCCTTTGATAAAGTATAGAAGGATCTGGGCGGTAGGTATGGTTCAAGCTGAATGGCGATTGGGAGGCCGCTTTGAGTCCCATTCACCGGAGTGCTGAATGATGGGGATGAGACTCCAGCCGCTTGGGATGCGGCCGCGCTGAGTGGGGTTTCTGGACCTGCGCTCGACATGGTTTTAGTGAATCGGTGTGGTGGTTTGATGGTGGGTTTCTGGACCTGCGCTCGACATGGTTTTAGTGAATCGGTGTGGTGGTTTGATGGTGGGTTTCTTGTATGATGTCCCACGGATGGCGCCAAATGATTGTGCACCAAACCGCGTCGAGAGACTTTGTGGAATGTATGGTAAACCCTAAGAGGGTTTTAGGTTTTGTTGGCGATTCCCCGAAGGTAGGAACGGTGTTCCTTTAAGCCAACTAAGGTTGTTTGATATGAATGTCGAAGCTTGTTCGACTTTAGGGTTTTTATCCGATCGGTGATCGTATGAGTTGTGTGTTTCAATTATGGAGAAATCCTCCTCCTTTTATAGGAGGAGGTTTCTTGGAGGAGAATGTTAGGGTTTTCCCCTTCCTTCTTTGAATCAAACTCTACTTGCCATCTTTATCCGATTTAGTTTCCTTAGGAGATAATCCTTAGAATATTCCGGACTAGGCAAGGATATTTATTTATCTTTGGAAAGGATTTGTGTTAATCATTTAGCTATTCGATCGGTTTAAGCACCTCCGTGCTTGTGCCCTTCGTGAGGGTGCTTCATGTTGTATATCCTTCGTATGGTGACTGGAAGGGGTATATCGTCATTGTCGAAGGAAGAGGAGCCGCCACAAAGTTAAAAGAAAAGAGTATTGAACTTGAGGAGTCGCTATTCAGGAAAAAGAAAGGAAATAAATCTTCTTGTACCTTGATTTCTATTCTAGCCTTAGCAATAGCTAGTAATAATAATAATACGACGTCTAAGAAAAAGGGGATCGATGACGGAGTTTCACCTTTTCTGGTTTTGCTATTGTGTTGATGGAATGGATCAAATCGAGACGATATAAAGGTAGACTATTGTGAGTATCCTCATGTTGATATCTATGATAAGAAGCCAAGTTTTGATGGAGTTTCGATTGTGTGGCCGATAAACGGTTACGAGGTCAGTTTCATTATAAGTATAACTCTTTCGTAGTTTTAATTGAAATAGAGATCGTTATTAGTATTAACATGGGGGGCGAGGAGGGACTAGGGTATGGTCGAGTGTCTGTGCGAGTATAGTAGGTCGTGATTTAGGATTTCATATTGGGGTTGCGCATGTACATATATTTATCGGAGAAGATAAGGCGAATAGATCTTGTTTTAATCTAATGATGAGTTTAAAATGAGAAACGAGGTAGTGGTTGTTTAAATATGAGGTAAAAGAAACTTCAAGTGAAGTCACATAATGAGTTGTATATGGTGTTCTATAAGAATTGAAATTCATGACAGCATATATATAATCATGCAGCCATGCAAGTAGTTTAACAAGTCATGTAATATAGGGATATGATAAAGGGAAATTAATTGGCTAATGATGTCATATTTTTAATTAACCATGAATGGTGATTAGAAGAATTCATGGTCATCCATGCTATATCATATTGTTTAGTAGTCTTTTAATTCAAATACTATATTGGTCCTATCATGTCAGCAAATGATTAAACACACTACAAGAAAAATGTCGATTAGTGACGAAAAACATTTGGTCACTAATTTATCTTAGTGACCAAATTTTCGTCACTAACAATCAAAATTTGGTCACTATTGTGGTTAGTTACCAAATTTTGAGTGGTCACTTTTCGTCACTAAAGGTCCGTCACTAATTTTGTTTAGAGACAAAAAAATGTTATTTTTTGGCCACTAATTTTGTTTAGTGACCAAATTTAGTGACCACTTTTTAATAATGGTAACTAAATAAGGTTATTAGTGACCAAATTTTAGTTGTCACTAAGCAAAATGGTCACTAATCGACATTTTTCTTGTAGTGACATATTATGTACTGTTTGTACGTAAACTTAAGAATTATGGTAGTAATTGGCGTAATAGTATGACCTCCTCTTATAATCTAGACCGCGCGTATATATACAGTTGAGTTGTCGTCGTTATTAATATTAGTATCTTTATATATATGATTGTTTAGGTATTCGGACATCCGAGAAGTAAGGAGTTAAGTTGTGTTATTACTACTGTCCAAGATAAGGTAAGATAACTTACTTTTGACACATGAGGGACACAACAAAACATAGATTTGTTAATTATTCTCCATTTCATGTTGTTTAAATTATATCATGCATATGTTGGGTATGGATATATGTGGGAGGTGATTGGGATAATATTTATGTATGCTTAGTAGTTATGAGCACTGATGTGATATTGTGGCTTAAAGTAGTTTATGAATGACATGTTTATGCATGCTTAGTAGTCGTGATCTATATTGTTAAAATGTGGACTAAAGTGGTTGTGAATGTGATATTGTGGATATTTGTGGACTTGTACACATAGTACACTAGACATGATTTATGTTGCTATGCCACGTGCACGTTAAGGGCCTTAATGTATTAAAGTGGATTAAAGTAGACAAAATGGATTAAAGTAGATAAAGTGGATTTATGTAGACACTATTAAGTGTGCAAAGTCTCGAGCACCAAAGTGGAAAAGAGTTAAGCTTAACCCACACTAGTCTAATGGGCTATTGTGCAAAGTGGATCACTCGGGGGTACCGTACATGCTCTCGTGTGACACAACCTAAAGTGGTAGAGTATTTCCGGGTGGCGTGGTTGACCATTAGTGTGTAACGGATTACTCGTGGATATGGTTATGCATATCCGTAACGACAACGATGAACCACCGTGAGTTCTACCCATCAAGTCGAGTGTGAGGTTTCCTGTGAGGTCTTATGACCGCTTATACACAAAACCTTTAAAGTTGTAAATAATTGGCATAACCTAAAGTGGATCAAAGTGGATAAATGTGAAATTATTAAGTGGATTAAAGTGAAGTATTGAGGATTGCTAGGCACATTATTAGTTTGATGAACCTTATTATGTGTGATTATGTGGATGTGTGTGTTGTGCTTATACATATGTGTGAGATGATTTCTTATGAAACATTTTAATTGGCAATCCTTGTTTTGTATTAACATGTTATCTTACTCGGCTTTTTAAGCTGACACTTGTGTTTTGTGGAAATGTGTTGTGCCCTCAGGTTAGGCGTTGATCAGTGACATGGTAGCTTGTGAGATGGGTCGCTTTTACTGGAGCTTTTGGACGTTGGCTTTAGTTACCCATAGTTGCATTTAATTAAGTGGACATTATTTAGCCGTTAGGCATTTTTTATGTTGATTGTAGATTTCATGAGAATTATTGTGATGATTCTGTTGGTAACACCTTTTGAAACATTTAATGTGGTTTAATGATTCCGTTAGGAATCAAATGAGATTTTTTTAAACGTCGCTTCTGCACTTTACTTAACAGAGTTATATTTTATGTTGAAATTTTTTTGAAATCCACATTTTTATAAAGATGGGTGTTACAAATTGGTATCAGAGCAGTAGTTTAAGCGAACCATTGGCCATAGGTGTGAGTCATGGACTTAAACTAATAGTGTTGTTGCGCATTTGAGTTTAGGTAGCTGCGCCTTATCCTTTAGGAGCTTGCTTTTAGGACGGGTTAGGGTTGAGTGAGAGAGTAAGATTAAGGCTTTTATTTATTTGTTGTTTATATGCATAAATGTGTTGTTTAGCCTTATTTTCTTTACTTTTCGCTTTATCCATCGCTAAAGATTACGAAGCTTTCGGTAGATAACTCCTTATGAGAACTTGTACTAATTCCCCTATATTGAATTTGATAAGTGATTTGAATTGGGAATTATGAGGAAGAATGAGTAGAAATATTTTAAGTGTAAATTTGGTTGTTTTATGTAGCAAGAGAAATTGTAAATTCAGCTGATAATGTTGTGATGTAAGTTGTGGTCGCTGTCAACCCCACTAGGTTAGTGACAATGATTAGTAGAGATGATTTGTGACGTGATGGTAAAGGAGTATGTTTGAGGTTTTTCTAAAGGAGGAGGTATAATCGGTGATACAAAAGTGAGGTAATGAACCAGCACGAGAAATGATACAATTACAATTATGGTCCGGAACATAATTGCAAGTGTATCATGACACAAGTGTGTTTGTGGCTATGCTTATGTTTACCGGTGTGAGATGAATCTGAGTTGGTCAGGTTGTTATATAGTGAATATACTCATATGGGTGGTGAGTATGGAGTACCCACTTAGTTGTAACTTAATAGTAGCAATGCTTGAGATGCAAAAAAAAATAAAAAAAAATATATTCGTTGGGGTAAAAAAAAAGAGAGATGTCAGCGTATTTGATTGGTTGTTGTCAAAAGGAAGAACTTCTTGAAAAGAAAATACAAATTTTTTTTTTTACACATACGTGTGTTTTTCTTGAAGGTGTAAGTCTTAAAAAAAAAAAGAGTGTCATAGTCTCTTGTAGTTTATTCTAGCTAGATATAAGGTATAGTTGTTTTCATCGTGTACTAGCTAGCCAAAGAAATAAGAGAAACTCAACGTGTTATTTAGAAAGAATATGGAACTGTCCATGTGCTTAGGGTGTAGTCGAAAATATATATGTATATATGTAGGGGTGAGATATAATTTTTCATCGTGTACTAGCTAGCCAAAGAAATAAGAGAAACTCAACGTGTTATTTAGAAAGAATATGGAACTGTCCATGTGCTTAGGGTGTAGTCGAAAATATATATGTATATATGTAGGGGTGAGATAAATTGAGTCCAACCAATAAAAAAGGTCCAAGAGTTCAGATATGAGCCGTCCATTTTTTAGATCAGATCAAAAACACGGAGGGGTAATAAGGTCAATTTATGTCTTTTTTTCTTCAACAAGGTTTACAGAGATTTATAATCGCCATTATTACCAATATACCATCCTTCATTCCTTCTACGATGAAAGTCGACCGTCACCGCCATGTCAAATAGTCTAACCACCACCGTCACTCCCACCATTATGTAGAATCTCTGTAACCTCCATCTTCATTTCATTGTTAGATGATAATCCCAATTCCGACACTACCACGACAGTTAATTGTAAGTTTAACCTAATTTTGATAATTTTGATGATTATTTAATTAAGCAGTTTTCAGTTTTTGTTTGTTTTTTTAATTTTGATTTTGTTTATAATTTGATTGATACGTTTTGATACATTGATTGTAATTATATCATTGTTTTTTGGTGTGGTAAAAGTAATTGATCTATTTGGATTTTGAATTTTTTTGTTTTGAGATTGTGAAATAAGTTGACCCTGATTTTAATTTATGCATTGTATTATTTAAAAAAACCTTGATATATTTTTTTGATTATGTATGTCAGTATGTTTGATTTTTGTTTTGCTTTAATTTAAAAAAAAAACTTGATACTATTTTTATTATGTTGTTGAGAATTTGAGATATATTTTTTTAAATTTAACACATATTATGTATGTATGCATAGTAGGACACTTGTTACCCTGCCTGTCTGACCTTCTCTAGTTAGATATCGATGTTATTATGGATCCCTTTTTTCCTTGTCCAGGTGCGTGCTGCCATCAAGGTCAAGGCACAGTTATCATTTGCTTTACATCTTCCGGAAGAGCTGCAAGGTCAGTATGTGTTAGATTCTATGCAACAAATGCTCAGCCTTTTCATCAATTCGATTGAACCTGATCGAGCCGTAAATCATTTTTCAACAAAGAATGACCCCGCCATAGAGGATCTTCTGGTACGGTATTTCGTTATTTCTAGCCCTGATGTCTTCTCATCTTTAGCATACACTTGCAATTTTATTAGAAAGCGAGACAAAATGGAAGTTACTATATGATAAAACTCATACTATTTCTGATTTGCTCTTTGTGTGTAATGTTTATTTTCTACAGAATGATGCTAGGTCATTTACAATATTAGACTCTGTTCATATAAAGTTGTCGAAACCGAAAGCTTTATTGAAACTTTGCCTCGTTCTGAATATAGGGTGAGTATTCATACCATTGAATATTTATTTTTTTTCATTTCTATCGAGTACAATTATCTTGTGACCGAGAAAATGCTACTGGAGATGTTTAACGGCCCTTTAGGCAGGAAAGCCAATAGCAAAGAGAATTATAAGGGACAAGTGCAGGGTAGATAAGAGAGCAATTTGTAATGCCCGATGAGAAAAGGGAGAAGAAACAACACACACCCATATATATATGCATACATACGTTAGTTAGTTGACTGTTTAGCTAGGCAGGGGAGATGACCATTTGACCGGGTTCTTCTATACAGAACATCATTGGGAGAGGAGGAAAAGGGGGGGTTGACCGGGAATCCGGATACCTTGGTTACACTGAGTACATCTGATCTGGGTCAATGGCTCTCCCTTTCTAGGTAACCTCAACAAGGAAAACCTTATATGTTTACATATAGTGTACTTGAACATGATAGAGATACATAACTGTTTCATTTTCATCATTTTAAAGTACTTACGTAAAATTTGTGAGAGATTTGGTAGAATGTAGAGGTTTTAGCTACAATTGATATGTGTGGACTCTAACCAAAACATGCAGTTAATTTTGTCTACTTGAGATAGCTTTTTGCAAATTTAAATTTAATAATCAAGAGTTTAGAACACAAACTAGTATTGAAGTACATTGATCAGATTATACATTTGATGGTTGAAAATCGAATATCACGGCATGTATACCAATCTATTTGATGACTGGCATATGTGTACATGCATATTGTTTATATTTGCTTTTATTTCTACTTTGGAGTAGTAGTATAGTTTGAAGTTCTGTTAATCTGATCATTTCATTTCGATTACATCTTGGATGATCAATATTTATACTATCTCATTTTGCGTGAAAATAATTTGCTTCAGCAGATAAATGATAGCACCATAGTGAGAGTTGTTTTTACCTCAGTTTATGATGCGGAAATGTCCAGGTTCACTGAACTGACAGACACCAGTGAACTGGAGGAATCAACTGAACTCAACTGAACTGAAGAAGTTAACTGCACTGAAGGGAAATGAACTGATAATGCCATCTGAACAAGCCATGTTAATTTTACCAGCAGTGGCCCACTTCAGACAAGTCTTCACTGAACCAGTCCAGTCGCCAGTAGTAACGCTTCTCCAGTGGCAAGTTTCTCCAGTCGCAACCAGTAGTGACCCACCAGTGAAACTTCACTGAAGCACTCCAGTGACCAGCTCCAGTCTAGCTCCAGTTGGATGCTCCAGATTTAAGTTTCCAGTTTCCCATAAATAAAGTTTCCACTGAAGTCCCATGTTGGTGGACCCAATAAAGAAGGAATGACAACTGTCAAAGTTGATAAGGGAGGAGCGTGTGACAACGTTAATCCTAACGGTTTGTGGGCCCACGCGCAGAGGGAATCTTTCTAGAAGCTTTGCTTGTCCATTTCTTATTTTGTCTTTTACAGCCTTTTATTTATTTAATATTTGTATTTCGTTAATTCCTAGGTAATAGCTTGTGGCTATAAATAGGGGCTTTATTTCTCATTGTAAAGGAGTTTTTTGATGTTGAATGAAATTAATAGAGCAACCTCTATTTCTTACAAAATCTTCTTTTACCTTTAGAGATCTTTGATCTTGGTGGTTAGGAGTGACCCCTTTATCAATATTTGTGGTGACTTGTTCTTTATCAAATATTGTGGTGAGGTCTAAATCTTCGGTTTCCTTTATCTGTAATCGTGGTGGCTAGACCTTTATCGATTATAGTGGTGGGCGGAGTGTTTCCTTTATCCTTGATTCCGGTGGCTTGGCCTTTACGAATCTTGGTGGTGGATTCTTTATCTATCATTTTTATTTTATAGTCTTGTTTTATTGTTTGTTTCATATTAAAATCCAGAAAATACCAAAAATAGTCTTCCGCTGTCGTTTGTCGCGTGATTTACGCATCAAATTTGGTATCAGAGCCAGGTTCCAAAAAGGTTTCTTAATCTTTTAGTCCTTGGTTGTTGTTTGGTTTGTTGAGTTCAGATTAGATCTGTTGGAGTTTTGTTTAGATCTGTTGTTGGTGGTATTATTTGTTGAATATTAATGGCTTTGAGAAGAAATATGACATTAGAAGAAGCTCATAATGCTAGGAGAGATAGGCAGATTGAAGATCTACAAGAAGCACTGGGTAGAGTTGTTCATATGTTAGAAGATGGTGGTTTAAGGTTTAATAGAGACCATATTGTTGCTAGTGAAAGAGATTCTGAATCTCAGGGTCCTAGTGAAAGATCTGATAGTACACCCAGAAACTCTAGTGATTCTGATAACCCACATCCTAGAGAAAGATGAAGGAGACATAAGGTTGATGATACTAAAGATATTAAGATAGATCCACCAGATTTTGTTGGTTCTTCTAATCCAGAAGAATACTTTGAATGGGTTCAGGTTATGGATAAGATTATGGAAATAAAGGGTTATGATGATAAAAAAAGTTTTAAGGATGCCATTATTAAGCTTAAAAAATATGCTTCATCCTGGTATGATAATATGAAATCTGAAAGGGAGTATAAGGGTAAGAGCAAAATCAAGACCTGGTCCAAACTGAAGGAAGTTATGCAGAAGAGATTTGTTCCTCAGTCGTACAAACAAGATCAGTATCTACTAATGAATAATCCGAAGCAAGGCGCAAAAGAAGTCGTGGAGTATATTAGGGAGTTTGAGCAACTGAAGACAAGAACTGGTGTAAAAGAAACTGAAGAGCATACTATCGCCAGATTCCTTGGTGGATTGAATGCTACCATTTCTGAGAAGATGGAATCGCAGCCCATCTGGACTTATGAAGGTGCTTGCAAACTGGCTCTCCAGATTGAAAAGCAACTGAAGAAGAAGGTCCAGTACAAACCTTTCACTAAGGTTACTTCCAGTTCCAGTCAACCAGTTACCAGGCCCAGTGAAACTGGTCAGAAATCCTTCAGAGGAAAGGAGAAAGAAACTGGAGGATCAAAAGAACCAGTTGGGAGAAAATGCTTCAAGTGTCATGGTTTTGGTCACTTCCAGGCGCAGTGTCCCAACCAGCGAGCACTCACTGCTAAGGAGATTGAAAGCTTACCAGATGTTGATACTGAAGAAGGTGAGCCAGTATATGACGAAGATGAAAGTGAAGAAGCATATGTAGGTGCAGATGTTGGAGAAATGCTAGTAGCGCGAAGAGTGATGCACACTGATGAAGTTGCAACTGATACTGCCCAGAGAGAAAACATTTTTCATTCCAGATGTACTGTTAAAGGGAAGGTGTGTGATCTGATCATCGACGGTGGGAGTTGTGCTAATGCTGCTTCAACTTACATGGTGGAGAAACTGGAACTACCTACAGTCAAACACCCTCGTCCTTACAAGTTGCAATGGCTCAGTGAAGGATCTGAGGTAAAAGTTAATCGACAAGTTACTATTCATTTTTCCATTGGATCTGTTTATCAAGATAAATTTGTTTGTGATGTTGTTCCCATGGATGCTTGTCATATATTACTGGGTAGACCTTGGTTATTTGATAATAATGTTTTTCATAATGGTCGTATGAATTCTTATTCATTATTTGTAAGTGGGAAGAAAGTCACTTTGACTTCTCTGAAACCCAATGAATTACTGAAAGTTAATAAGAAAGACCAGCCCAGCAAGTCTTTGTTTATGTCCCAAACTGAAGTTGAGGAAGAACTCACTGGAGGTTCTCCAGTTATGATGTTGTTATGATGTTACTGGTGCTTGAACGTACTGAAGAGAAGGAGTTCACTGGAGTCCCCAGTCTCCTGAAGTCTCTACTGAAGGAATTCACTGATGTTTTCCCAGAAGACCTACCTGAAGGTTTGCCGCCAGTAAGAGGAATTGAACACCAGATTGACCTGGTTCCAGGTTCAGTTCTTCCAAACAAAGTTGCTTATAGATGTTCACCCACTGAAGCAAAGGAGTTGCAAAGGAAGGTAGATGAGTTGGTTACCAAAGGTTATGTCAGAGCAAGCATGAGTCCTTGTTCAGTCCCAGCTCTCCTGGTCCCAAAGAAAGATGGTTCAATGAGAATGTGTGTTGATAGCAGAGCCATAAATAATATAACTATTAAGTATAGATATCCCATTCCCAGATTGGATGATATGCTTGATGAGTTACATGGCTCCAGTGTATTCTCTAAGATTGATCTCAGAAGTGGCTATCACCAGATTAGAATGAAAGATGGAGATGAGTGGAAGACTGCTTTCAAAATTAAAGGAGGCCTTTATGAATGGTTAGTAATGCCTTTTGGTTTATCTAATGCTCCTAGTACTTTCATGAGACTGATGAATGAAGTTCTCAGGCCACTTATTGGTCAGTTTGTTGTTTATATTGATGATATTCTTGTATATTCAAAATCTGAAGCTGAACATGTTAATCATTTAAGAAGTGTGTTTGATTTACTGAGAAAACACCAGTTGTATGGTAAACTGGAGAAATGTGATTTCATGGTTGAAAGTGTAATATTTCTGGGGTATGTTGTTTCAAAAGAAGGAATTTCTATGGATCCCTCTAAGGTTGAAGCCATCAGATCATGGCCAGTTCCTACTACCATCACTGAAGTACGAAGTTTTCATGGACTGCCATCTTTTTATAGAAGATTTATCAAGAATTTCTCTACAGTTGTGGCTCCCACACTGATTGTCTGAAGAAAGGTGTATTTGACTGGCCTAAGTCAGCCCAGTTGGCTTTCGAGTCACTGAAGGAAAAGCTCAGTTCAGCTCCAGTTCTATCTTTGCCAGATTTTGATCAGTTGTTCGAGTTAGAGTGTGACGCCCGTGGAGTAGGTATTGGTGCAGTTCTGGTACAAGCAGGGCATCCAGTTGCCTATTTTAGTGAAAAGCTCAATGGTTCTAAACTGAAGTATAGCACTTATGACAAAGAATTTTATGCAATTATTCGTGCTATCACTCACTGGTCCCATTATCTGAAGCCAAAGAAGTTTGTCTTATTTTCTGACCATGAAGCACTGAAGTTCATTAATGGTCAACTTGCTTAATGCAGACATGCAAAATGGGTAGAATTTTTGCAGTCTTATTCTTTTGTTTCTAAGCACAAGGCTGGAGTGGCAAATGTTGTTGCTGATGCACTTTCCAGAAGATATTCGTTGTTATCAATCCTGGAAGCAAGAGTTCTTGGATTTTCTTTCATTAAAGAGTTGTATGCTGCTGATCCAGACTTTTCTGATCGTCTCACTGAAGCTAGCCAAAGGACCATTTGTTGTTCAAGATGGTTTCTTATTTAAAAATGGAAAGTTGTGCATTCCCAGGGGTTCGATAAGAGATTTACTGATAAGAGAAGCACATGGAGGAGGTCTCGCTGGCCATTTTGGTATTAACAAAACTGGAGAGATTCTCACTGAACACTTCTACTGGCCAAGTTTACTGAAGGATGTTCAGAATATCATCAGTCGCTGTCCAACTTGTCACCAGGCGAAGGCTACTTTTCACAAAGGACTGTATACTCCTCTTCCAGTTCCAAGTCAGCAATGGAAAGATCTCAGTATGGATTTCATTGTTGCACTGCCTAGAACTCAGAGAGGCAAAGACTCAATAATGGTGGTTGTTGATCGATTTTCAAAAATGACACATTTTGTTCCCTGCAACACCACAAATGATGCTTCAGCAGTTGCAAATCTATTTTTCAAAGAAATTGTTCGTTTGCATGGGATTCCAAAAACAATTGTTTCAGATAGAGATGTTAAGTTTCTGAGTTATTTCTGGAAGACCTTATGGAGACTGATGGGTACCAGATTGATGTTCAGTACGTCTCACCATCCTCAGACTGATGGACAGACTGAAGTCACAAACAAAACAATTGGTATGTTATTAAGAACACTGGTGAAGAAGACACTGAAGGATTAGGATCTGAAGCTTGCTCATGCCGAGTTTGCTTTCAACAGAGCTCCAAATTATTCAACCAGTAAATCCCCGTTTGAAGTTTGTTATGGTGTCAATCCACTGACTCCCATTGATTTAATTCCATTTTCGATTGAACCAAAGGCAAGTATTGAAGCTGAGGCCAGAGCAAAAGAAATCAAGAAAATTCATGAACAAGTGAAGACCAGAATAGAGAAAGCAAATGCCAGTTACAAGGCAAGAGCAAACAAGCATCGAAAGCAGTCAAGTTTTGCTCCAGGTGAACTAGTTTGGGTATACCCTAGAAAAGAAAGATTTCCAACCAAAAGGAAGAACAAGTTGATGCCCAGAGCTGAAGGACCGTTCAAAATTCTGGAAAGATATGGTGATAATGCTTATAAGGTTGAGCTACCTGGAGATATGTCAGTTTCAAGTACTTTTAAATGTGGGTGATCTGATGCCTTATCTGGAGGATGAGTACCTCGAGGACTTGAGGACAAGTCCTTTTTCAGAGGGGGAGAATGATGCGGAAATGTCCAGGTTCACTGAACTGACCGACACCAGTGAACTGAGGAATCAACTGAACTGAAGAAGTTAACTGCACTGAAGGGAAATGAACTGATAATGCCATCTGAACAAGCCATGTTAATTTTACCAGCAGTGGCCCACTTCAGACAAGTCTTCACTGAACCAGTCCAGTCGCCAGTAGTAACGCTTCTCCAGTGGCAAGTTTCTCCAGTCGCAACCAGTAGTGACCCACCAGTGAAGTTCCACTGAAGCACTCCAGTGACCAGCTCCAGTTGGATGCTCCAGATTTAAGTTTCCAGTTTCCAATAAATAAAGTTTCCACTGAAGTCCCATGTTGGTGGACCCAATAAAGAAGGAATGACAGCTGTCAAAGTTGATAAGGGAGGAGCGTGTGACAACGTTAATCCTAACGGTTTGTGGGCCCACGCGCAGAGGGAATCTTTCTAGAAGCTTTGCTTGTCCATTTCTTATTGGTTGTTTAATTAGTGGTTGTCTTTTACAGCCTTTTATTTATTTAATATTTGTATTTCGTTAATTCCTAGGTAATAGCTTGTGGCTATAAATAGGGGCTTTATTTCTCATTGTAAAGGAGTTTTTTGATGTTGAATGAAATTAATAGAGCAGCCTCTATTTCTTATAAAATCTTCTTTTACCTTTAGAGATCTTTGATCTTGGTGGTTAGGAGTGACCCCTTTATCAATATTTGTGGTGACCTGTTCTTTATTGTGGTGAGGTCTAAATCTTCGGTTTCCTTTATCTGTAATCGTGGTGGCTAGACCTTTATCGATTATAGTGGTGGGGCGGAGTGTTTCCTTTATCCTTGATTCCGGTGGCTTGGCCTTTACGAATCTTGGTGGTGGATTCTTTATCTATCATTTTTATTTTATAGTCTTGTTTTATTGTTTGTTTCATATTAAAATCCAGAAAATACCAAAAATAGTCTTGCGCTGTCGTTTGTCGCGTGATTTACGCATCAGTTTATAGTCAGAAAGTGAAATATTGAGGTAGACATGGATATTTTAGGTAGTTTCCAAAGTCGATCTGGTGAATTTACTAATTGCAGAGCGTTAAAGCAGCTATCTGTGCGATCAAGGTTTGATTATAATTTTTTTTTTTTGGCAATACGCGGCTTGTGTCAAGAGTTGGCCCTAGGAAGAAGTTAAAGAAACTGGTTGTGTCTAGTTTTAGTGTTGTTAGTCCAGTAAATTATCTGGATGTGAATTCAAAAGTTGTTTTTGGAGTTATAGCAAACCAAAGTGTACTGTTTGTGTACTTGAGAGTTAAGACATCAAGAGGAGTAAAAGTAACTTGTCAGGGTAATGATTCAATTGCATATATAGATAGAAATGGGAGGGATGTTGAGTTTATCGAGAGTAGTGGTGAAGATATATCGTCAGGGGACGCTAATTTTGGTCCAGAGAAGATGGATGGCTCACTAGGTTACCATTTACACCCAATTTAAGTTGTAGAAAAAAAATAATTATCTAAGTAACTCCATGGAATCTGCTAACTGAACAAATCATATTCTAGGTTACATCAGGTGATATCTACTGTCATTTCCATGCTCTTGGTGCTGGTGTCATTGAAGATGTTCGCATTCAACGAGACAAAGGTTTTGGTTTCATGAGATACAGTTCTCATGCTGAAGCAACTCGTGCTATTCAGTTGGGAAATGCTATTCAGTTGGGAAATGCTCGATATCTCTATGGCAAGCCACCAAGGTATATAGAACATCTTTTATGCTCAACTAATTTAACTTTATAGGATTCCCAATGAGGTTTAAGTAATATAATTCGATAATTGTGCAATGCCTATTGCTTTCCTTGTGTTAGTTCTATCATCCAAATTGACAGTCTTAAATGTAGCCACAGGGTTCTTAGTTCTATCCTCCAACAAAGCCGACCTACTACATTCTGCTACCTGAGAAACCAGTGAAGGTCACCTGCACCTTCAGGAAAGTGAGTAGTAGCAACACTCTTCCCAAGTAGAGAATGCTGCTAGATCTAACCCGAATGCATAAAACAGTTAAATCGAATGCCTGCGAACACATGAAGACGGAGAATCCTGATGCTTTGGAGAATTGGAGTTTATGGTACTTGTTTCTTTTGGTCTATTTTGTTAGATCCATTATCCTGTTCCAAATTTATATTTCAAAGACCTTTAGCATTAAGCCAATCGATGGTTTGTTATCAAGGACTTTCGGTGTTTGCATGTTTGAGTTTATATTTAGATTTTTAATGAATTTCACGAATGTCACATTCTATGCTGTCATTTTACACACAGTCATCTTACAAGATTGTTATTATTTGTTTGCTAAATCCAAGTGTTACGAGAGTCGACACTTTTTATTTTACAGGCTAGTTGAGTGGATGTTCTTCCATGCTGGAGTCCACTCAATTATTAAATCTGAAGCTTGAAATTCAACTTGAGCTTGAATAGGCCTGTCTTATTCTAGCTTATGATGGAGTAACTAACAGACGTATCTGAGCTCAGCTCTGAAATAAAGTTGATAAAATTTGCTGAAAAGATTGCAATTGAAAGGTTTAATTCTTCTTTATTAGCACCATTTTGATACCACTAACTCACGAATATTATACCAGGTGTATTAATTGTTATAAATAAAGATGTAATTCACAAATATTATATCTTATACATGTGTAAGTAGTACAACTTACACATGTATAAGTTAGGAATCAAAATCAAATGATTATTTAGAATTCTAAGTTTAATACATTAAATATGTGTAAGTTGTATAACTTACACATGTGTAAGTTAGATATTAAAATCAATTAATTATTTGGAACTGTTAGTTGTATATCTTAAACATGTGTAAATTGGATACTTACACATGTGTAAGTATAATCTACACATGTGTAAGTTAGATATCCAAATTAAATGATTATTCAGAACATGTACTTACACATATGTAAGTTAGAAATCCAAAACAAATGAATTGGTTTAAACATATGCAAGTTAGATATCAATATTTATTCCATTACTCGTATGCTGATTTATTGAATGAAAATTAATATTAAAAAAAAAAGAAAAAAAGAAAACAAGGATGATTCAGGTTTCATAAAAATGTATCAAATTTTCAAAAAAAAAAATGTATCATAATATTTATCCACCCATGTAAATACAAATAATATGCAATTACCCGATAAGTATTAAAAAAAAATATAGCAAGTATTTAAACCATTAAGTTGATAAAATTTGCTAAAAAGATTGCAATTGAAAGTTTTAATTCTTCTTTTATTAGCACCATTTTGATACCGTCAACTCACGAATATTATAACTTACACATGAGTATTAATTGTTATAAATAAAGATGTAATTCACAACTATTATACCTTACACATGTGTAAGTAGTACAACTTACACATGTGTAAGTTAGGTATCAAAATCAAATGATTATTCAGAATAGTAAGTTTTATAACTTACTAAGTTGTATAACTTATGAATATGAATTTTATAAGCAAAGTAGTGCAATATGAATAAGATGCTGACAAAATCAATATATGGGATTTTATGGTTGTGACTTAGGAAGTAAATAATTTGATGAATGAAAATTGGTCATGAATTAACTGTGAACATTTTGATACATTTTTATAAAATATGATACATTTTTTTGAAAATCAAACACCAATTTGTTAAATTAGATACAACACCCAGACTTAATAACAACTATTTTTGAAGTGGTATAAGCACTATTATATTATTGATGTTATAAATAAGGATGTAATTCATGAATATTATGTCTTACATATGTGTAAGTAGTATAACTTACATATGTGTAACTTAGATATCAAATTCAAATAATTATTCAGGATTGGTAAGTTGTATACCTTACACATGTGTAAGTTAGATATCAAAATCAAATGGTTATTCTGGTAAGGTATATAGCTTATACATGTGTAAGTTGTATACCTTACAAATGTGTATATGTGTAAGTTTCATACTTACACATGTGTAAGTTATATATATCAAAATCAAATGATTATTCAAAACTCGTAAGTTTTATATCTAACACATGTGTAAGTTAGATATCAAAATCAAATTATTATTTAAAACTGGTAAATAGTATATCTTACACATGTGTAAGTTTGATATCAAATAAAATAATTATTCAGAACTGGTATATATCAACCTTACACATGTGTAAGTTGTATACTTATACATAGTATAACTTACACATGTGTAAATTAGATATCAAAAACAAATATTATTTTCACACGTGAAAACTCGATACATTTTTATGAAAGCCGAATTATTCTTGCTTTCTTTTCCTAATTTTCATTCAATAAATCAACATATAAACAATGGGACGTGTAGGAAATAACTTCTCCCACAATACGAAGAGTTTTGCCATAAACAACTTTATATTAAAGTCTTAAAATATTTAAGGCTAATAATGTATTAGATTTTCATAAAAATGTGAGTGTGTATTTTTGTAACACCATGATATAATAGATTCAAGCCATCTCACAAGCAAGCTAACTGAGATCATTAAACAAAGCAATTCTGCGCCTTAGCTCAAGGTACCGTCAGTATGCTTTCACTTTGAACCAGATATCAAATAACCGACTCATGAAGCACAAAAGCCTAATCAAGCCCGTCATTAAAATTTTTTCTTTACTTAAAATTATTTTGAATTAGGAGTTAAACAATTGCAAATGTATATGTAAAAAGTCCCACAAAAATGTAAGTAGCCATACAAACTAAATATATTATCCAAAACTCATTCCTTATGCCAGCCAAGAAAAATATCACGAAAAGTGAATGCTGATTGCATTGTTAGTAAAGTCATCCTTCAGATGTTTTACATCAGCTTCATGTAAAGCATCTCCTTCTGGTGCCGCTAATGATTTCTTTGTCTCAAACCCTTGTGCGTTCTCTTGCACCTGATGTTGATTGTGAAAGTCGTATGCTTAAACATCTTCTTTCTGATCATATTCAGCAGCAGCACTAGCAACATGTGCTACTTATTTCTTTCGGTTTTAAACCCCATTTTCTTGCTGCTGGGGAAACGGTTTGGAATTCATGTGCCCTTACATGGGTTCGAAAAACATGAAAAAGAACAATAATTAATACTGGCCGTACTAAAATACATACACGTCGCCAAAGAATACAAGGAAAAAATAAAAATCAAAGGAAGGAACATACCATCAAAGTGACAACCAAAATGTGGAGTGGAATAGCATGCAATGACTGCGACATGTTTTTGCAAATTGATACTAATTAACAAGTCTCCGCCCTTTGCAGATTCATAACACAACATATTAATCTCCTCTACAGATTTACAAATCAGTTCTCAGATAATTAACATGCGAAAAAGATACCTCTCATAACAAGTCAGATAAATTTGTTTGATATATTGGCGGTCCTCTAATGACCCAATATTTGTATTGGAGGTATCATCGACGCACTTCCTTTCTGTAATAATGAAAGCAAGTGATTGGTTGCATGACCGTCGACTAGTCTAGCATCGACATTTTCTTGGGTGGCCATACATTTCATGAATTTTTTTCACTATATTCTGACAATATAGTATTTTCAAGGTGTTGGTGTTCACAGGGTCTGTAACAACCAATGGTGCAGACTCTTGCCTAAAATTGTTATACAAATGAATAGAATAGTTTTGGCGATTCCAAATCCCTTGTAGGATAATTCTGGTGCAATTGGATCGGTAGATATGATGCTTTTGTCATCTTGGTGGAACTTTTAAACAACACATGACTACACCAGAGTCATCATTTGTGTATCTCAGTTTTCTAAAATCCAAAGCCCGGATACAACAAAGTCAACATATTGTATGCGCTTTCCGTTGGTACAGATTGCGGCCTTCCACAACAAAGTTATCATTTGTGTATCTCAGTCATCATTAGTTGGGTTTTCGGGCCAAAAGCTCACCCTTATTAACTAGTATCCCAAGCAGCCTAACGTGAAGACTTGGTTATTAACCACTAAATGCCGACCAGCTGAAAACGTAGTGAGAAAACAGCAGCGCGTTAAGTTGGGTTAACCTCTTTAACTACATGAAAAATTTCAGACTTATTACAAGTACCTACCAATCCTCCTAATAACTCGGTGTAATCAATACATATCATTTCACTTTGTTTAAGATCCATATATTTTCCACAAAGAATAGCTCTTATATTTGTTTTATATATAGCTCTTATATATATAGGGGTGAGATAAATTGAGTCCAGCTTAATTTGAGTCCAAAAAAGGTCCATGTAACTTACACATGTGTAAGTCGTGGTGGCGGTGGTCGCCGTCGCCGGAAAATCATGGTGGTGGTAGGAGGTGGTTGGAATTTGAGGAGATGGAAGAAAATCAATGGACTCAAATTGGACTCAAAATAAGCTGGACTCATTTTATCTTTTCCCTATATATATATATATATATATATATATCATATATAGATACACTTAATATAAGAGAAAATAGTATCGTAGTCTTTCAATATGGCAGGGGTGAGTCAAAATAATGATCAATATAAGATTTAAAAGTTGTCATTTTTTCTTTTGGTTAGTGTACTGTAGCCGCAGAAGAGTAAAGAGAATAAAAAAAAGTCGGAGTTTTCATTTTCTATATATATGGTATTGGTCTTGTGTAGCCGAGATGTAAAAGAGAGAAACAAAGTTCTTTGGTTTTCTGATGTGGCCGATTTCAAGGGGGAAAAGAAAATTGTTTAATTTTCGGTGATTGACATTGTTGTTGTTTATTCACTTCAATGGCTTTTACGTTAAGATCATCTTGCTTTAAATATAAGATGATCAATGTGTCGTTAAATATGAAGTTAATTATTTGAGAAAGGGTCTAGCAGACAAGATTAATTAGTGATATTCCCTTGTAGAACATGAGTGTTGATTGGAATGACAAAATTAGTTAACGGGCCGGTAAAGATTCCTGATCGCAAGAGACATAAAAAAGGCTTCATAGAAAGTTAAATTATTTAGTGTTGGTCAAGTGGTGACATAGTAAAGGCGAAAACTTAACATGGCAGACCGAGTATTTGATGAAGGACCGGTCTCCTCATTTATTTGTAGATGGTTTGATTTTGAGGACAGAATCCTTTTAAGGATGAGGTAATCGTAACATCTTAAATTTTTTTCTCGATTATGTTGACCTTGTCTTTATTTAACTTTAACTTGCTACTAGAGTGAAGGCCTGTGCGATGCACGACCGAGCTTATTCACTCGTTAGATGTCTGTCATTCCTATAAAAATTGTAGAACTACATGTAGCATAAATTTTAACAATGCACCGGGATACCAAAAAAGGAGTCATTTAATTATTGGGTATATAAAGTTATGATAAAATACCATCAATCAAAACCATTATAAAGGTGAACAAAATTGATTTATGGTTATATAATTCATAGGAAAACAGTGATGAGAAAACAACCTGCTGCATTGTTTTTCCAAATCATCAGGTGCACACTAAATTGATTAAACATGAGTTTAACCACTAATATTTATCTATTTTCATGAAAACAAAAAAATTTAGTATTGTACAAATAAAAAAATGACAGGGGACGTGTCATTCACACCAATTTTTCTACCTTTGCGAAATTAAGACAATTCAAAAATGCATTATTTAATATAGGCTATGCAGCTAATAGATAACGATTATCACCCTTGACAATTTCATTAACAATCTGCAGCTGCCCTATGAGTTCATTGACGTTAGTTGGGACTACAGCTGCCACATCCTGAAAAGCAAATGATGCACCACCGATCAGGTTTCATAGACCATGTATCCTAAATATTTAGAACAGAAAATCAAAGTTTAAAGTACTGACTGCATAGAAGAAATAGATAGATAACCTTTGAGGACCACTTTGGAAAGGCGGACTTAAAGTCAGGCAGAGAAGTCACACCGCGCCAAGTATCTTCTGTCGGGGTTCTCATGATTCTATAAGTAATGAAACGATATGAATGAGTGTAGATACTCATGGACTCTTGATGAGAGGTTGATCCACTCTTTACTAACCATTGTAATAATATAAGCAACCATTGACCTCATTTATTTGTAGATGGTTTGATTTTGGGGACAGAATCCTTTTAAGGATGAGGTAATCGTAACATTTTAAATTTTTTTCTCGATTATGTTGACCTTGTCTTTATTTAACTTTAACTTGCTACTAGAGTGAAGGCCCGTGCGATGCACGACCGAGCTTATTCACTCGTTAGATGTCTGTCATTCCTATAAAAATTGTAGAACTACATGTAGCATAAATTTTAACAATGCACCGGGATACCAAAAAAGGAGTCATTTAATTATTGGGTATATAAAGTTATGATAAAATACCATCAATCAAAACCATTATAAAGGTGAACAAAATTGATTTATGGTTATATAATTCATAGGAAAACAGTGATGAGAAAACAACCTGCTGCATTGTTTTTCCAAATCATCAGGTGCACACTAAATTGATTAAACATGAGTTTAACCACTAATATTTATCTATTTTCATGAAAACAAAAAAATTTAGTATTGTACAAATAAAAAAATGACAGGGGACGTGTCATTCACACCAATTTTTCTACCTTTGCGAAATTAAGACAATTCAAAAATGCATTATTTAATATAGGCTATGCAGCTAATAGATAACGATTATCACCCTTGACAATTTCATTAACAATCTGCAGCTGCCCTATGAGTTCATTGACGTTAGTTGGGACTACAGCTGCCACATCCTGAAAAGCAAATGATGCACCACCGATCAGGTTTCATAGACCATGTATCCTAAATATTTAGAACAGAAAATCAAAGTTTAAAGTACTGACTGCATAGAAGAAATAGATAGATAACCTTTGAGGACCACTTTGGAAAGGCGGACTTAAAGTCAGGCAGAGAAGTCACACCGCGCCAAGTATCTTCTGTCGGGGTTCTCATGATTCTATAAGTAATGAAACGATATGAATGAGTGTAGATACTCATGGACTCTTGATGAGAGGTTGATCCACTCTTTACTAACCATTGTAATAATATAAGCAACCATTGACCTCATTTATTAAAACCAACGGCAGTAAATACGGATACAATCATTCTAATTGAAGATCTGATGGAATTAGATGATCATTTTGCATGGAGAAAGTATGGAATATCTTCCGATAACAGGGAATAGTAGAGTTCCCTTTATTTTACTATATATAAAATTAGCTTAAGCAAGAAACGTATTGAACAAATCGACAGGTGTTCAAAGTGTATTTCAACTTACAGCATATAAAAAGCCTTTTAGACCATTTTGTTTAATGATTAGACTTATTAAAAAAACGTAGTTTTTCAAATCATATTTGACACCCTAACTATTTATCAAAAAATTCTGGAAAGAAGTGTTTCGGGCCAGCCCGACCTGTTTCAACCATTACTATTTTGACCCGTCCTGTTTCAGCTATATACAGCTAGCTTGAGCCAGGACCCACCCATTGTGACATATCTACTATAGAGGCATCCCACATGCATACAATAAGTATTAAAATAAATCTATTTGTATATAGAATGTCTAAAGAATGAATTCATTATAAAATGCCTGAAATATGTGGGTTGTCATACTTGGATATGACAGAAAGCTTCTGGTTTGGTAGCCATTGTATATATTCACCCATCTAAGTATATGACCCAGGAGACAGGCTTTTAACTAACCTAAGAACCGGATGACTGTAGTGCTATTTACTGTTTTTAATAGGGGAATTCAAAGAGTATAATCACCTGGATTTGAATTCAGCAGGCAGTCAAGTTATCGATCTTGTAGTCTTGGCCGGTCAACAGCGAAAGGAAGCAGTGCGGTAGTTCCTGTAATGTCATACAATGCAAGTGTGATGTCATACAATGCAAGAGGTCGTCCAGAGTAAGCAATATTTACACACCTTGATGCTATTATACACTGTATGTCATACAATGCAAGTGTGATGTCATACAATGCAAGAGGTCGTCCAGAGTAAGCAATATTTACACACCTTGATGCTATTATACATATTCAAATTAATGACTCATTACTTGTCAGATATAATTTAAAACAGGTCAAAGACCAACTCAATCCACATACACAAATTCACTTATCTAAAACGTCCTGAAACTGCCCACTAACCTTTCCAAAACGGGGGGCAGAACATAGCCATCACCCAAGTCATCCTGCAAAGACCATACAGAGCCAAAAGATTAAGCAGAGATACTTCGCGGGCGAGGTACATGTGCAAAACTGAATATGTACCTGGTTTTGCTCGTCCAACGGTGACTTTGCTGTCCCATTAACTAACTTTTCCCATCAAACAGCAACACAACAACATTCGCGCTTTCATATCTAATGCCATCTCAAGCCAAGTTCTGTTTTAAATTCTTTTAAAAGGGGGCGGGGGCCATATTAACTTATTAAGTATTGGACGGGAAAACTGTAATGACCAAGCAAGAGAAGTGGTTGAACAAATATTATTTGGTAACTTTAAAACCTAAGATTACTAAATCGTGACCTTGCGTGACTATGGGATTACATATGGACTCTACTGGAAACTAAAAAAGCCAGTCAGACGATAGTTGCTGCTATAAGAATTGAAGTACGCCTACTAACCTATATAGCTTAAAGCTTTTACCAATTAAAGGTTGGAACTTATTCTATCTACTCAAAAACATAATCAACAATCCAGAAACACGGAAGAGAAAGGTAAAAAAGAATATATTAAAAAGATGAAATAACATAAAAAGAGAGAGGGAGAAGAGACCGGTGGAACCAGTGGGTGGCTGGCCGGAAGGATGGTGGCGGTGACTGTGGTGTGTGTAAAAAGCTAATGAATTGATATAAAGAAGTTAGTTTGTTTCCTTACGTACGTTTAATTGTAGGAATACGAATAGCCATGGATTGAATACAGATTGACATAAATTAAAGACATAAAATGATTTACTAAACTACATAATAAAAATCATTAATAGGAGTGATAATTTAGCTTTAGTATTGATTCATTAGTTAACTTAATGCCACTAACTGCTTGCATGAGTTATTTTAAATGAACCATTAGATGCACCAGGAAACATTATGTTAGGTCCAGATTTACTGGACTCGCTCCAGACTCGACTACTGAAGCCTTACTGAAGATCTGTCCAGAAACGTGTTCTACTGGACCTACTCCAGACTTGGAAACTGGAGTCCCTCTGAAGATTTGTTCAGAAATAATGGAAGACCAGTGAGCAAATACTTGTATAGGAAATCTGGAGTATTCTCCAGATTAGCTCACTGGACTTCACCCCAGTCCAGATCTACTCTACTGAAGACGTTCTCACTGAAGTCAAAGACTGAAGTCAGAATAAAGAAGACTGACAAATGGCGGAGTCCACTGGAAGTCTTACCAGATTTGTACACTGGAGGATTGTCAGTGTTCTAGACCTTACAAGTCTGAACACTGATATCGAGTAATTGACTTTTGCCTTTACACACTTTCCAAAGGACATTCCACTTATTCTTTACCAAAGTTTATACGTGTGTAAAGGTGGTTGGTTAAAAGAATAAAGTCATATTGATGTGACTTTATCCTTGTACCTTAACCAATGCATTTAATGTTCTTGTCAGTTCATTAAATGCATGCAACCATATTTGTACGGCACAAAATTCACTGGTGAATTTTGTTGCCTATAAATATAAAGTCATTTCTTTGAGAAAATTACTTTAAAGCATACATTAAGCATTAGAGTGAATTTGTCTAAATACTCTCGATCTTAAACAGGGATACTTCACAACTTTAAGTATCTCGATCCAAAAGAGTTATTTGACAAATATAGATCATTTGTAATTCATAGGTTGTTATGATACATACTTATTTGTATTATCTTGATTCCGCACAACCTTGTATTTTATTTAACATCATAAATAAAGTACACCTTGAAAAATACATAATGTTCCACTTTACTTGTTTATTGCTTTAAGTCGTGTATTACTTTATTTATATACTTGCATTTATATTTAAGTAATACTAGTCCATTCTAGTGTTTATTAGACTTGTTGTATTATACACTTTCGGGGTTAACCATCGTATTTGGGACCTCACATTTGGTATCAAAGCAGAAGGCTAAACATTGCCTAGATCTGCTTCTTTGATGGCCACCCCTGAAAATACACAAAGAAGTTTTAATTTTGGTCCCGATCCTAATGTTAATGTTAATGATCAAAATAATGAACCACCTAATGTTAATAACACTAATCCACCACCTCCTCCTCCTACTCCTGCTTCTCCACACGTGCATGTGCACTATTCAAATAATCCTGTTCCTAAATTCAGTGGGAACAGTGATGAGTTTGGTACGTGGAAGGCTAGGATGATATTACATATCACTGGTATTGAGAGAAATATGATGAAAATCTTAAATGAAGGACCTTATGTCCCCACATCACCTCTCAATCCCCTTCTTGATCCTTCTGGATATAGAAGAGGAAGGGAAAAGAGGGAGGAACATTGGTCTGAAGAGGAGAGAAGATTGGTGAATCTAGACACCCTTCTCAAAAACATGATCCTCGGGGCCGTTCCAGAAGCCCTAATTCCCACACTAGTTCTTTTTCCTAGTGCTAAAACCATGTGGGATGAACTTCTAAGCCAGCATGAAGGAGGAGATGACACCATTGTCACCAGAAAGGTCTCCTTAAACAAGAGGTATGAGTCATTTTTTTCTCAACCTAATGAGTCTCTCACTGGTACTTACACCAGATTTATGAGTATTATAAACTAGTTGAGAGGTCTTGGGGTTGAGAAGGACAAGGATATACTTCTGGAGAAATTTTGTGATATTCTGCCCACCAAATGGTCTCACATGATCCTGGTCTTACGACAAGGTAAAACTCTGCACACACACACTCTCTCAACTCTTTATGAAGCTTTCAGCTACACTGAAGAAAATCAAGCTCAGAGAGTGGTGGCAGAACAAGATGCTTTTAACCATGCCTCCAGTAGTCCTAATGTGGTTAGTCATACTGAACCACAAAGTACATCACTGATATCTTCTGAGAATGTATTTTCTATGAAGAAGATGGTGTCTGAACTCATGGATTCTGGAGAAGCCAGTCAAATCTCTCCAGACTGTTGTGATGAAACTGATGATGATGACCTTGTTGCAATGATTGCTAAAACGTTTAACCGTTTCAAAGCAAGAGCAAATAGGTCATCTGGACAATTTGCATCCAATTCTTCAACTGATAAGACCAATTTGACATGCTTTAAGTGTGGCAAAAGGGTCATTTCATGAAAGATTGCAGGTCCAGCCAGTTTGTATCCAAGCCTGGTCCATTTTCTTCAAATAATAAGCCTGATGATAGCTATAAATTGAAATATAAAAAGCTTAAGGCCCAGATTGCTCTCATGGCACAACAAATGGAAAACAATAATAAGTGCATGATCGCAACAACTGAAGAGAAGTGGGTTCCTTCTGATGATTCATCTGCTGATGAAGAAGAAGAAAGAGATTGCTGCTACATGGCTCTGTCAGACGAAGAGCACCTGGTGAAGGAGGATGTCACATCTGGATGATGGGTGGACATTGTTATTAAAAAGGTTAGTGATTATGATACTGCAACTGACTAAGAATTAAAACTGGACATCGCTGAAGCTCTTAATTCTGATTTTAATATTTGTTGAAACTGTTAGATCTGACTGTGTAAATGGTCTAGAAACAGATTTTTCTGAAATAACTGTTTTAAAATCAAAATTGAAAGAACTTCAAGACATTGAACTAGCATTTCAAGCCCAGGTTCTGGTAACTGAACAATTGATTCAAGAAAAACAAGATCTTGAAGTCATTTTAGAGAAAGAAAAACTGGTGATTAAATCATGGCTAGAAACCAAAAAGCCATATGATGCTGGAGTAAATCAATTTCCTGCTCAAAAACGTGCATATTTAGATGGAAATACTCATGTAGCATCATTAATACCAGTAATCGATCGATTACCAGAGGGGTTCAGGCCCACCACTGTTTATGATGAGCCTGTAACTCCCAAGGCCAATATTTTCCCAATTCAATCCCCAGAGGTTAAGACTGGAGCATTTCAGAGGACTGCTCCAGTTTAAAAGGTCAATCAGACGAAACCTTTGCCTCAGACCAATCCCCTACCTAAGCCTAGAACTGGAAAGGCTAAGGTATCATCTAATGAAAATGTTTTGTCCAGGTTAGAGAGCCAGATTCAAATACTGACTCATCAATTTCAAAGTTTTAATGCAAGATTAAACTTTATTGAGGGTACTTCATCTGGCCCTAGACAAAATACAAAACCTTTTGCAAAGAAAGTTAAATCTATTTCTCCAGTTGAGAAAAAGAAAAAGGTTTCAAAACTATCATCCCCAGTGGTCTTTTCAACTAAGACCACTGTTGAAGAAAGTGAACTAAACCAGATTGCCCAGGGACCTATAAGGGAGGGTCCAGTGAACCCATTAGTCGATGGGTTCCCAAATCTAACTGATAATATCTGGTGGATGTGCAGGGCGATCGAAAGAAATATATCTGGTATCTTGACAGTGCTGCTGGCAGGACGATGAGCGGATGTAAGACCCTGCTGGAGGAGTTCACCATTTCTGATGGACCCTCCATTACTTTTGGAAATGATGGTTGATGGAAGAAAAATTGCCAAAGCACTTGCCTAAAGAAGTTGAAACTGTTTAAAAGGAAGTGCAGGCACTTAAGAAAATTGTGACTGATACAACTCCAGTGGCTGGAAGAACCTTTGGTGCACTGGACAGACATATGCTAGAACAATTATGGAATGATCTCAAGTCCAGAACTGGTGATCATTCCAAGGGGGAAAAGTCGTCTGGTGACCAAGAAGGGTTGATTAGAAAGAAGAAGGAAGTTGTTGAAAAGGCCTTTGCGACTGAAAGCATTGTGCAACAAAAACAAGTGACTGGTACTGATGCCAGTGCACAATTAGCACAAAGAGCATTTGGCACTGAAGCCACTATGCTGACTGAAGAAGCTGCTGGTACTGAAGCCAGTGAGCCCCAGTTTGAATCCTTCCCAGATATACCAACTACTCTGAAGTTGGTTAAAGGAAAAGAACAAATGGTATCTGGTGAAGAAGAGCAAACTGCTGAAGAATCATCAGAATATCCCACTGCTGATGATGAAACCTCTAAAAAGCTGGAACAAGAATGCATAATGATTGAAATCTTCAAGAGAAATCAAAAAGATGAACTGCTGGCCCATCAAAGGGAGATGGCAACTATGGGGACTCTGGACTCTTATAATGGTGGCAGGTTAGGCATAAACATTGATGTGTAGAAAAAGATGAAGGAAGACCCCAGAGTTCATCAATGTCTGAATGCATTGAATGATGTTCATGTACGCTCCTTTTACGCCAAAGAAGAACAGATTTATGATTCAATAATTTATGGCGTTAGTGTACCAGAACTTATCAGACAGAGAAAGGAGGAACTGGTGAACCTCCAGAAGAAGATAAGGAAAAATGCTGGTGCTCTGGAGTTTGAGTACAGAAAGAAAGTGACTGGCTTACCAAAACTGACTGCCAAACAGATCAAAGCAATTAAAGATGCTGATGTAAGCAGATTCATTCCCCTGGACACTTCTCTGAAAATCAATCGTCAACAACTCCAGTCTGCTGTAGAACAAAAGAGAGTGTCAAAGGAAACTGAAGCAATGATCCAGACAGCCAAATTGAAAGACAAGTATAATGAAATGTTGAATTTCAGGGCTGATGCTAGAAGGATCACTGGTGCAGAGATTAAGCTTGCTGATAATCATGAAGGTATGTTAAAGTTTGAAGAAAAGTTGACCAGGGAAGGTAACTTTACTGATGAAAGAAAGAGTACTTCAGTCCAAGCATTTGGATGGAGTGAACTGAAGGAGATTGCCTTAACGTTCAGGGGGAAGACAAATGTGTCGACTGATGTTAAAGCATTTCTGAAGAGGGTTGAGAAGGTATGGAGAAGAAAGCAACAGATGGAAGTTGCAATAGGCATGAAATCGCCAGAATCCGTACCATCTTCTCCATCACCAAAGAGAAAGGCTTCTGAAGATGCTCCAGGACAGACATCGAAGAGAAGGGCCTGACTCTTATCATTTACTTATTGTAATTTATTGTTTGATAAAAATTGTAACTATTTATCAGTTGATGTATGTAATATTAGTTGCAATTTTGATTCATAAAAGTAAATGATCAGATTTAGTCTAAGTTAGAACTTAAAAGATGAACTGCTGGCCCATCAAAGGGAGATGGCAACTATGGGGACTCTGGACTCTTATAATGGTGGCAGGTTAGGCATAAACATTGATGTGTAGAAAAAGATGAAGGAAGACCCCAGAGTTCATCAATGTCTGAATGCATTGAATGATGTTCATGTACGCTCCTTTTACGCCAAAGAAGAACAGATTTATGATTCAATAATTTATGGCGTTAGTGTACCAGAACTTATCAGACAGAGAAAGGAGGAACTGGTGAACCTCCAGAAGAAGATAAGGAAAAATGCTGGTGCTCTGGAGTTTGAGTACAGAAAGAAAGTGACTGGCTTACCAAAACTGACTGCCAAACAGATCAAAGCAATTAAAGATGCTGATGTAAGCAGATTCATTCCCCTGGACACTTCTCTGAAAATCAATCGTCAACAACTCCAGTCTGCTGTAGAACAAAAGAGAGTGTCAAAGGAAACTGAAGCAATGATCCAGACAGCCAATTGAAAGACAAGTATAATGAAATGTTGAATTTCAGGGCTGATGCTAGAAGGATCACTGGTGCAGAGATTAAGCTTGCTGATAATCATGAAGGTATGTTAAAGTTTGAAGAAAAGTTGACCAGGGAAGGTAACTTTACTGATGAAAGAAAGAGTACTTCAGTCCAAGCATTTGGATGGAGTGAACTGAAGGAGATTGCCTTAACGTTCAGGGGGAAGACAAATGTGTCGACTGATGTTAAAGCATTTCTGAAGAGGGTTGAGAAGGTATGGAGAAGAAAGCAACAGATGGAAGTTGCAATAGGCATGAAATCGCCAGAATCCGTACCATCTTCTCCATCACCAAAGAGAAAGGCTTCTGAAGATGCTCCAGGACAGACATCGAAGAGAAGGGCCTGACTCTTATCATTTACTTATTGTAATTTATTGTTTGATAAAAATTGTAACTATTTATCAGTTGATGTATGTAATATTAGTTGCAATTTTGATTCATAAAAGTAAATGATCAGATTTAGTCTAAGTTAGAACTTAAAAGATGAAACTGAAAACACTCATGATCTATAAAGTGTTTTCCAGTAACTTAGATTTTTTAGACTAAAATCAAAACTTGTGTTTTTCAAGCATACAAAATTGTATAGATTTAAGCTTAAAAACACTTGCATTATTTCTAAACAAATAGGGGGAATTTGTTAGGTCCAGATTTACTGGACTCGCTCCAGACTCGACTACTGGAGCCTTACTGAAGATCTGTCCAGAAACGTGTTCTACTGGACCTACTCCAGACTTGGAATCTGGAGTCCCTCTAAAGATTTGTTCAGAAATAATGGAGGACCAGTGAGCAAATACTTGTATAGGAAATCTGGAGTATTCTCCAGATTAGCTCACTGGACTTCACCCCAGTCCAGATCTACTCTACTGAAGATATTCTCACTGAAGTCAAAGACTGAAGTCAGAATAAAGAAGACTGACAAATGGCGGAGTCCACTGGAAGTCTTACCAGATCTGTACACTGGAGGATTGTCAGTGTTCTAGACCTTACAAGTCTGAACACTGATATCGAGGGATTGACTTTTGCCTTTACACACTTTCCAAAGAACACTCCACTTGTTCTTTACCAAAGTTTATACGTGTGTAAAGGTGGTTGGTTAAAAGAATAAAGTCATATTGATGTGAATTTATCCTTGTACCATTAACCAATGCATTTAATGTTCTTGTCGGTTCATTAAATGCATGCAACCATATTTGTACGGCACAAAATTCACTAGTGAATTTTGTTGCCTATAAATACAAAGTCATTTCTTTGAGAAAATCACTTTAAAGCATACATTTAGCATTAGAGTGAATTTGTCTAAATACTCTCGATCTTAAACAGGGATACTTCACAACTTTAAGTATCTCAATCCAAAAGAGTTATTTGACAAATATAGATCATTTGTAATTCATAGGTTGTTAGGATACATACTTATTTGTATTATCTTGATTCCGCACAACCTTGTATTTTATTTAACATCATAAATAAAATACACCTTGAAAAATACATAATGTTCCACTTTACTTGTTTATTGCTTTAAGTCGTGTATTACTTTATTTATATACTTGCATTTATATTTAAGTAATACTAGTCCATTCTAGTGATTATTAGACTTGTTGTATTTTACACTTTCGGGGTTAACCATCGTATTCAGGGACCTCACATGTGTGATGATGGCTATCAAGTTTTATTCAATATTGCTCAGGGTATCGTATTCAACAAGGACTGGAAGGTAGTGTTGATTGCTCCCAGAAAAGGGAATGTGTACGTGATGGATATGGAAAGCTCTCCTTCAGAGCAGTGTTTCTATACTCAAGCTGATGAAGACACAAACTGGTTATGACACAAAAGGTTATCCCATTTAAATTTCAAGAATATTAATAAGTTGTCCAGAAAACAACTTGCAGATGGGATACCTTCAGTTTCCTTCAAAAAGGAAAGGCCATGTCCAGGATGTGATATGGGTAAGCAGAAACGTACCAGTTTCAAGACCAAACAGAATTTCAGCATATCTGAACCTCTTCATATGCTTCATATGGACCTCTTTGGTCCAGTGAATGTTCAGACTCGTGCTGGTAAAAGATACACCCTGGTAATAGTAGATGAATTTTCCAGATATTGTTGGGTTATCTTTCTCAGGTCTAAAAGTGAAGCTGCTGCTGAAATCATTAGTCTTATCAAGCAAATTGAGCTCAAGTACAGTCGAAAGGTGTGTCAGTTAAGAAGTGACAATGGAACAGAATTCCAGAATGCAACTCTGGAGTCATTCTGTACTGACACTGGCATCTCCCAGAATTTCTCATCAGCCCGCTCTCCAGAACAGAATGGAGTGGTGGAAAGGAAGAATCGAACGCTGATAGAAGCTGCCAGGAGTATGCTTGCTGAATCTGGTCTGTCTACCAGTTTCTGGGCTAAGCAATTGCTACTGCTTGCCACACCCAGAACCGGTCAGTGTATGTGAAGCGACACAAAAAGACAGCCTATGAAGTCTTAAGAAATAGAAAACCAAATATTGGTTATTTTCACGTTTTTGGATGTCCAGTTTACATCCTGAACGACTCCAGTCAGTTAGGCAAATTTGATGCCAAAGCTGATGAAGGGTATTTCTTAGGCTATTCAGCCATTCGCAAGGCCTTCAGAGTCTACAACAAGAGACTGGAGAAGGTCCATGAGTCAATTCATGTCACATTTGATGAATCAAATGCTGCAATCAACAAGAAGCCAGCCCTTGACACTCCCCCAGTAGCTCCAATTGTCTTCTATGAATCTGATCCTATCAACTACAATAAAGAAGATTCAGAAGACACAGTTTCCAGTCATCCTGATCTGGAACCTGTTCAGAAAAAGAAACGATCCAGTGGTACTCCATTCTATCCTTATATTATTTTCAAACTACCCTCTGAAATTAATATTGGATCAGGTGTTCGTACTGCTCCCCCAGTATCAATGTCAGTTGAGCATATACCAGAAATGTCTTCTTATGAAGAATTCCAAACTGAACCAGTACTTCAAGAAATGCCTTCAAATGAAGAATTTCATGATGCAAATCTTGATTTAAATGACTCAGATGAAGATGCTGAAGTAGTCTGGCAAGATCCTCCTCCTGAAGCAACTCCAGAGGAGACTCAACTGAATTCTTGCACTGATATTGTTGTCAGTAACAATCCTGGTCAGTACTCCAGATGGACAAAAGCTCATCCTATTGATCAGATCATAGGTGACTCCAGTAGAGGAGTTCAGACCAGAAGAGCCTCCAGTAATCAATGCTTATATGTTAGTTTTCTATCATTGATGGAACCAAAGAAGATTGACGAGGCTATGGAAGATCCAAGCTGGGTGACTGCTATGCAAGAAGAGCTTCACCAGTTTGAAAGGAACAAGGTCTGGTATCTGGTTCCTTTCCCAGTTGGAAAGAAAGAGCCAATTGGAACAAGATGGGTCTTCAGGAACAAGGTAGATGAAGATGGCCACGTAATCAGAAACAAGGCCAGACTGGTAGCACAAGGCTACTGCCAGTCAGATATCGATTTTGATGAATCATTTGCTCCAGTGGCTAGACTTGAAGCGATCAGAATATTCTTAGCATTCGCTGCTTATCATCAGTTCAAGGTCTACCAGATGGATGTAAAGAGTGCTTTCTTGAATGGAAAGCTTGAAAAAGAAGTTTATGTCAGACAACCACTAGGTTTCATTGATGAAAAGCATCCACATTGGGTATATCGTCTGGACAAAGCGCTTTATGGCCTCGGACAAGCCCCACGTGCCTGGTATGACACTCTGACTAAACATTTATTGAAAAATGGTTTCAAAAGAGGTGCAATTGACAATACCTTATTTATTCTTCATGAAAAAGGTAATCTGTTAATGGTACAAATTTATGTTGATGATATTATTTTTGGGTCTACTGATGAAAACATGTGCAAGAAATTTTCGAAAATAATGTCAACTGAATATGAAATGAATTTGATGGGTGAATTAACATATTTCTTGGACTCCAGATTAAACAAAACAAAGATGGCATTTTTATTAATCAGGAAAAATATGTTAGAGATCTTTTAAAGAAATTTGATATGAACTCTTCACCATCTAAACCAACTCCAATTTCTGCACCACTGACACTGGACTCCGATCCAGATGGTAAACCAGTGAACACCACTGTCTACAGAGGCATGGTTGGTTCACTGATGTATTTAACTGCCAGTAGACCAGATATTATGTTTTCAACATGTTTATGTGCCAGATATCAGTCTAATCCAAAGGAATCTCATATGCTTGCTGTAAAGCGCATACTGAAGTACCTTAAGGGTGTCCCCAGTTTGGGTCTTTGGTATCCCAAAGGCTCAGGCATGGATCTAATGGGTTATTCAGATTCAGATCATGCAGGTTGTAAGATAGACAGGAAATCCACTACTGGTGGATGTCATTTCCTTGGTGGCAAACTGGTCAGCTGGACCAGTAAGAAGCAAACTTCAGTTTCATTGTCCACTGCTGAAGCTGAATACGTGTCTGTAGCCAGTTGTTGTGCTCAGATACTCTGGATGAAGAACCAGTTGCTTGATTATGGTATTAAGTACTCAAAGACCCCAATCTTTTGTGATAATACCAGTGCCATTGCTATCTCGAACAATCCAGTCATGCACTCCAAAATGAAGCACATTGATCTGAGGTATCATTTTATCCGTGATCATATTATGAAAAACAACATTGAACTCCATTTTATTCCCACTGACAAACAACTCGCTGACATTTTTACTAAACCTCTGGATGTCAAAACTTTTGAATATCTTGTTGGTGAGTTGGGAATGTTAAACTCTTAAATCTGGAACCTTGGTATTGAACGCCATTGTGTACTACTGAGGATCTTTGATTTAAAGATTTATAAATTTATGACTGCTCAGATATCGAACGCCTTTGTGTACTATCTTTGCATTAATAGATATCTGGATCAACATTCCAGGGAAAGACTTGAAAGATATTTTTGTTCTTAAAAATGTTTTAAGTTCATGGGGAATTTATTAATTTATTGTCTCACTGGACAAAATTCTTCAGAAAATATTACTGGTACTTTGTAAATATGTCCCTCTCACTTGTAATTGGACAGGTTGAAGTGCGTGTTTGAGGTGACTTTTGTCTCCTTGTAAATGTGTCCCTCTCATTTGTCTGTATTAGTTGACGTGCATGTTTGAAGTCACCAGTCTCTTTCAAATGGTTTTCACTGGTACTTTACTAGAGTGTCCCTCCAGTGTACCATCAGTACATGCGTCACTGGACTAATCCACCAGTGATACTGGAGTGTCCAGTCAACCTCCAGATGCACTGAAATGAGTCATAATATTTTTTAAATACTTGGTCATTGTGCGTGCCACGTAAGCAAACTTTTTAAAGATATTTATCTTATAATCCTACGTGGCATGTATATTTTTCAAAGAAATGATGGTATTTTTACCTTGGGAAGTCAAAAAGTGCAACTTGATACTGTTTGTGGGCTGTAAACCGTCACACATTTATGTGTGATGTGATGTAATTAATACGGATCTCAGAACCCGATCAAAATTTTATTTGATAATTTCAAATTAAACCGTTTGAGTTCCACATTCTCTCTCCTATATATACCCACTTTCAATTTCATCTTCATCTATTCATATTCAAATGGCACCAAGACAATCTAAATCTCCTAAAAATCTGCTCGCCGTTGAATATGCTCCGACTGAAAATGTTGATAAGGCACCCCATATCACTCTTGAGGCTAAGGCCATAAGGATAAACATGAATAACTGGATGACCAGACTTTCACTTTCCAGTGTTCATAATGCCCAATCCGTTATTGGGAGATTAAATACATTTGTTAGCTTTAAATTATAGATTAGTGCTAGTTTGTAATCATGTAAATAGATTTGTCCTTGTGGTTAATCTTGATTATAAGGAAGGTTGTTAGAATAATTAACCAAGGACTATCTTGTAATTAGGGAGGGGGTTTAATGCAAATGTCAAGCCTATATAAACCCCCTCACCCCTCATTTGTAATTAGCCTTTGAAATATAATTTACATTTCTCCCTTTCTCTCTCTAGCTTTCTCTCTCACACACACATCACTATTCACGATTTAGCAAGTGTTTACAACATTTTTTCTCTCATGTCCATTATATGGTGCTTTAACCTTAAATCCAGGGAGGATGTACCATGACTATCTATGTGAATTCTGGTACACTGCACAATATGATGATGCAACTTCATCAATTACTTATTCTCTGAAGCAAGGTACCAGATCCTTGGGTTTCACTGTTAGTTTACTCAGGTCTGTTCTACAATTGAATTATTTTGAACAGAATGAGTTGCCCATTGAACTTCCCTCTGGTATCAATACAAGGGAAGTATGCAGACTGATGGGGCACACAGATATTGTGGATGAGCATGGCCAGCTATCCAGGAAGGGAACACTCTACATGAGCAAACTGACAGACTCATGGAGATTCTTCTTCACACATATCGTTGAATGTTTGGGAGGCAGTTCTGGAGGGTTGGACCAGATAAATCAAACTCATCTCCAGATTGCCTACTGCCTCTGTTTTGGACTTAGAGTGGATTTTGCTCAGATCCTGTTTGATGATCTGGTAGAGCGTCTTAGAGTGAAAGGTAGAAAAGCCTTTGTTCCATATATCCGTTTTCTTTCACTGATGTTTAAAAGAGCTCTTGGAGACCAGTACGATTATGAAACTACTCACTTTTCTGTGAGTGAGTATATGAGGGATCTGACCAACCTAAGATCTCCACTGAATGAGGTAGATATTCCTCAGTCCATGCTCTCTTTTCAAAGGGAAGAAGTAGAATTGGCTTCAGGTAGAGGTCAAGTTGGTGAAGGACCCTCTGGTGACCAAGATGTACAGATTATAAAAGCTGTACAACCCATTAGACAAGTGGCTCCTGAAGGTCAAGGACCAGAAAATAATGAACCTTCCAGACGACCTAGATCAAACAAGCGTCTGATGAGAGCTGGAGTTCAGGTGAATCCAGAAAGACATCCTGGTGATGTAATGAATTTGGATGGGTCTCCGATTTTTGAACCTGAAGAGAATGTACAGGTTGTTGGGCAGGTGACTGATGAACAGACAGAAAATGTACAGACTGAAGAGCAGGTAGAACAAGTTGTTCAAGCTGATGAACAAGTATCTGGTGAGCAAGAGGCTCGAATCAATTTGAATGTTGAAGCAAGTGAACAGGCTGGTGAACTGGTTGGTACTCAGGCTGGTGATACAACTGTTGGTGAAATGTTTTGGGATGAGGCTGATTCTCCCATGTCAGAAGATCAGAATTTTGATGTCAATATGAACTTTCTAGGTGAGGATGTTGTACAAGTTGAAAGTCTACCAGAAATGCCACCACCTCCACCAGAAACAAATATTCCTCCACCAGAATCAGAAATGCTACCACCCCCACCAGAATCAAACATGCCACCACTACCACCACCTTCAATTCCACAATCCACTCCTTACTTTAATCCATTCACAATCCAAACTTCACAAACTCAACCTCCACCAATTGAAACTCCAGTCGAGATTATCTGAACCTCGTGCGCTGGACTCAACAGTTGTAACATCTGAAGTTGTAACTGAAGAGGTCTGGGCACAAGTACCTCTCATGACCAGATTGCCTTCTCATCTTGAACCTCCCAGTGGTCTCTCCACTTCATCTTTAGCCGAGGTCCAAGGCCTTCTAAGTAAGGTGGCGGACCTGGAGAGATCACTCCAGACTTCATCGCAGGTTATTTCAGACTTTAAATCTTTATTATCAAATAACCTTGCATCTGAGATGAATATATTTGCTGGAAATGAGAAGCTTGTTTTTGAGAAGTTGATGAACTGGTACTGGCCACTAATAACAACACTGAAAACATCAAAGTGGCAGTCCAGGGATTGGAGACAAGGCTGGTGAACTCTGTTCAGACTGTAGTGAAAGGTGAACTTGTTCAACCACTGACAGGTCTGAAAGAAGAGGTTCAGAAGTTGGTTACCAGGATAAGTTCTCTGGAGAGTAGGCCCACACTTGATCAGGCTGCTGTTGTTAGCACAATTAGTGATGAATGTACAAAGAATTTCAGAATTAGTATGTTGAAAGAATTATCTGAAGAAATTTCTGAGTCTGTTCTTAGAACTATTCAAGATGGGCTGTTACCCCAAGTGGAGAAATTGATAGAAAGAGAATTGCCAAAGCACTTGCCTCAAGAAGTTGATTTTGTTAAAAAGGAAGTGCAGGCACTCAAGAAAATTGTGACTGATACAACTCCAGTGGCTGGAAGAACCTTTGGTGCACTGGACAGACATATGCTAGAACAATTATTGAATGATCTCAAGTCCAGAACTGGTGATCATTCCAAGGGGGAAAAGTCGTCTGGTGTCCAAGAAGGGTTGATTAGAAAGAAGAAGGAAGTTGTTGCCAGTGCTGTTGAAAAGGCCTTTGCTACTGAAAGCATTGTGCAATAAAAACAAGTGACTGGTACTGATGCCAGTGCAAGATTAGCAAAAAGAGCATTTGGCACTGAAGCCACTATGCTGACTGAAGAAGCTGCTGGTACTGAAGCCAGTGAGCCCCAGTTTGAATCTTTCCCAGATATTCCAACTACTCTGAAGTCTGTTAAAGGAAAAGAACAAATGGTATCTGGTGAAGAAGAGCAAACTGTTGAAGAATCATCAGAGTTTCCCACTGCTGATGATGAAACCTCTAAGAAGCTGGAACAAGAATGCATAATGATTGAAATCTTTAAGAGAAATCAAAACGATGAACTGCTAGCCCATCAAAGGGAGATGGCAACTATGGGGACTCTGGACTCTTATAATGCTGGCAGGTTAGGCATAAACATTGATGTTTACAAAAAGATGAAGGAAGACCCCAGAGTTCATCAATGTCTGAATGCATTGAATGATGTTCATGTACGCTCCTTTTACGCCGAAGAAGAACAGATTTATGATTCAATAATTTATGGTGTAAGTGTACCAGAACTTATCAGGCAGAGGAAGGAGGAACTGGTGAACCTCCAGAAGAAGATAAGGAAAAATGCTGGTGCTCTGGAGTTAGAGTACAGAAAGAAAGTGACAGGCTTACCAAAGGAAACAACTCTGAAAATCAATCGTCAACAACTCCAATCGTCAAAGGAAACTGAAGCAATGATCCAGACAGCCAAATGGAAAGACAAGTATAATGAAATGTTGAATTTCAGGGCTGATGCTAGAAGGATCACTGGTGCAGAGATTAAGCTTGCTGATAATCATGAAGGTATGTCAAAGTTTGAATTAAAGTTGACCAGGGAAGGTAACTCTACTGATGAAAGAAAGAGTACTTCAGTCCAGGCGTTTGGATGGACTGAACTAAAGGAGATTGCCTTAACGTTCAGGGGGAAGACAAATGTGTCGACTGATGTTAAAGCATTTCTGAAGAGGGTTGAGAAGGTATGTAGAAGAAAGCAACAGATGGAAGTTGCAATAGGCATGAAATCGCCAGAATCCGTACCATCTTCTCCATCACCAAAGAGAAAGGCTTCTGAAGATGCTCCAGGACAGACATCGAAGAGAAGGGCCCGACTCTTATCATTTACTTATTGTAATTTATTGTTTGATGAAAATTGTAACTATTTATCAATTGATGTATGTAATATTAGTTGCAATTTTGATTCATAAAAGTAAATGATCAAATTTAGTCTAAGTTAGAACTTAAAAGATGAAACTGAAAACACTCATGATCTATAAAGTGTTTTCCAGTAACTTAGATTTTTTAGACTAAAATCAAAACTTGTGTTTTTCAAGCATACAAAATTGTATAGATATAAGCTTGAAAACACTTGCATTATTTCTAAACAAATAAGGGGAATTTGTTAGGTCCTGATTTACTGGACTCGCTCCAGACTCGACTACTGGAGCCTTACTGAAGATCTGTCCAGAAACGTGTTCTACTAGACCTACTCCAGACTTGGAATCTGGAGTCCCTCTGAAGATTTGTTCAGAAATAATGGAAGTCCAGTGAGCAAATACTTGTATAGGAAATCTGGAGTATTCTCCAGATTAGCTCACTGGACTTCACCCCAGTCCAGATACTCTACTGATGAAAGAAAGAGTACTTCAGTCCAGGCGTTTGGATGGACTGAACTAAAGGAGATTGCCTTAACGTTCAGGGGGAAGACAAATGTGTCGACTGATGTTAAAGCATTTCTGAAGAGGGTTGAGAAGGTATGTAGAAGAAAGCAACAGATGGAAGTTGCAATAGGCATGAAATCGCCAGAATCCGTACCATCTTCTCCATCACCAAAGAGAAAGGCTTCTGAAGATGCTCCAGGACAGACATCGAAGAGAAGGGCCCGACTCTTATCATTTACTTATTGTAATTTATTGTTTGATGAAAATTGTAACTATTTATCAATTGATGTATGTAATATTAGTTGCAATTTTGATTCATAAAAGTAAATGATCAAATTTAGTCTAAGTTAGAACTTAAAAGATGAAACTGAAAACACTCATGATCTATAAAGTGTTTTCCAGTAACTTAGATTTTTTAGACTAAAATCAAAACTTGTGTTTTTCAAGCATACAAAATTGTATAGATATAAGCTTGAAAACACTTGCAATCGTCAACAACTCCAATCGTCAAAGGAAACTGAAGCAATGATCCAGACAGCCAAATGGAAAGACAAGTATAATGAAATGTTGAATTTCAGGGCTGATGCTAGAAGGATCACTGGTGCAGAGATTAAGCTTGCTGATAATCATGAAGGTATGTCAAAGTTTGAATTAAAGTTGACCAGGGAAGGTAACTCTACTGATGAAAGAAAGAGTACTTCAGTCCAGGCGTTTGGATGGACTGAACTAAAGGAGATTGCCTTAACGTTCAGGGGGAAGACAAATGTGTCGACTGATGTTAAAGCATTTCTGAAGAGGGTTGAGAAGGTATGTAGAAGAAAGCAACAGATGGAAGTTGCAATAGGCATGAAATCGCCAGAATCCGTACCATCTTCTCCATCACCAAAGAGAAAGGCTTCTGAAGATGCTCCAGGACAGACATCGAAGAGAAGGGCCCGACTCTTATCATTTACTTATTGTAATTTATTGTTTGATGAAAATTGTAACTATTTATCAATTGATGTATGTAATATTAGTTGCAATTTTGATTCATAAAAGTAAATGATCAAATTTAGTCTAAGTTAGAACTTAAAAGATGAAACTGAAAACACTCATGATCTATAAAGTGTTTTCCAGTAACTTAGATTTTTTAGACTAAAATCAAAACTTGTGTTTTTCAAGCATACAAAATTGTATAGATATAAGCTTGAAAACACTTGCAATCGTCAACAACTCCAATCGTCAAAGGAAACTGAAGCAATGATCCAGACAGCCAAATGGAAAGACAAGTATAATGAAATGTTGAATTTCAGGGCTGATGCTAGAAGGATCACTGGTGCAGAGATTAAGCTTGCTGATAATCATGAAGGTATGTCAAAGTTTGAATTAAAGTTGACCAGGGAAGGTAACTCTACTGATGAAAGAAAGAGTACTTCAGTCCAGGCGTTTGGATGGACTGAACTAAAGGAGATTGCCTTAACGTTCAGGGGGAAGACAAATGTGTCGACTGATGTTAAAGCATTTCTGAAGAGGGTTGAGAAAATTACTTTAAAGCATACATTAAGCATTAGAGTGAATTTGTCTAAATACTCTCGATCTTAAATAGGGATACTTCACAACTTTAAGTATCTCGATCCAAAAGAGTTATTTGACAAATATAGATCATTTGTAATTCATAGGTTGTTTGGATACATACTTATTTGTATTATCTTGATTCCGCACAACCTTGTATTTTATTTAACATCATAAATAAAATACACCTTGAAAAATACATAATGTTCCACTTTACTTGTTTATTGCTTTAAGTCGTGTATTACTTTATTTATATACTTGCATTTATATTTAAGTAATACTAATCCATTCTAGTGTTTATTAGACTTGTTGTATTATACACTTTCGGGGTTAACCATTGTATTTGGGACCTCACACATTATAAACATACCTGGTCATATAGAAGGCTAGCCTTGTCAAAACCATTACGTGCCTCCTGCCTTAAAACCATTGTTTCATTAGATTATTTTTATTATCTAAAAACTCCACCAAAGTGTCCTAATTTATTAGTAATGCACTGCTTGAAGTATATGACATATTCCATAATTGGTTCATAAAATTTTAACGAAAGATGGCCCCATATTCCATAGATTGGTTCATAAAATTTTAACGAAAGATGGCCCCATATTCCATAGATATGAGATATTCTACAACTTTTTAGGCAACAGTATGGCCTTCACAATCATGCTTTTGCAATTAATAAAACACGTAATAACAATAATTTAACTGCTCGAGTTGGTGGCACGTGACTCAATGAGAGCTCGCTTAGGTCTGAATTCTGTTTTGGCCTTTTGGGTAACACTTCATTTGTACTCGCCGAAAGTCACACTTTCAAAAAGTTTACATCTAGGGTAATCTTCATCAGAATAAGACAGTTGGTTACCTTTTTATAAACTTGATCTTAAAAGTTGAAGTGTACCTCTGATTAAGTGCTAAAAAGTCATTCATTGTGATCAAAAAAACAAAAGCATATATCCTTTAAAAGTATAGGATGATTATCATACCAATATGTCAAAATATATGACATCATCGTCATCGCTTTTCTCATTGACTGCCATTGTTTCGCCATTAGATAGCTAAAACAATGCAACAGTATGAAACACAAAAGAAGCATATTTTCTCCAAGCAATGGCAGAACACACTCACATGGCAGAATATAGCCGTGCTCGGAAACATTAATCTCTTACCTTTGTGTAAGGGATAGCTTTAAAAGAGGAGGAGCTTCTGCGCCCATGTGAAAGATTTTTATTGACTGCATTGTATACCTAAAAAGGAAATAAAAACGAACATAATAATCCAGATTGATGATGACAAAATTAAGTCTGATGTGTAGACAAATCTTGCCCAAAAATCAAGTCCTTGAATTTATAGCTAAGTTAGAATATTAAAAGATCATACCAGTCATAACAAATCTGTCCTTAAGTAGACAACACACACACACACACACATATATATATATATATATATATATATATATAGTCAAAAGATAAAACGAGAACCAGAAATTGTCGAGAACTACAAGAACCAATATTTAATTCAAATGAGTGAGGATAATATGGTAATTTTGTAAATATAATTAGATTAATTATCAAATGAAAGTAAAGCACCATGAATATCTCGTGAATTTCGTAACCACCCATTTGGTGGATTTTGAATGTGCAGTATACATCATAATTTTTTTAATGTATTCCGTTTGTAATCAACTAATCAACAATTAGTATTATTATATGTTTTTTAAATGGTGTTTTTTTAATTGTTAATTTTCTATTACTATATTATTATGTTATTATCTGTTACATATTATTATCTTATTATACTAACATTTAACATCACCATGTTATAAATATCAACATGTTCTTTTTTAATAAATAGACCATAACCCTTACCAAAAAATGTTATATCATATATGAAAATAGTTTTTAGAAAAAATGATATATTTACATATAATAAACTAAGGAAAATGCTAAATAGACTGCACTTAACGTGCATAAAAAATTATACTTTTCATATTAAAAGTCCACCTCTGAATTTTATGGTAAAGATACAACTATTTAATGCACTTTAACTACAGCTCTAAGAGCCTCGTTTAACAAAATCCATAAATTAAATATAAACTTGTGTAAACATCAAAAATATAATAAAGTCGCCACATGTTAACATGATAAAATCATGATTTTTTTCTTACACTTGTGTACACCTCAAAAATTTACACTTGTGTACACCTCAAAAATATAATAAAGTCGTCACATGTTAACTTGAAGAAATCATGACTTTTTTCTTACACTTGTGTACACCTCAAAAATTAAATATAAACTTGTGTAAACATCAAAAATATAATAAAGTCGCCACATGTTAACATGATAAAATCATGATTTTTTTCTTACACTTGTGTACACCTCAAAAATTAAATATAAACTTGTGTAAACATCAAAAATATAATAAAGTCGCCACATGTTAACATGATAAAATCATGATTTTTTTCTTACACTTGTGTACACCTCAAAAATTAAATATAAACTTGTGTAAACATCAAAAATATAATAAAGTCGCCACATGTTAACATGATAAAATCATGATTTTTTTCTTACACTTGTGTACACCTCAAAAATTAAATATAAACTTGTGTAAACATCAAAAATATAATAAAGTCGCCACATGTTAACATGATAAAATCATGATTTTTTTCTTACACTTGTGTACACCTCAAAAATATAATAAAGTCGTCACTTGTTAACTTGAAGAAATCATGACTTTTTTCTTACACTTGTGTACACCTCAAAAATTAAATATAAACTTGTGTAAACATCAAAAATATAATAAAGTCGCCACATGTTAACATGATAAAATCATGATTTTTTTCTTACACTTGTGTACACCTCAAAAATTAAATATAAACTTGTGTAAACATCAAAAATATAATAAAGTCGCCACATGTTAACATGATAAAATCATGATTTTTTTCTTACACTTGTGTACACCTCAAAAATATAATAAAGTCGTCACTTGTTAACTTGAAGAAATCATGACTTTTTTCTTACACTTGTGTACACCTCAAAAATATAAACACGTAATAACAATAATTTAACTGCTCGAGTTGGTGGCACGTGACTCAATGAGAGATCGCTTAGGTCTGAATTCTGTTTTGGCCTTTTGGGTAACACTTCATTTGTACTCGCCGAAAGTCACACTTTCAAAAAGTTTACATCTAGGGTAATCTTCATCAGAATAAGACAGTTGGTTACCTTTTTATAAACTTGATCTTAAAAGTTGAAGTGTACCTCTGATTAAGTGCTAAAAAGTCATTCATTGTGATCAAAAAAACAAAAGCATATATCCTTTAAAAGTATAGGATGATTATCATACCAATATGTCAAAATATATGACATCATCGTCATCGCTTTTCTCATTGACTGCCATTGTTTCGCCATTAGATAGCTAAAACAATGCAACAGTATGAAACACAAAAGAAGCATATTTTCTCCAAGCAATGGCAGAACACACTCACATGGCAGAATATAGCCGTGCTCGGAAACATTAATCTCTTACCTTTGTGTAAGGGATAGCTTTAAAAGAGGAGGAGCTTCTGCGCCCATGTGAAAGATTTTTATTGACTGCATTGTATACCTAAAAAGGAAATAAAAACGAACATAATAATCCAGATTGATGATGACAAAATTAAGTCTGATGTGTAGACAAATCTTGCCCAAAAATCAAGTCCTTGAATTTATAGCTAAGTTAGAATATTAAAAGATCATACCAGTCATAACAAATCTGTCCTTAAGTAGACAACACACACACACACATATATATATATATATATTATATTATTATCTTATTATACTAACATTTAACATCACCATGTTATAAATATCAACATGTTCTTTTTTAATAAATAGACCATAACCCTTACCAAAAAATGTTATATCATATATGAAAATAGTTTTTAGAAAAAATGATATATTTACATATAATAAACTAAGGAAAATAAAAAAAAATAAAAAAAAAAAAACAAAAAAAAAACATTCAGTAAATAATGAAATAAAATAGTTAAGATAATTTTCAAAACGTCCATAAAGTTAAACAAACAGCTTTGATTGTTATATTATTATTATTATATTTTGAAATTTTTGTTAGATTAAATAGGTAATTCAAATGTACATGAGTCTTAAATTAATGTATTAATTAATTAATTAAATTGTCATATGTAACTAACTAGCAATATTAACGGATTTGAATATTTCAATAATCCGTGTCTTTCAAAATTAACAACCAATTTCCGACATTGCCCTTTTGTGTATTTTAAACTAATTGATTTATTAATGTGTATTTAAAAATTTCATAAATGTCATCATTCAATGGTAACCTTTGATCAAAGTCATCTAATGATCCAAATTAGTTCTTATGGTTCTCGACAAATATTTAGTTCTCGTAATAACTTAACTCTATATATATATAGAGAGAGAGAGAGTAAAGATATTGTGAGAACTAATAAATTGTCGAGAACTGCGAGAACTAATTATAGCCATTAGATTAGTTAGATCAAAGGTCAAGAAGCATCAATGGCATTTGTGTAAATAAAGTTACTCATTTAATGTCATGGACGTGTAAAAGGGTAAAACGGAGATATTAGAAATATATAATTTATATTATCTCCTAATTAAAACAGAGTTGTCCACCGATTGTCTTTCAACGAGATACGTAAACGCAAAATCCGTCTATGAAGATTCAATTTCATCCACTAATGAAAACAAAATCACAAATTCAAGCAAATTTAGGTTTTTCCTTCGTCTTTCAGTTAGGTTTTTTTGAATGTTTGTGGAAAAAAATGAGGGTTTCTTAATTTGATAAATCGTTGTTCAGTAATGTTCAATATTCTTAATGTAGGGTTTTTAGTCTTTTCAATTTAATAAGATAGTATGCCAAGTATTGATGTATGAACAAGTATTTTGACATTTGTGTGACATAGTGTATGTTACTCTGTTCACATGTTCATAGATTTAGGGATAAAATCAGGATGTGTGCTTCGGTTCATATACATGTAAATGTTTGAGAAAGATCCAAATTAAACACATGTATGCAGACATGTTATTGGTTGTTCATCAATAATGAACTCAGATTGATATGCAATCAAAATGTATGATTTTTTTTGGTGTACGAGTAAAGAAGATAGTAAACCATATAATGCGTACACATGTAACTATAAGACACATGCATGATTTTTTGTATGGTGTACACATGTTCTGGCTGTGTGAACCTGTATGTGAATCGGTTCATCTGTGTTTATGCGGTTTTGTGTACATGTGTGTGGGTCTGTGTACACATTTGTATGTGAATCGGTTCACCTGTGTTTATATGTTTATGTGTACACATGTGTGGGTATGGGTTTGATCACTTGTGTTTTTGTAGCTGATTGACGTTGATGCTACAAAAAGCAATATATTTGACGTCGATAGACGGAGATGAAAAATTCTAGCGTAGAACACCTATACGCTAAAGCGCAAAGAGAGAGAGCTGAAGTTGAATCTGGTGGGTTTGGTTTGGTTGAAATGCGGGAACCTTACGAAGCCGAACCTGATGGTGATGATGGTAGACATGTTGGGTTAATCGGGTCATTCACAAGGTATGGGTCACGCGTCCAGCATATGCGTTTGACGGGTATGGGTTAACTTGGTTTAAGTTACTTAGTAATATGGCTTATACACATGTTGAATGAAAGGGATGGCAGATGTTTGACCGAATCAACTGAAAGTGTAGGTTGAGGTTGAACGAATGAAAGGGATGGCAGATGTTTGACCGAATCAACTGAAAGTGTAGGTTGAGGTTGAACGAATGAAAGGGATGGCAGATGTTCTATTGGGTTTTTAGTTTCTCACGTTCTAAATTCTAAGGCTATAGATAGCCATTTATGTTGTTGTATTATGTACCCAATTTCATCTAATGTTAATATATACAGTAAGCTTACAAGCCAATTCCTTCGTTTCATTTACACTTTATAGATTAATAATTAGTTTATATTGAAATGGCTTGACAATTAATAAAACGAGTATTATTACTGAAATGGCATTATAAAAAGAGTATATAATTATTATAACTGTAATTCTATTTAAGTGCAGGAGCGATTTATGGGGGATAGTTAGTTTTAATTGGTAATTAATTATATTGTATTTAGTAAATTACAATACTAACCCTCCTGATTTTAATTAAATACTAGTTCTCGCAGTTCTCGACAAATTATTGGTTCTCATTTTAACTTTTAGCTATATATATATAGATCATATATATTAATACATATTGTAAGTTATATATATATATTATATATATATATATAATGATAAAAAAATTACCCATTATTGAGAAGATGAAAAATGGATACATACACTAACATTATTTATTCGTACCGAGATAGTATTTTGGCATTCATTAAGTGAGAATGACGCTATAAACAGCAGGGCTGTGATCCTTCTTCTCGCGGAACCGATCTCTAACTTTCCCCAAAAGGTCACCCTGTGATGACGGCATCTGCATACAGATATTATTTTAATTAGTTATGTCAGATGGACTGGTTTGATGTATACCAAAGGATGTTTAAAGATCTTGATAGTATAAGTCATTTACCTACCCTAATCTCCTCCAATCTTATGGTTGTGGGCTGCAAGTAAGTCTGTAAAAACAGCAACCAATATAGATAATTAGTGACACCTTCATAATTGCATAAATTAGATCTACAAGTTACCATATTTCCAATGAGAAATGAGAATAAAACCAAACCAGATATAGAAATGAACACTCCAAAGCAAATTTCCCACACAAATGTGCTCGTTTGCAGATTGTCCAAGAGAACTACAAAATTGACCAAGTCATAGAAGTTAAGTAACGCATTCACTTCTGGATAGATTGAATTGGTTGTCTTTTATCTTGTATGCACCAAATTAAAAAGTTTCGATAAGACTCATAAAGGGAAAACGGATAAAGCGGGGTGAATGTTGCTTGGATACTATTACTTCATTCTTATTTACAGATTCAAATTACTTTATTTATCAAGTATTTAAAAAATGGAGAATAAAGTATTTGCAAATTGTAGCAACCATTATGTGAATATTCCGTTTCAGCCCATCCATGCTGCATCTGATTGAGTTTGATCACTAACCAAGTTTGACTTTGAGAGTTTTAAACAACAAAAATCATAAATTTCAACCCACTCATTATATGATGAAGCACCTCTATGCTCATGTGGTTTAATCGTTCAATTAAACACTACTCATCATATAATGAAGCACCTCTATGCTAATGTGGTTTATAATCTATCGTAAGTTGATCCAAATGTTTAAAGCAAGAAGTGATTTTACCTTCCTGTATAATAAATCAAAAATCACAAAACCATATAAATATAGAGTTTACCGTTGTAATTAAATCTCTATTAAAAAAAGCGATCGCTTACCTGCATAGTGGATCGGCGTCCAAAGCGAATTTAATGTCTAATTAAGCATAGTGTAGATCATAAGTTTCCATATAAGCTTGTGCCCATTCTGTAGAAAGCTTTCACATTGTAAAATTCAACATCTAGCAACTGTTGGAATTTTACATGCCATAAAACTACATGTATTTGAGAGTTTTATTCAAGTAACTTGATCGGCTTATAACTAACTACCTTTGAACTTAGTTTGATCAATGATCAGCAACTGGTAATCATTAAGTTTAAGGCTATAGGCTCCACCATTTAACCAACATGAAACACTTAACACCCTTTTGATCATCATCCCCAAACTGCCCTGCTTCACTTACATAATCCACTGCCTAAAACAGAAGACGATATGGTCATCAATAAATGTGTAATTACATTATCATCACTGCATATAAAGACAACAAAATAGACAGGTTGGGCAAAAGGATTGGATAAACTACAGGCTGGTTTAGGTCGAAAAAGGTAGTGCAGGATTGAGTCATCCCACCAACATTTCTTTTTAACAATATATACAAAAACTGTATTCTTAAAACCAATTATACTTTCTTTTTAAAACAATCTGACACTCGACACATAAGAAGGAACCACTTTAAAAGACTTTTGATCTGTTTAAACTGTTCAACCACAAATTTTCAATAGCCACTTATTTAAAAACATTACAATTTGACACAATGGATTTGGATTAAACTGTTCAACCATAATGCACCTCAGTTAAATACTTAAATTATATACCTTAAATGACTTTTGTCCTGATTAAACTGTATAACCACAATGGAATTGCTTCGTATAAGGATTGAAATTACAACGGCTAACCAAAGGAGAATTAAATGATAATAGACCTTGTCATACTTGTTAGCCGCCATATTTCCCGTCTTTGAATAGTATCCTTCCTCTTTATTCTCCTGAACTGCCTCAATTCTTCCAGTAGTATCTATATCCCACAGAGCTTCTACCGATCTTTTTCATATTCAGGATTGTTAGTCAATATTGCCTGCTCACCCTTTTTCATTGTTGCAACTGCTCGGTCTCAGCCAGCAATCACTAATTCTGCAGCCACAAAACATTAGTGTTTTATATAACGAAATAATTTAGAGGTTGGGTTGGTGCTTGCCAAGCATGCCCATATGTGAAATCTGAAAACTTGCAACTAACATCTTAAATCCGAAATTAAAATACGAAATTGAAAGAGGAAAGATATATAAAGACGCAACTGCTAAAAGATATATAAACACACACACCTGCTTCATTAGATCGGTGAATGCATCCATTAATAGACCAAAGCCGATAACTGCCATTTCAGCAACATGGGAAACTGAATTTTTGATATATAATATTATCTAACACTAAAAAATATAATCATATCATTTCAAACAATATCAATATTCGTATACCCTGTTACATTATTTAATACTTTCACCCTATATTGTTTGTACATCAATAAAAGAGATTATACATTTGAAACTATATGTCAAAGGAATGAATGGTTCTCCTATTCAGTTTCTCTTATTTCCAATTTCTATAATCAATTTCAATCAACATAATCAAGGCAATCAGCCTGGGACAATAATCTCAGCAAAAGGGCTTAAAAAAGAAACCTGATTGGTAATATACTTATAGACAATGGATACATAGCACACCTTACCAAGCGAAATCTCCTATCGACTTTCTGTCTGCAACTTCATTCTCCAGTAGAAACATTGTATGAACTGTCCACGGTCCCTCGTAAAGGTGTTGGAACAGTGATAGCATACCTTTTGATGACAAAAATAACTTTTTAACATCCGGTAAAAATAACACACATTACTTATTGTGTGTATAAGCAAACAATACCAATAATAGCATACCGTTTGATGACAAAAATAGTGGACTGCTCTAACCTGCAATGTATATATAAAACACATATAACTTTTTAAAGAAATTGATTAGAAGAAATCGAATTATACAAATGAAATGTCCCCTTTAGACTTTCCATCAAACACCTGGTGTGCATAAGATAAATGATGTTTAAAAACAAACATTTAAGAACATATTAATATTTGAAAAAGGAATGAGTTAATTGAGAAGAAGAAATACTGGGGGTTTTATAAACAAATATGGTAGCCTCATGTAACAACTTATCCTTTTCAGTGGGGATTTAGGAAACCCAATAACGATTGATGAAGAACGAAACAAAAGCTTCAATCAGAGTTGAAAACTTGCTGGACGATCATATAAACAAATAATAGTCAGAACCGATTAATATGGTAAAATCTGAAGCAACCAAAACAAACACACACATATACACACAAAATCTAAAAGGGAGATGAGGATTAAATGATGGTTGAGGAAAAAAAAATGTTGAGGGGGAGATATACAGAGAACGTACTGATGATTACCTCTTTAGATGCCATAGCAGTTTCTAACCATCATAACTATACATAATGAATGACTCAATCAATGAATCATTCATTTTCAACTTCTTCAATAAATCAACCATTCTTTACCTCATTAATTCGTACAAAGAATACCTTTCGGTTGAGATATTGAACGGACATCGATCAAGGAAAGAAAGGAAGAGGACATGAAAAGGTTTTTTTTTTTTAATTAAGGTAAAGAAAGGAGAGGAAATACCCACGGAATATAGTATATATACACTAACGCAACCAACCCTTCATATAAAATCATTTATTTGCCCACAATAATATTTTGCATGTATTACTCCTAAATATAAACCTATTAATGCATTTACACACATGACACATATATATCTCATTTTCGGGTAAACAAAACCGACCGTATCATTTACCACATAACATTAGCCTGATATGAATGCAAAATACAGATTCTAATAAACAAAACTACAAATAAATATGTATTATAGTAAACAAAAGTAATTAACCTTAGTAATTAACCCTATTAAGTACACACGATGAAGCGTCAAGAATGCGCTAATTTTTCCACTACCATGATTCAACTTTTAGATATATATATAGATGTTAAGTTGTTAATTATATGTGGTTTAATGTAGCTATTAATTATGTAGATAATTATATGTGTAAAGTGAATTATGTGTGCAACAAATAAATATATTGCTACTTGTTATCGTTCTTGAACAAACCCAAAATTAATTCAATTAGTAGTTAAGTTTGATTAAAGTTTGTATTGTCTGGAAATGATAAACAAAAGCCTTTTTACTATTATTTGGGTTTATATAATAAGTTATCCATCTTCATATTAGAGGGCCTTAACTTTGGGCTAGGTAGTCGCAGTAGGCGAGAAAACAAAAAAAATAACAAATAAGGAATGGAGGAAAACGTTTGAAAGGAGGCCACATTATGATTGTTTTCAATTAAATGAGAGGCCCAGAGTACAAGATAATAAAATAACTAAAAGAAAACCTTATAAGGGAGGTCGTATTTTGTCGAAGGAAGAGGAGCCGCCACAAAGTTAAAAGAAAAGAGTATTGAACTTGAGGAGTCGCTATTCAGGAAAAAGAAAGGAAATAAATCTTCTTGTACCTTGATTTCTATTCTAGCCTTAGCAATAGCTAGTAATAATAATAATACGACGTCTAAGAAAAAGGGGATCGATGACGGAGTTTCACCTTTTCTGGTTTTGCTATTGTGTTGATGGAATGGATCAAATCGAGACGATATAAAGGTAGACTATTGTGAGTATCCTCATGTTGATATCTATGATAAGAAGCCAAGTTTTGATGGAGTTTCGATTGTGTGGCCGATAAACGGTTACGAGGTCAGTTTCATTATAAGTATAACTCTTTCGTAGTTTTAATTGAAATAGAGATCGTTATTAGTATTAACATGGGGGGCGAGGAGGGACTAGGGTATGGTCGAGTGTCTGTGCGAGTATAGTAGGTCGTGATTTAGGATTTCATATTGGGGTTGCGCATGTACATATATTTATCGGAGAAGATAAGGCAAATAGATCTTGTTTTAATCTAATGAGGAGTTTAAAATGAGAAACGAGGTAGTGGTTGTTTAAATATGCGGTAAAAGAAACTTCAAGTGAAGTCACATAATGAGTTGTATACGGTGTTCTATAAGAATTGAAATTCATGACAGCATATATATAATCATGCAGCCATGCAAGTAGTTTAACAAGTCATGTAATATAGGGATATGATAAAGGGAAATTAATTGGCTAATGATGTCATATTTTTAATTAACCATGAATGGTGATTAGAAGAATTCATGGTCATCCATGTTATATCATATTGTTTAGTAGTCTTTTAATTCAAATACTATATTGGTCCTATCATGTCAGATATGGTTAAACATAATATGTACTGTTTGTACGTAAACTTAAGAATCATGGTAGTAATTGGCATAATAGTATGACCTCCTCTTATAATCTAGACCGCGCGTATATATACAGTTGAGTTGTCGTCGTTATTAATATTAGTATCTTTATATATATGATTGTTTAGGTATTCGGGCATCCGAGAAGTAAGGAGTTAAGTTGTGTTATTACTACTGTCCAAGATAAGGTAAGATAACTTACTTTTGACACAAGAGGGACACAACAAAACATAGATTTGTTAATTATTCTCCATTTAGTGGTTGTTTAAATATGCGGTAAAAGAAACTTCAAGTGAAGTCACATAATGAGTTGTATATGGTGTTCTATAAGAATTGAAATTCATGACAGCATATATATAATCATGCAGCCATGCAAGGTAGTTTAACAAGTCATGTAATATAGGGATATGATAAAGGGAAATTAATTGGCTAATGATGTCATATTTTTAATTAACCATGAATGGTGATTAGAAGAATTCATGGTCATCCATGTTATATCATATTGTTTAGTAGTCTTTTAATTCAAATACTATATTGGTCCTATCATGTCAGATATGGTTAAACATAATATGTACTGTTTGTACGTAAACTTAAGAATCATGGTAGTAATTGGCATAATAGTATGACCTCCTCTTATAATCTAGACCGCGCGTATATATAAAGTTGAGTTGTCGTCGTTATTAATATTAGTATCTTTATATATATGATTGTTTAGGTATTCGGGCATCCGAGAAGTAAGGAGTTAAGTTGTGTTATTACTACTGTCCAAGATAAGGTAAGATAACTTACTTTTGACACAAGAGGGACACAACAAAACATAGATTTGTTAATTATTCTCCATTTTATGTTGTTTAAAATATCTCGTGCATATGTTGGGTATGGGATATATCTGGGAGGTGATTGGATATTATTTATGCATGCTTAGTAGTGTGATCTATATTGTGATAATGTGGACTAAAGTGGTTGTGAATGTGATATTGTGGCTTAAAGTAGTTTATGAATGACATGTTTATGCATGCTTAGTAGTCGTGATCTATATTGTGATAATGTGGACTAAAGTGGTTGTGAATGTGATATTGTGGATATTTGTGGACTTGTACACATAGTACACTAGACATGATTTATGTTGCTATGTCACGTGCACGTTAAGGGCCCTAATGTAATAAAGTGGATTAAAGTAGACAAAGTGGATTAAAGTAGATAAAGTGGATTTATGTAGACAAAGTGGATTAAAGTAGACAAAGTGGATTAAAGTAGACAAAGTGGATTAAAGTAGACAAAGTGGATTAAGTGATAAAGTGGATTAAAGTAATAAAGTGGATTAAAGTAGACAAAGTGGATTAAAGTAGATAAAGTGGATTTATGTAGACACTATTAAGTGTGCAAAGTCTCGAGCACCAAAGTGGAAAAGAGTTAAGCTGAACCCATTCTATTCTAATGGGCTATTGTGCAAAGTGGATCACTCGGGGGTACCGTACATGCTCTCGTGTGACACAATCTAAAGTGGTAGAGTATTTCCGGGTGGCGTGGTTGACCATTAGTGTGTAACGGATTACTCGTGGATATGGTTATGCCTATCCGTAACGACAACGATGGACCACCGTGAGGTCTACCCATCAAGTCGGGTGTGAGGTTTCATGTGTGGTCTTATGACCGCCTACACACAAAACCTTTAAAGTTGTAAATAATTGACATAACCTAAAGTGAATCAAAGTGGATAAATGTGGAATTATTAAGTGGATTAAAGTAGAGTATTGAGGATTGCTAGGCACATTATTAGTTTGATGAACCTTATTATGTGTGATTATGTGGATGTGTGTGTTGTGCCTATACATATGTGTGAGATGATTTCTTATGAAACATTTTAATTGGCAATCCTTGTTTTGTATTAACATGTTATCTTACTCGGCTTTTTAAGCTGACACTTGTGTTTTGTGGAAATGTGTTGTGCCCTCAGGTTAGGCGTTGATCAGTGGCATGGTAGCTTGCTTGTGAGATGGGTAGCTTTTACTGGAGCTTTTGGACGTTGGCTTTAGTTACCCATAGTTGCATTTAATTAAGTGGACATTATTTAGCCGTTTGGTATTTTTTATGTTGATTGTAGATTTAATGAGAATTATTGTGATGATACTGTTGGTAACACCTTATGAAACATTTTAATTGGCAATCCTTGTTTTGTATTAACATGTTATCTTACTCGGCTTTTTAAGCTGACACTTGTGTTTTGTGGAAATGTGTTGTGCCCTCAGGTTAGGCGTTGATCAGTGGCATGGTAGCTTGCTTGTGAGATGGGTAGCTTTTACTGGAGCTTTTGGACGTTGGCTTTAGTTACCCATAGTTGCATTTAATTAAGTGGACATTATTTAGCCGTTTGGTATTTTTTATGTTGATTGTAGATTTAATGAGAATTATTGTGATGATACTGTTGGTAACACCTTTTGAAACATTTAATGTGGTTTAATGATTCCGTTAGGAATCAAATGAGATTTTTTTAAACGGCGCTTCCGCACTTTACTTAACAGAGTTATATTTTATGTTGATTGTAGATTTAATGAGAATTATTGTGATGATACTGTTGGTAACACCTTTTGAAACATTTAATGTGGTTTAATGATTCCGTTAGGAATCAAATGAGATTTTTTTAAACGGCGCTTCCGCACTTTACTTAACAGAGTTATATTTTATGTTGATTGTAGATTTAATGAGAATTATTGTGATGATACTGTTGGTAACACCTTTTGAAACATTTAATGTGGTTTAATGATTCCGTTAGGAATCAAATGAGATTTTTTTAAACGGCGCTTCCGCACTTTACTTAACAGAGTTATATTTTATGTTGAATTTTTTTTTAAATCCACATTTTTATAAAGATGGGTGTTACAATTAATGTTATGCATACTGTGATTTATGAGAAACTTACCCTTTGCTTGCTAAAACCCGTTAACATGAGCATTCGGTTAGCCGATCAGACTTACCGACAACCCAAGGGGATTGTCAAACGAGTCCATGTCAGGGTTAAGGAATTAGAATTTTGGACTGAGTTTGTTGTGCTTGATTCGGTAAGTGAAGTAATGACACCCCTAATTTTAGGTCGACCATTTCTGCATGCTTCGGATGCTATCATCCATGTTCTTAAACGTGAAATATCTTTGTCAAATGGTCAAAATAGGGTTAGAGTGTCTGAATTAGAAGAAGATAGTGACTTGATTTAGGGAGAATGTCTTAGGATGGAAGTGATAGGTGATGACCAAATCCCTAATGGACAATTAGACATGTCACTAAGAGAGGAAACCATAGAAACCAAACCTAAAAGAAAAATTTGTTATGAAAGTTTCATGGAATTAAGAGAATTGAAAGAGAAAGTAGAGGAACAACTAAGAAATGGTAGAGAAGTAGCCAATAGGATTAGAAGAATCCTAGGAAACATTAAGTGGGAAGAGCGTGTAGCCAACCTAGAAAGATATAAGATGAATGAGATAATAGCTAGAGAACCAAATGGTAAGTTTTATGGTGACCCTAACATTTTTCAGATTCCTTGCTACATCAACTCTAACTGTTTTGAGGATACCTACATAAACCTTAGAGCCACATCTAATATCTTGCCCATAGGTATTTACAAGAATAACTTGAGGAAATATAGAAATGGAGTAAAATGGGAAGATTTAGAGATTAGGTTAGTAGGAGGAGCCAAGGTTTTAACCAAAGGCTTCATAAGAAACTTGGTCATTAGGATAGAGGGATTAGACATCCCCACTGAATTCTTTATATTTGAAAATGATTCAATTACTAGAGATCACGTGATCTTAGGTCAACCATTCTTGCTTTCGGTAGGTTCATCGGTTAATGTGAAAGCAAAGAAGATAACCTTGACCATGGGATTTAACCAAGTAGTTTTGACTAAGGAGGAAATTAGTAAGACAAACCCCTTCGGGACTAGATGCAAAGCTAGGAGTTTTGCATGGGAAATTAAGAAAAGGAGAATCAAATCAAACCTAAAAGAAAAATTTGTTATGAAAGTTTCATGGAATTAAGAGAATTGAAAGAGAAAGTAGAGGAACAACTAAGAAATGGTAGAGAAGTAGCCAATAGGATTAGAAGAATCCTAGGAAACATTAAGTGGGAAGAGCGTGTAGCCAACCTAGAAAGATATAAGATGAATGAGATAATAGCTAGAGAACCAAATGGTAAGTTTTATGGTGACCCTAACATTTTTCAGATTCCTTGCTACATCAACTCTAACTGTTTTGAGGATACCTACATAAACCTTAGAGCCACATCTAATATCTTGCCCATAGGTATTTACAAGAATAACTTGAGGAAATATAGAAATGGAGTAAAATGGGAAGATTTAGAGATTAGGTTAGTAGGAGGAGCCAAGGTTTTAACTAAAGGCTTCATAAGAAACTTGGTCATTAGGATAGAGGGATTAGACATCCCCACTGAATTCTTTATATTTGAAAATGATTCAATTACTAGAGATCACGTGATCTTAGGTCAACCATTCTTGCTTTCGGTAGGTTCATCGGTTAATGTGAAAGCAAAGAAGATAACCTTGACCATGGGATTTAACCAAGTAGTTTTGACTAAGGAGGAAATTAGTAAGACAAACCCCTTCGGGACTAGATGCAAAGCTAGGAGTTTTGCATGGGAAATTAAGAAAAGGAGAATCGAATCACACCTAAAAGATACATCCGACCTTTACATTTGATTTCCAAAGGGAACCGGCCCCCGGCCGACCCCGTATTCTTCCTCAACCTAGTTCCTAGGCCGAGTCCGACTGAAGACTCGTTAAACTTAGCGCTTCTTGGGAGGCAACCCAAGCCGTACTTTTATTTTCATTTTCATTTTTATTTTTATTTTTATTTTTCATTTTTAGGAATATGTGACTAATTGCAATTAAGTGAATTGTTTTGAATTTTATCATTTGTGACCTGTTTATATGAGATATATCTTTAGAATCACAGATGCAAGCTTTCAATGGATCAAGGAAACAAGTAACTTATTGCAATCGTATTTCGTTTTTATTTTTATTTTTTATGTTTTAGCTTGTTATTTCCATTTTCATATTTTGATTGAAGTGTGCAGGAGTATTTAGTTTTGTAGTCTGAAGAAAACCATGCACTCAGTCAAAAGCTAAGTGTGGGGGAATGCCGGAATCAAATCGTGAAGGAAAATCAAACGTCGAAGTAAGTACAGGACTCGCAAGCACCGCTAGAAGATCTCCAGCGACGCTGGGAAAGCATCTGGGCTTCCCAGCGCCGCTCACTGAAGACCAGCGCCGCTCACGTGTGTCCAGCGTCGCTTCCAGCTAGCCAGCGCCGCTCCCAGTTCTAGCCCGCACACCAGATTGCGAAAAATCCAAAAAAAAAATTAAAAAAACCCAAAAATCCAAAAAAATTAAATCAGAAAAACCCAAAAATCCAAAAAAATCAGAAAATCAGAAAATACCAAAAAGAAAAGGAGATGGAGATGGAGAAGCATCAATGGATCGCCATCAAACGGAGATGACTCAAGTCTTTGAAGTTCAACAACGTTTAAGTCGCTCCACAAATGCCATCTTCAACAACAATTCATGCAATTAAAGCCCGGGAAGTTTCGTTAATCCTTTATCTTATCGTGTTTTTCCTATTACCCTTTATGTTATGTCATGTTTAGTACAACGAGGACGTTGTACAATTTAAGTGTGGGGGAATGCCGGAATCAAATCGTGAAGGAAAATCAGACGTCGAAGCAAGTACAGGACTCGCAAGCGCCGCTAGAAGATCTCCAGCGCCGCTGGGAAAGCATCTGGGCTTCCCAGCGCCGCTCACTGAAGACCAGCGCCGCTCACGTGTGTCCAGCGTCGCTTCCAGCTAGCCAGCGCCGCTCCCAGTTCTAGCCCGCACACCAGATTGCGAAAAATCCAAAAAATTAAAAAAACCCAAAAATCCAAAAAAATTAAATCAGAAAAACCCAAAAATCCAAAAAAATCAGAAAATCAGAAAATACCAAAAAGAAAAGGAGATGGAGATGGAGAAGCATCAATGGATCGCCATCAAACGGAGATGACTCAAGTCTTTGAAGTTCAACAACGTTTAAGTCGCTCCACAAATGCCATCTTCAACAACAATTCATGCAATTAAAGCCCGGGAAGTTTCGTTAATCCTTTATCTTATCGTGTTTTTCCTATTACCCTTTATGTTATGTCATGATTAGTACAACGAGGACGTTGTACAATTTAAGTGTGGGGGGATGCCGGAATCAAATCGTGAAGGAAAATCAAACGTCGAAGTAAGTACAGGACTCGCAAGCACCGCTAGAAGATCTCCAGCGACGCTGGGAAAGCATCTGGGCTTCCCAGCGCCGCTCACTGAAGACCAGCGCCGCTCACGTGTGTCCAGCGTCGCTTCCAGCTAGCCAGCGCCGCTCCCAGTTCTAGCCCGCACACCAGATTGCGAAAAATCCAAAAAAAAAATTAAAAAAACCCAAAAATCCAAAAAAATTAAATCAGAAAAACCCAAAAATCCAAAAAAATCAGAAAATCAGAAAATACCAAAAAGAAAAGGAGATGGAGATGGAGAAGCATCAATGGATCGCCATCAAACGGAGATGACTCAAGTCTTTGAAGTTCAACAACGTTTAAGTCGCTCCACAAATGCCATCTTCAACAACAATTCATGCAATTAAAGCCCGGGAAGTTTCGTTAATCCTTTATCTTATCGTGTTTTTCCTATTACCCTTTATGTTATGTCATGATTAGTACAACGAGGACGTTGTACAATTTAAGTGTGGGGGGATGGAATAGGAAAAACCCATGGTTTAATTGTTTGAATAATCATAAATTTTCTACTACTTAATTCATGCAAAATTAAATTTTTTCTCGTGTCTGAAAAACATTTTGAAAATATAAGCTTTGCAAGTAGATAAAAGATGACGATAACTAAGCAAAATTAGCTTTGGTGGATGAACGGTTAGTTAGGACTGTTAGTTTAACTATAGATTTGTGGCTGTTTATTTTTCCAAATGGATTAAAGCTTAGACTGAAACTGAATGCAATTATGTTTGCCATAGCACACTTAACCGGACTTTAATATGTCTAGCAATTAGAGCTATCTAGTCATTAGTATAGGTGTATTAATTGGTCTTAATTATATACGTGCTTGTGTAGGAACTAGTTTAGACGTATGGTTCGCCTTGATTCTTACACTATTGATTGTGAACTAGTTACATGCGGAGTAAGTGTATGAGTCATCTGGGGTCTCTGATAATGTCTATTGCATGAATAATGTAGTAATCTTAAAAAAAGGCAATCAGTAGTGTAACACCCCAAGCCGGAGCTCGAAATGTCACGGAAATCATACAGCACCCGGTGGAATTACAATAGAACAAACTAAATGCAATTAACGATTCGATGAATCCAAAACATAGCAAAACAAGTAACAAAATACAACAGGAGCAAATAGCCATCAAAGTTAACATAATACATCCAAAGATGGCAAACGATCCTAAGTATAATGCAAAAGGAAGGTCAATGAATCCTTGATCCATGAGGTCCAAGTCCGGGTTAGACAGCAAGCAAGCAAGCAACTAAACACCACGTCCGGGGAGAACCTGATTACCTGAAAAGTGTACTAAGCATAGTCAACACAAGGTTGGTGAGTTCGTAGTAATGGTCCATAAAGAACCATCAACAATAATCACAATATACGAATAGAGGCTAGGCATGACATACAGCGAGCCTCTAAGCAACACAATATCGTCCAGCAACAGGATTACACAAGACCATAAGAGTGTAATGAGAATGCACAAATGATGTATGAATCAATGTAAGTGCCAAATGCATGAATAAGCCAACATGCCTATCCTATGCGTGAACGCAGTCACCAATGCAACGATACCCTTCTGTCATAACAATGAACAAGGCTGTATCTCAAAATCATCGAGATATATATGTCTATATACTCGGGGTCAGGATCTACATCCCTAACGGGTGCATACATCTATGCACCAGGATGTCGGCAATCCCCTGCCGAGGGCTCATCAACAATGTATGCAATGCTTACAATCAAATGTAAATGCATGCTCATGAACCAACAATCAATGTACAATGAACCTGTGCCACCAATCAATATTCATCCGACATAAGCCAATTATCAACCTTCGTCCAACATAAGCCAACTATCAACATTCATCAGTCATAAGCCAACAACCATAATTTAAGCCAACTATACGTACATATACTTCAGAGGATTCTACTTTCTTCGAGTCCCAGATGCTTATATATAGGGTCACCCGCAGCCTTCCCACCACATCAAAAACCCAAAGAAGGCATAACCGACTTCCATGTATGTACGTCTATCCTATTATGCATGTAATACTTAACTAAAACATAACTCAAGTCAATCAAACAAAACGAACTGTCACATCAATCCAACAACCCAGTCAAACAGTCAACAAAGCAATAATACAAATAAACACGCCAGGTTTACACTTTTCAGCCCGAATCTCAAGCGAGTAGGGAGATACGAAACTCACCTTGATTGGCAAAGAAGCTAGTAAAGGATTACAAACGAGTAATGGGATCCACACGTCCACAACCTATATATATATTCATCATAATAACATAAGGTCAACTCAACAATCTCAAACAAGTTGATTTAGAAGGGTTAAGTCAATTTGCAAACCCTAAACGCACTTACAACTTAAACGAGTATGAACAATGCGCATTAGACTCGACATTTTTAGTACCTAAATACACTTGCCCAAACCCTCGTTTCCATCCATAACATCGTCAAACGATCCAAACGATTCAAAACCCTATATAAACCCTATTTGACCCAAATTCCATTACAAGCCGATTTAGGACATGTCAATACTCAAAATGACCAGAAATGCATTACTAAACATAAATAGAAGTAAATGGGTTAAATTAGACTTACCAAAACTCCTTTCACGAGCTAGAACCCGAATTTAGGTCAAAAAGGACAATGCTTGAACTATGAACTCCAAGGTTATGATTTCAATGGGATTAAGTTATGACAATGATGATGATTCTTGTATTAAAGCAAGTCCAAAACACAATTTAGATGCAAGTGAGATGATGAACTAAGGATGGGAGAAGATTTGCTTTTACTTGGAAGAAATAAGGGAAGTATAGATAGATAGATAAGAAAGAAAAGGAAGGGAAGGATAAGGGGGGGGGGAAAGTAGGCCTTGGGGCTGGTGGGTCATGGGCTACCCACGGGCCGACCCGCTTCTCCCACAAGCCATAAAACAATCGTTACACATTTAAACACCCATCAAAACATATTATCGACTCAAATAACACACATTGTCATTTAATTCACCAAACGACCCTATTATTTCATTCAACTAGATTGTTAGTCAAATTACACAAAAAGTCAACGGGTCAAAATTCACGGGTGTTACATTATTCCCCCGTTAAAAGAATTTCGTCCCGAAATTCAACAAAACCCTAAATTCAAGAACCAAAAACCCTAATCCGATATTTAAGACTTATGGACTCGTTTTGAATATACATATGACATTTTAGTACCTAAATACACTTGCCCAAACCCTCGTTTCCATCCATAACATCGTCAAACGATCCAAACGATTCAAAACCCTATATAAACCCTATTTGACCCAAATTCCATTACAAGCCGATTTAGGACATGTCAATACTCAAAATGACCAGAAATGCATTACTAAACATAAATAGAAGTAAATGGGTTAAATTAGACTTACCAAAACTCCTTTCACGAGCTAGAACCCGAATTTAGGTCAAAAAGGACAATGCTTGAACTATGAACTCCAAGGTTATGATTTCAATGGGATTAAGTTATGACAATGATGATGATTCTTGTATTAAAGCAAGTCCAAAACACAATTTAGATGCAAGTGAGATGATGAACTAAGGATGGGAGAAGATTTGCTTTTACTTGGAAGAAATAAGGGAAGTATAGATAGATAGATAAGAAAGAAAAGGAAGGAAAGGATAAGGGGGGGGGGAAGTAGGCCTTGGGGCTGGTGGGTCATGGGCTACCCACGGGCCGACCCGCTTCTCCCACAAGCCATAAAACAATCGTTACACATTTAAACACCCATCAAAACATATTATCGACTCAAATAACACACATTGTCATTTAATTCACCAAACGACCCTATTATTTCATTCAACTAGATTGTTAGTCAAATTACACAAAAAGTCAACGGGTCAAAATTCACGGGTGTTACATTATTCCCCCGTTAAAAGAATTTCGTCCCGAAATTCAACAAAACCCTAATTAACAAATAAATGCGGATACTTCGACCTCATATGATCCTCTCTCTCCCAAGTGAACTCGGCTCCACGTCTAGCACTCCATCTAACTTTGACAATTGTGTAGCGTTTCTTCTTGAGTTTCTTTTCTTGACGGTCCATGATCTCTACCGGTTCTTCAACAAAGTTTAGGCTCGAATCAACCCTAATTTCGTCCATAGGCACATGATGTGTAGGATCCGCCAAGCACTTGCGCAAATTACAAATATGAAACACATCATGCACGCCGCTAAGCTCTTGAGGCAATTCTAGCCGATAAGCAACTTTCCCAACCCGTTCAAGAATCTTGAAAGGACCAACATACCTTGGGGCAAGTTTTCCCCGCTTCACAAAACGTACGACTCCCTTCCAAGGCGACACTTTTAAAAGTACAAAATCACCAACTTCAAACTCTAGCGGTCTCCGCCTCACATCGGCATACTTCTTCTGACGTTCACGGGCCAATTGCAACTTCTCCTTAATTTGAGATATTACCTTGGTTGTTTCAATCACAATTTCTGGCCCGATGAGTTGACTCTCTCCAATTTCCGCCCAAGCTAAAGGAGAACGACACGCCCTACCATACAATGCTTTAAAGGGTGCCATTTGAATGGTAGCATGGTAACTGTTGTTGTATGAAAACTCAACTAGCGGCAAATGGTCTTCCCAACTTCCACCAAAATCAATCGCACACGCCCTCAACATGTCTTCAAGTGTTTGGATGGTCCTCTCGGTTTGCCCATCCGTTTGAGGGTGAAATGCCGTGCTCATGTCAAGTCGGGTACCCATGGCTCTTTGAAAGGCTTCCCAAAATTTTGATTTGAAACGGGCATCTCTATCGGAAATGATAGAAATCGGCACTCCATGCTTTGATATCACTTCCTTGATGTATAAACGAGCCAAAGTGTCAAATTTATCGGTTTCTCGAATGGCTAAAAAGTGAGCCGACTTCGTTAACCGATCTACTATCACCCAAATCGTGTCTCGGTCGCTTCTCGTCTTCGGTAGTTTGGTGATGAAGTCCATTGAGATATGTTCCCACTTCCATTCGGGCATCACCGGTTGTACCAACAATCCGGGTGGCTTCTTGTGATCGGCTTTGACTTGTAAGCAAGTAAGACACTCACTCACATACCTTGCCACATCCCGCTTCATGCCCGGCCACCAATACAATTCCTTCAAGTCAAAGTACATCTTATCCGACCCGGGATGGACCGAATAAGGTGATAGGTGGGCTTCATTCATAATAAGCGTTCTTAAATCGCCGAATATAGGAATCCAAAGTCTTTCCACCATGTATAGCCCGTTATCATTCTTTCGGTCAAATAGTTGCTCCATGCCATCTAGGTTTTCGTTTCCAAAGTTTTCCGGTAGGGTGGCTTGGATTTGGGCTTCAATAATCCGATCGCGAATACTTGGCCCTACCGTGAGGCTCATAGCTCTAGCCCGTCTTGGCTTCACTCTTCTTTCGGTCAAATAGTTGCTCCATGCCATCTAGGTTTTCGTTTCCAAAGTTTTCCGGTAGGGTGGCTTGGATTTGGGCTTCAATAATCCGATCGCGAATACTTGGCCCTACCGTGAGGCTCATAGCTCTAGCCCGTCTTGGCTTCACTCTCTCTTTTCGGCTCAAGGCATCGGCTACTACATTTGCCTTGCCCGGGTGATAACGGATGTCACAATCGTAATCACTAAATAGTTCAAGCCAACGCCTTTGCCTCATATTCAATTCACTTTGGTTGAAGATGTGTTGAAGACTTTTGTGATCGGTATAAATCACACATTTGGTACCATAGAGATAATGTCTCCAACACTTCAAAGCAAACACAACCGCTCCCAATTCCAAATCATGTGTCGGGTAGTTCTTCTCATGCACCTTCAATTGACGAGAGGCATAAGCAATGACTTTACCCCTTTGCATAAGAACGCAACCCAACCCTTGCCCCGAAGCATCACAATAAACCACAAAATCTTCTATCCCATCCGGTAGCGTTAAAATAGGAGCATCACATAACATATCCTTAAGAGTTTGGAAGGCGTTCTCTTGTCTTTCGCCCCATTCAAAATTTTTATCTTTTTGAGTCAAAAGGGTGAGTGGTTGTGCAATACGGGAGAAGTTTTCAATAAATCTTCTATAGTAACCCGCCAATCCAAGGAATTGGCGGATCTCGGATGGCGTTTCGGGTCTTCTCCAATTCTTGACCGCTTCAATCTTGCTTGGGTCCACATGAATACCATCCTTGCTCACTACGTGACCAAGGAAGTGGACCGCTTCCAACCAAAACTCACACTTGGAAAATTTTGCATACAATTCCTCCTTCCTTAGCAATTCAAGCACTTCACGTAAGTGCTTAACATGCTCCTCCTTTGTCTTCGAGTATACAAGTATGTCATCAATGAACACAATAACGGACTTGTCTAAATATGGTTGACACACCCGGTTCATCAAGTCCATGAACACCGCCGGTGCATTAGTCAACCCAAATGGCATTACGGTGAATTCAAAATGGCCATACCTTGTGCGAAAAGCCGTTTTGGGGATGTCATCTTCATGTACCCGGAGTTGATGATAACCCGAGCGAAGATCGATTTTTGAGAAGTGCTTAGCTCCTTGAAGTTGATCAAACAAGTCATCAATTCTAGGGAGAGGATATTGGTTCTTCACGGTGAGCTTGTTCAATTCCCGATAATCAATACACATTCGGAAGGATCCGTCTTTCTTTTTGACGAAGAGAACAGGAGCACCCCAAGGAGATTGACTAGGGCGAATGAAACCCTTCTCTTGGAGTTCCTTGAGTTGAGTTTGTAGCTCTTGCATTTCGGTTAGAGCTAGTCTATAAGGAGCTTTTGCTATGGGCGCGGCTTCGGGAATAAGATTGATACGAAAATCAAGTTCACGGGGCGGAGGCAACCCCGGTAAGTCATCCGGAAAAACATCGGGGAAATCACAAACAATAGGAACGGTCTTCAATTCTACCTTGGTGGTGGTAGCACTAAAGACTTTAGAATTAGGGGAATCGGAGATTTCGCCTTGAACCCTAAGGATTTTACCGTTGGCCAAAGGTATCTTAACAACTCTCTCACCACAATCAATCGTCGCATTAACCGCCGCTAACCAATCCATACCCACTATAATATCAAAACTACCAATGTCTAAAGGCATAAGATCGATGAAGAAGTCGACGTCCTCTAAAGTCAAGACACAATCACGGAGTATTTGGCTAATTCTAGTTAGTGACCCGTTTATCATTTCAATGTCAAGCACATAGTTTAGAGCACAAGGATGCACATCAATCAAAGGCACAAAGTTAGTAGACACGAGGCTATAATCGGCCCCGGAATCAAATAAGACTGTTGCATAGAGACCATTTAGGAGAAAAGTACCTGCGACCACGTTAGGATCATTGCGGGCTTCATTTACATTAGCCGCAAAGGCTCGGCCGCGTGGTTGCACTTGGTGGCCTTGTTGCCCCCGGTTTTGATTAGGCCCGACCATTTGGAGTTGATTTGGGTGGACGGCTACTTGCACTTGTTGTCCCACCCATCGAGGACAATTATTACGATAGTGGTCACGGCTACCACATTCAAAACACTCGCCCCTTCTTTGGTTACCTTGAGGAGGAACGGCCCGAATAGGAGCCGCATTCATTGGGCCCGTTCTTGGAACTCTACAATCTCGGGAGAGGTGCCCGACTTGATTGCAATTAAAGCATGCACCACATTGGTTATGGGCGGGATGATGCTTGTTGCATTTCCCACAGAAAGGATGAGGCCCGGTATAAGCCCTCCTAACCGGTTCCACCGCCGCCATTAACCTACCCCTATTTACATTCTTGGGGTCAAACTTCCCCATTTTCCTTGCTCCGCTAGACTCACCCACTTCCTTCCTCTTGTTTGACGAGGATTTGCTCAAAACACCACTCCTCAACAAATCTTCAGTCACACTCCCGGCTTGGTTAACCGCATTAGCCAAGGAAGTAGGCATGTTTGAGTTAACATAAGATCGGACTTGGGGATTCAAGCCCAATACAAACTTCTGGATGGCTTGTAACTCGGTACCCACCAAGTGAGGAATGAGGGTAGACAACTCTTGGAATCGTCTCACATAGCCCTTATAATCGGCTCCCTCCATGTTGAGGTTTGCAAATTCTATGGTTAAATTCTGTAGCTCGTACGGAGGACAAAACTTGGCTTTCACTTTGTCTTTGAAGTCAATCCACTCCAAATTCTGAGTCCGCCCTAGAGTTATTTCCTGGTTCCACCAACTCAAGGCGTCATGCCTAAACATGCCGGATGCATAGGAAATCCGGTCATCGTAGGTGCAATGACTCCTTTCAATCACTGCTTCTATTGCCTCAAACCATCTTATACATTCCGTGGGACCACCTTTCCCATCAAACTCTGGTGCCCCACAACTCTTAAAATCCTTAAAGATACACCCTTGACGGTATCCACCATATTGGTTATTCATGGGCATACCGATACCAACTCCCACCGGTCCCTCTTCTTCATCCTCTACGGCATGAGGTTGAGCATTTTCATTGTTTATATTTTCTGGGGCTTCATTGTTTTGAGGCCCATTGTTTTGCCCAAGATTTGCCGTGACTTGAGCAATGATGGCTGGCATGATGCCGGCGACTGTTTGAGCAATTACCTCAGCCAAGTTTGGCTCAGGAGCTCTACCACGACCCCTACCACGGCCCCTACCACGACCTCTACCACGGCCCCTACCTCCTTGTATTTCCGGTTGAGCTTCCGGTTGAGGCTCTTCTTCTTCAGCCCTATAATTTGTTCGGACTCTTCTTGGTCTTTCCATTTCTATAAAACAAGTGACACGTTGACCCGAGAGTTAGTCTCAAATGCTCACATGTTAGCCACACAAGTAGTCAATGCTCTCAAACCGATACTACATACTCATTTCATATCGTTAAGTTAAAGCAAGAGTGTTAGCATCATAAGGGATTTTTACATATCATAACATCAAGTAATCATGCTCGTTACGTCATGCAATTAACAACTAACACGAATGATTCAAAGTATAATCCGAATTCGATATGCTCTCTAGTTATTGACCGGGTATGTATACAAGGTGTACCAACGGCTAACCTTCCACCTAATCAACTTCCATTAAGCATATCGGTTCCTTATTATACTTTAAGCCACACGTGCGCAATCCACAATGTCATGAACTTGCTATAATATCGGGTAACCATAAAAGAGTTGATCGGGTTCTTTTAGGGTTGCCACAATATTATACTAAGTTAATGGCATCCCATCATTTTGCCCTAACTCATCACATTAGTTCCAACAAATCACAACAACAAATCATAATAATCACATTCATCACATTGAATTTAAGCTATCACACAAATGGTCTTAACTACGAACTCACACTGGGATTCACATAATTCACATTGCATACGAATTTCCTAACCATGCATGCTATATGAAGAGTTTTAACTTAAGCCGTAGTCTAGGTCAAGCCACCTAATTCTCTACGACCACGCATGGGCCACCATTCTGTAACACCCCAAGCCGGAGCTCGAAATGTCACGGAAATCATACAGCACCCGGTGGAATTACAATAGAACAAACTAAATGCAATTAACGATTCAGTGAATCCAAAACATAGCAAAACAAGTAACAAAATACAACAGGAGCAAATAGCCATCAAAGTTAACATAATACATCCAAAGATGGCAAACGATCCTAAGTATAATGCAAAAGGAAGGTCAATGAATCCTTGATCCATGAGGTCCAAGTCCGGGTTAGACAGCAAGCAAGCAAGCAACTAAACACCACGTCCGGGGAGAACCTGATTACCTGAAAAGTGTACTAAGCATAGTCAACACAAGGTTGGTGAGTTCGTAGTAATGGTCCATAAAGAACCATCAACAATAATCACAATATACGAATAGAGGCTAGGCATGACATACAGCGAGCCTCTAAGCAACACAATATCGTCCAGCAACAGGATTACACAAGACCATAAGAGTGTAATGAGAATGCACAAATGATGTATGAATCAATGTAAGTGCCAAATGCATGAATAAGCCAACATGCCTATCCTATGCGTGAACGCAGTCACCAATGCAACGATACCCTTCTGTCATAACAATGAACAAGGCTGTATCTCAAAATCATCGAGATATATATGTCTATATACTCGGGGTCAGGATCTACATCCCTAACGGGTGCATACATCTATGCACCAGGATGTCGGCAATCCCCTGCCGAGGGCTCATCAACAATGTATGCAATGCTTACAATCAAATGTAAATGCATGCTCATGAACCAACAATCAATGTAAATGCATGCTCATGAACCAACAATCAATGTACAATGAACCTGTGCCACCAATCAATATTCATCCGACATAAGCCAATTATCAACCTTCGTCCAACATAAGCCAACTATCAACATTCATCAGTCATAAGCCAACAACCATAATTTAAGCCAACTATACGTACATATACTTCAGAGGATTCTACTTTCTTCGAGTCCCAGATGCTTATATATAGGGTCACCCGCAGCCTTCCCACCACATCAAAAACCCAAAGAAGGCATAACCGACTTCCATGTATGTACGTCTATCCTATTATGCATGTAATACTTAACTAAAACATAACTCAAGTCAATCAAACAAAACGAACTGTCACATCAATCCAACAACCCAGTCAAACAGTCAACAAAGCAATAATACAAATAAACACGCCAGGTTTACACTTTTCAGCCCGAATCTCAAGCGAGTAGGGAGATACGAAACTCACCTTGATTGGCAAAGAAGCTAGTAAAGGATTACAAACGAGTAATGGGATCCACACGTCCACAACCTATATATATATTCATCATAATAACATAAGGTCAACTCAACAATCTCAAACAAGTTGATTTAGAAGGGTTAAGTCAATTTGCAAACCCTAAACGCACTTACAACTTAAACGAGTATGAACAATGCGCATTAGACTCGACATTTTTAGAAATGAAAGAAGTTTCATACGAAATGAATGTTACTATAAGAAAGTAGACTCTCTCACGATTCCAAGGATAGGTCATACGTCTAAAACGGACTTACGGTTCAAAAGTTATTGACGTTTGAAAATGTTCGACAAAACTAGTCCCTAACGGGCGTCACAAAGGTAACGGCCGTTAACTTCATCACAAGCCAAGTCACTGTAACGGCCATGTGACAGCCGTTACACTATGTAACGGGCGTTACAAGGTGTAACGGCCGTTACATGAAGAAGGACAGCAGCAGCAGCAGATTTTTAAAGCAGAAAACAAGAACTTAAACCCTAAATTCAAGAACCAAAAACCCTAATCCGATATTTAAGACTTATGGACTCGTTTTGAATATACATATGACATTTTAGTACCTAAATACACTTGCCCAAACCCTCGTTTCCATCCATAACATCGTCAAACGATCCAAACGATTCAAAACCCTATATAAACCCTATTTGACCCAAATTCCATTACAAGCCGATTTAGGACATGTCAATACTCAAAATGACCAGAAATGCATTACTAAACATAAATAGAAGTAAATGGGTTAAATTAGACTTACCAAAACTCCTTTCACGAGCTAGAACCCGAATTTAGGTCAAAAAGGACAATGCTTGAACTATGAACTCCAAGGTTATGATTTCAATGGGATTAAGTTATGACAATGATGATGATTCTTGTATTAAAGCAAGTCCAAAACACAATTTAGATGCAAGTGAGATGATGAACTAAGGATGGGAGAAGATTTGCTTTTACTTGGAAGAAATAAGGGAAGTATAGATAGATAGATAAGAAAGAAAAGGAAGGGAAAGGATAAGGGGGGGGGGAAAGTAGGCCTTGGGGCTGGTGGGTCATGGGCTACCCACGGGCCGACCCGCTTCTCCCACAAGCCATAAAACAATCGTTACACATTTAAACACCCATCAAAACATATTATCGACTCAAATAACACACATTGTCATTTAATTCACCAAACGACCCTATTATTTCATTCAACTAGATTGTTAGTCAAATTACACAAAATGTCAACGGGTCAAAATTCACGGGTGTTACAAGTAGATTAATTAAAAGAGTTCAAAGAACCAATAACGAGTAAAATCTATACGCATCAAGTTATGTCGCTTTGCGCATGGGGAACCACCGACCTGTTACCATTGTCTGGATGTTAGATATAAACTCTAACCATTAGTTGAGTTATGTCGCTCTGCGAGTGGGGAACCACCGACCTGTCACAGCTGTCTCAACTATTAAAGATGATAATATCATATAACTGCTTTAGTGTTTAGCTAGCGAGCATGATTGTAGTGTGAGAGTATGTCTAAGTAGTGACTCACAAGGACACAAACGATGAAATATAAATGCCTTGCTAGTAGCTAGTAGATCTGATTGCTATACAAACTTTAATTAAGTGCTTAACTAGTCAGCAGAAGGAAGTAAGATTGAGCTGTAGGACATGTGGAATTATAGAACGATTTTAGAGGTATTAACACGAATATAAGGTTGACTTTTAGTTTTGATTGACTGATTATCTTTACCTCTAGCTATAGCTTACTGATTTTGTCTAAAGCTTTCTCAAACCATTTTGCATGACTAATCTTTCAAATGTTTAATAAAGTAGAATAACTTGAACACTTAAGTTGTCCGCTCATCATTGATTTATTTTCTTGGACTATTTGCTTGAGGACAAACAAAGACTTAAGTGTGGGGGGATATGATGAACGTTCATTTTGTGATAAAAACCCCTATCGAAAGGCTTCATTTCAATGTCTAAATGAGTTAATATTCCGGAACTATCGATACTTAATGAATTCCATGTTTACGCAGGTTCACAGAAGATGCGAGTGAGGGTAAATGGCATCAAGTGACTCAAGATGAAGGCCTATGAAGTTACAAGACACAAGGAGGTGATTCAGGAGCCGAACGAAGCGAAACGAGAAGCAGCAGGAGCTGCCAGCGCTGTTGGCCCAAGCCCAGCGCCGCTGGAGCCCATCCAGCGCCGCTGGGAAGCCCAGTTCAGCAAACCGACTCAAATCACTATTTAAGCCGAATCAGCCCTCAAAACCCTAAGAGAGAGCCGATTCAGCAGCCCTAGCCGCCCACATCAAACCCTAGGTCGACTTTGCAGATTCCAAGGAGGTTTTGGAGCTTCTAACACCTTCCGATCTTCATCCTCAACCTAGATCTACTCTTTTATTTTACTTTCAGTTGGTAAACAATGTCTTTCATCTTTTCAGACTTTGTTATTCCTTTAATAATGGTAGGCTAGTAGGCTGAATACTTGTTTGGATCAATGTGATCATGTAGACGTTTATCTATTTTACTTTATTTGTTAGATCTGTTGGAGTGTGTTTTACTGTTTATCGTAGATCCATGTTTTACTAGTTTTTCATATTAATATCGGTTCTATATCTGCATGTATTGATTTAATTCTGATGATCGGTCTATAATCATACACTAGGATTAATACATAAGGATGGAAAACACTAGTCGGTCTTTAACTAGATGTAAAAGGTGATTCACTTTGTTAAAAGGAGTAATATAAACTTTGGGTTAGTTTTGATACATTAACTAACTTCGGGGTTAAGTATTATAACAGGTTTGAAGATATTACAAGTTGAGGGACTGAAGTTGGATATTACAGAAGATGAAGGACTGGATAGCTATTAAGGAAAGATGCTGAGTATTTAATCTTGGATTAGGGTTTCTTATCATTCATTCATTCATATCAAATATCTGTATCTATTATTGTCTCTCGATATTTTCTTATTCTTCGATTTATATTTTCTGCTTGTATGTTTGATTGATTCGTCTTGATCAATCATTCCACTGATCATCATGATCGTATTCGTCTTGTAATAGTAATACTTTTTGGTTGGTATTTACAGCCGACTAATTAATTTCTTAATCGAATAACAATCAATAATAATAATAATTGTTGTTCTTCGATTTCGTTCATGGTATCAGAGCCAGGTTACTCTGATTGGTGATTTTTGATTAAGGTTTTTCTGGATTTAGGGCGTATTTCGGTTTCGAAACCCTAGATCTAAGAAACCCTAATTTTTAGGGATTTTTGGTTTACGATCTTGTTGATTCTGCTGCTTATTGTTTCAGATCCGACTTCTTCTTGACTAAGTGAATCAAGAAGGAAGTTAGGGTTTTATATCCAGATCCTGATTGTTCTTCTTGACTAAGTGAATCAAGAAGAAAATTAGGGTTCCTTTATTTCAGCCAAGAGCACTGTATTGTTGATTCTTCTTCCTTTATCTCTTTGAAACTGTTTTTTTATTTCAATTCTCACAAAATCATTTGTGTTAATACTTGACCGGTCTCCGTGAGAGGCTTGGAATCCTGTCACTGGCACATTTGAGAGATTGAAATTATTTTTCAAAATTATATATATATATATATATATTAATATTTTTTATTGTTATTTTATTAATATATTAATATTAATATATATTATAATATTATATATATATTGAAAGAACCCAAACTCAAACTTTTAGAAAAATAAGAGAATTTTTTTTTTTTTTTACAGATTATCCCCACTGCGGCGCAGTGGGGCTAAACCTGCCCACTGCGGCGCAGTGGGTACCTGCTGCCCAGATTTTTCCAAAACTCCATCTTGACACTTAAAATCAACTTGTAACTTCCTAGCTCAAAACCAAACTTCATAATACCACATTTCTAAGTTCAAATAAGTTTTAGACTCGGAAATAAGTATGACAAAAGTATCCTTTGACCAAACATTCATTTTACAACCAAACGGGTCATTTTACCCAAGTTGACTCATTACAAAAGACAACATTTAAAATTGGAAATTTCGGCATGACCCATTCGTAAAATCATCATCCAAACCTGTTACGGATTATGAGTTTCTCCAAAACACCTTTGAACAAAATCAATACATTACAACTACAAAACGACCCATTTAAAATATCCAAAACTTGAGTCTAACACTAGACATCATAATAATTTTCCAAAAAGACATAACAAGAGTACAAGGAGCCGATGGTTCAAAGGGGTCGCTATGGGTCCTATTACCAATTCCATTATCCGCATTTAGCTAAAGCAATCAATATCCAAAAAGCATCTTTAACTTCAATCTTTACATTGCTTAACTTTCTTCCGCATCCGGGACCACCTATAAAAAGGTAAACAACTAAAAGAATAAGCCAAAGCTTAGTGAATACCATTGCATATGTTTATACATACGAAGGAGGGCAATGCACAAGGACTGTTGCATATAGACTATGACACCGTCGTGTCATATCTATAATACTCACCTTGCACGCTAAACAACATATATGGATCCATATAAGCTAAACAATCATGACTATCGGGATTCTTAGGCCCCGGAGGTTCTTAGGCCTCATTTCATGTCAACTATAGGGGTTCTTAGGCCCCGGAGGTTCTTAGGCCTCATCAATACTATGCCCCACATGGGCTCAACGCCAAATCAATTACCATGCTCGGAATATCCACGTCTCATGGTAATTGACCCAACGTATACATAAAGGTATGCAAATATACTCACCTCCTTCGCGACCACAAATCAAAAACCATCAAAACCGCAATTACACAATAGTTATGCTTCAACCTGGCAATAATTCACAAATACATATAATGTCATCAAACACACACAAGGTCACTTAGCCACATTCAATTGCATCTTAGAACCAAACCCATCTTTTATAGTCTCACATTGTTCTTAGTTTGATTTCCAACATATTCGCCTCTTACATCATTATCATAAGGCCAAACTCATTTTTATACGAAAAGTATCCTTTTCATTATTTGACCAAGGTGACTTCAAACAAGCATAACTTGAGTTCTACTCAATCTTTTTAGGTGATTCCAGTGGCCACATTTACTTAACACACTTAGGTACATTTCATCTCTAGAGACCAACATGTTAATTATCCCTCAAGAGTGACTTCTGATCGTTTTAAAAACACAAACAGTTGCTGTCCTTACGCACAAAACAGATTTGACCTTACCGACTTCAAATAATCGTAACTTGAGTTCTAATTACTCTTTTAACATGATTCCAGTGGCCAAGTTTACATGACACATATACCTACCTTTTATCTTTAGTGACCAATATGTGAATTGTCCTCCAAAGGTGACTTCTGGTCGTTTTAAAAACCAAAACTGCTGCTGTTAAACAGCTTTGACCTTACTGACTTCAAATGACCATAACTTGAGTTCTACACCATATTTTGACCTCATTCCAGTGGAAACTTCTTCTTAACACAATTTAGCACATTTTATCTTCAGTGACCAAGACATGAATTTACTCATAAGAATGCGTTTTACTTGTTTTAATAACAGACGTAAAAATCAGTTTTGCTGAAAGATCAGCATGACGACCCTGAATTCAAAAATTCATATCTAGAGTTCTACTTCGTCTTTTTAACCCATTCCAGTGGCAAATTTGAGATAACACAATAACCTACATTTTCTTTTTAGGACTCGACAACTGAAAATTCTGTCATGGGGGTGTTTAACTCATTTCAAACTCAGAGACAGAATCTGTCCAACTTATTCTCACTAACATTCAACAAATCTATCATGCAACCCAACTAAAACCCTAAGTTTGATTAAATTACATGAACCCTAACTTGTTTTTAAACAAATAACCCCTTTTAAGAAAAACCCCCAATTCCCATTTCAATTTAATAGTAAGAACCCTAATTCAAGAAATAGAAATCAAATTAGGTTAAGGAATCATTACCTCAACAATGGAAGATAAGAGGTTAAGATTTCTAATTCACAATTCTTCCCCTTTTTCTCTCTTGAAATTCGGCCAGCCCCCATCACCAACACAATCCCTAACTTTTAATTTTGATGAATGAAGATTATGGAGAGGATTGTTATCATTAATCTTAAAGGAATTCTTGAATTGCTTGAAGAATTGAATTTGATTGAAATTGGAATCATAGAAGCATCAAGAAGAGATTAGGTGGAGTGGAATGGTGAGTATGAGAAAGGAAAATGGCTGGCACCTCCCTGATATGCCACGACCCCCCTCCAAGTTAAGTGGGTAAAATACCCGCTATCCGCTATAGGTCCAACTAAATTAACCCTATTTTCAGAAATAAAATACTAGGAAACTATTTTAATGTTAAAACTATAATAAAGGTTTATTTTATTTGCTTTAAAATTTCGGGATGTTACAACTCTCCCCCACTTGGAACGGATCACGACCTCGTGATCCAAGCCGCATCTAGTGATGAAGTTGTAAAAAAAACTTTTCTCTTAAATTCTCATTAACACATACAACATTCTTCCATGCTTCCATAGCACTTTGCACCATAATATAGTCTCGATTTACACTCTTCTTAAATATTTCATCATAAGGCTAAAGACTCCCCGACATTGTCTTATATAAACTCATTTTGGAGTTCAATTTTTTTTTTTAAAAGTACACGTAAAACCCTTACGGTATAAAACTCTATAATAAGCGAGAATCGTGCAGGGGGGAATAAATTCCCGGAAGTTCTTCGAGCAATTCCAACAATAAGTAACTTCTAGCCACTTCTAGCAACGACTCTCTAACTTTACGTTATCACTTCGTCATCCTTTCATGCTTTCATAGCGTTATGCTCTATCATGTAGTCTTGATTTACCTTCTTTTTAAACGTTTCTTCACAAAGACAATAGGCTCCTCGACGTTGTCTTATTTTAATTCACTTGAAGTTCGATCTCTATTATAAGCACACGTGAAACCTTGACGGTGTAATACTTCATAAAACGAGAATTGTGAAAGATAAAATGAATTTCTTAGAAGTTTTTGGGAGATTTCAAACAATGGTACCCTTGACGACTCGAGCAAGTATTTTGAAAGAATCGAAAACCGAGACCTTAGATTTTCCATATATGCAACTTGTAACACGTCTCTCTAAAGATAACTTCTTCATATTACACAATCACCAAAATTGAACTTGATAAGTCTCTCTTAAGATCTTGACACATCTTCGTCATACCGGTGAAGGGATTATTCAGATTATATAGGTTTCATGGAGCAAAAACGCTTTGGCTTCGTTAAGGAGAGAATTTTAAGTTCTATCATGACGTCTATTGAGTCGGCAAAGATTATTTAGAACATATATCGTGTGATCAAGCTCCTCGTTTGCTTAGGTTCTCGTTGCAAAACCTCCTCTTGCCTTCTTGATTTGATCGGAGAAATCAAATGTGAATAATATTCACAATGGTAAAACACAGAAAGAAATGTGAGGACTTTTTCAAGATTAAGGCATCCGCCTCAACATGGGCTTACCGGGACGGCACTTAAACTTCGTAGACGTAATCTTTCGAGAGAGTTAACCAACTTCTTTGACAATGGTGAGATTTTCGTTGATTGATAAGAAAAGAAAGTTGATATGATTGAGTAAGACCGATATATTTTGACGCTATAGAGAAAGAAAAACACCAAAATTTTAAAGTGAAAATAATTCCGGTGGACTTTAAACCGCGAATGGAACGATTCGTCTTGATTTCTTTTAGTACTTCGTTCGACTTCTCATTCTTTTCTTCAAGCTTGCTTCACATTCTTTCTAATTAATTTGGTCAACGGTGAGACTATCTTCAAAAGCCGAAAGTAACGCGACATTTATCACCTGTCAACTACGAAACTTCTAATCTATATTGATCTTGTAGGTCGTCTCCACTTCATCACCGCACTATTCCAAGCCGAATCGACCTCAATCCCTCTTTTAGGTAATCACACGATAGAGATAATTTCACTTCTCTTAATCTGCTCATCCGACGATTTGACAGGGAAGTCTCCCTTTTTATAATATCTCCTTTACGTCGCGTAAACGAACTTAGTAACCGTGTTGACTTTCAGAATAAACATTGTCAATGAAAACATTTACGATAACGAAACAATTGAGGTTCGTAAGACTCATGAAAATTTGCAAAATCATGGATAAAATCGAAGAGTATAACTACAAATTCAAACTTCTCAAAACAAGTATAGATAGCTTTTCCGGAAACATCTTCATCGCTCGTCTTAAGTTGATGATTAAAAGGAATGAAAATTCATCTTAAAATAATAAGAAGATCGAGTAGAACATGATTCTTGTCGACGGGTACTCTTCTTCGCTTGTTACTTTATTGAGCTCACAAATAGATAAACGCACGCGCATAATGTCATCTTTGCTTTTATCAAAAGGATAATCATTCCTCTCGGGAACGATTAGATCGATTAAAATTCATGAAAAGGCATTAAGAAAAATCACGACATCAAGAGTATTCTCTGTAGACCGTGGTTTCCATTCGGCGTCGATGATTCAAATATAAAAGACCCGACTATCATACAACGATTATCAAAACGCACGAGCAAAAGCACCAACACAAACCGGCTGTTTCATTTCTTCCGCCGAAGACAATTGTTTTCTTTATGCTAGGAATATTCAACTAGGTCTCCTCCTCCCTTTGTGAAATTTGGAATCATTCACGCTTAGCCTATTCTCAAACATTATATCGTACGCTCCCGAAGAAAAGAGAACAATTTGGTTCAAAGATTTTAGATCAGGTTTTAACTTTTATAACTACCATACTTATCATTTACTAGTTCATTGTAACTATATCATCCTCATGTTCTCACTATGCAAATTTCATCTTAGTGTCTATCATCAAACCTCAAGTAATCATATACTCATTCAAGAAAAGCATGTTAATCAAGATCAAAACACATTCGCCATACTCCGTATGGTCTTTTAACATACACTTAAATAACCATCTTCAAAACAAGACATCACATTTTACATGGCTTTATACTATCACTTTAAACATATGACTATACAAATAGTTCTTGTTGCCATATCTCGTAATCTTTCAACATATCACTAACACAATCATAATTATCATAGGAATCTCCAATCCTAACATTTTATATTACTCATATCATAAGCATTCTTTTCATTAATCCATCAATTAAATCATATCAATACACAACTGATTCTCATCACCAAACTTTATATGATCTTCTATCCCAATAATGATGCCACGGGTCTCACTACCCAATGGTCTTACACCAGATAATAACGATGCCATGGGTCTCACTACCCAATGGTCTTACACCAAAATAATAACGATGCCATGGGTCTCACTACCCAATGGTCTTACACAAAATAATAACGATGCCATGGGTCTCACTACCCAATGGTCTTACACAAAATAATGTCACACTTCATTCGCATACATTCAACATTCATCAACTATTCAACATACTTTCTCCTTATAAGTGACAACCATCTTTTAAACTTATAAATCAAATTCCACTTTTATGGCCTCATTGCCGATTATTCAAGTAAAACTTTTGCTCTATCGCATTCGCATACAAACAAGCAAATACACATTAGCATGCATTTCACGTTTACTATGTATTTATCATACCTACTTCTTTACTATCATCAAGCAATATATTAACTCATAAACCAATCTCAAATTTTCAATTCTTACCATTCAATAAACCAGTTAGCATGCAAAGCTCATATTCTATCATATTTAGATATCAACGAGTAAAATCATAAAACAATTCACATTGCCAAATAAGGTCTCCAACCTATGGCTTCACACTAACATACTTCCATACTTCCATATTTAACATACTTCCATATGTCACTAGAAACCAAACTATGCACATAAGGTCAAGTCACATCTATGGTTTAAGTCTAGGTATCCGTGTAATAATAAAATACCTAAATCCCTTAAACCACGGCTCTGATACCACTTGAAAGAACCCAAACTCAAACTTTTAGAAAAATAAGAGAAATTTTTTTTTTTTTTTTTTTTTTTTTTACAGATTATCCCCACTGCGGCGCAGTGGGGCTAAACCTGCCCACTGCGGCGCAGTGGGTACCTGCTGCCCAGATTTTTCCAAAACTCCATCTTGACACTTAAAATCAACTTGTAACTTCCTAGCTCAAAACCAAACTTCATAATACCACATTTCTAAGTTCAAATAAGTTTTAGACTCGGAAATAAGTATGACAAAAGTATCCTTTGACCAAACATTCATTTTACAACCAAACGGGTCATTTTACCCAAGTTGACTCATTACAAAAGACAACATTTAAAATTGGAAATTTCGGCATGACCCATTCGTAAAATCATCATCCAAACCTGTTACGGATTATGAGTTTCTCCAAAACACCTTTGAACAAAATCAATACATTACAACTACAAAACGACCCATTTAAAATATCCAAAACTTGAGTCTAACACTAGACATCATAATAATTTTCCAAAAAGACATAACAAGAGTACAAGGAGCCGATGGTTCAAAGGGGTCGCTATGGGTCCTATTACCAATTCCATTATCCGCATTTAGCTAAAGCAATCAATATCCAAAAAGCATCTTTAACTTCAATCTTTACATTGCTTAACTTTCTTCCGCATCCGGACCACCTATAAAAAGGTAAACAACTAAAAGAATAAGCCAAAGCTTAGTGAATACCATTGCATACGTTTATACATACGAAGGAGGGCAATGCACAAGGACTGTTGCATATAGACTATGACACCGTCGTGTCATATCTATAATACTCACCTTGCACGCTAAACAACATATATGGATCCATATAAGCTAAACAATCATGACTATCGGGGTTCTTAGGCCCCGGAGGTTCTTAGGCCTCATTTCATGTCAACTATAGGGGTTCTTAGGCCCCGGAGGTTCTTAGGCCTCATCAATACTATGCCCCACATGGGCTCAACGCCAAATCAATTACCATGCTCGGAATATCCACGTCTCATGGTAATTGACCCAACGTATACATAAAGGTATGCAAATATACTCACCTCCTTCGCGACCACAAATCAAAAACCATCAAAACCGCAATTACACAATAGTTATGCTTCAACCTGGCAATAATTCACAAATACATATAATGTCATCAAACACACACAAAGTCACTTAGCCACATTCAATTGCATCTTAGAACCAAACCCATCTTTTATAGTCTCACATTGTTCTTAGTTTGATTTCCAACATATTCGCCTCTTACATCATTATCATAAGGCCAAACTCATTTTTATACGAAAAGTATCCTTTTCATTATTTGACCAAGGTGACTTCAAACAAGCATAACTTGAGTTCTACTCAATCTTTTTAGGTGATTCCAGTGGCCACATTTACTTAACACACTTAGGTACATTTCATCTCTAGAGACCAACATGTTAATTATCCCTCAAGAGTGACTTCTGATCGTTTTAAAAAACACAAACAGTTGCTGTCCTTACGCACAAAACAGATTTGACCTTACCGACTTCAAATAATCGTAACTTGAGTTCTAATTACTCTTTTAACATGATTCCAGTGGCCAAGTTTACATGACACATATACCTACCTTTTATCTTTAGTGACCAATATGTGAATTGTCCTCCAAAGGTGACTTCTGGTCGTTTTAAAAACCAAAACTGCTGCTGTTAAACAGCTTTGACCTTACTGACTTCAAATGACCATAACTTGAGTTCTACACCATATTTTGACCTCATTCCAGTGGACACTTCTTCTTAACACAATTTAGCACATTTTATCTTCAGTGACCAAGACATGAATTTACTCATAAGAATGCGTTTTACTTGTTTTAATAACAGACGTAAAAATCAGTTTTGCTGAAAGATCAGCATGACGACCCTGAATTCAAAAATTCATATCTAGAGTTCTACTTCGTCTTTTTAACCCATTCTAGTGGCAAATTTGAGATAACACAATAACCTACATTTTCTTTTTAGGACTCGACAACTGAAAATTCTGTCATGGGGTGTTTAACTCATTTCAAACTCAGAGACAGAATCTGTCCAACTTATTCTCACTAACATTCAACAAATCTATCATGCAACCCAACTAAAACCCTAAGTTTGATTAAATTACATGAACCCTAACTTGTTTTTAAACAAATAACCCCTTTTAAGAAAAACCCCCAATTCCCATTTCAATTTAATAGTAAGAACCCTAATTCAAGAAATAGAAATCAAATTAGGTTAGGAATCATTACCTCAACAATGGAAGATAAGAGGTTAAGATTTCTAATTCACAATTCTTCCCCTTTTTCTCTCTTGAAATTCGGCCAGCCCCCATCACCAACACAATCCCTAACTTTTAATTTTGATGAATGAAGATTATGGAGAGGATTGTTATCATTAATCTTAAAGGAATTCTTGAATTGCTTGAAGAATTGAATTTGATTGAGATTGGAATCATAGAAGCATCAAGAAGAGATTAGGTGGAGTGGAATGGTGAGTATGAGAAAGGAAAATGGCTGGCACCTCCCTGATATGCCACGACCCCCCTCCAAGTTAAGTGGGTAAAATACCCGCTATCCGCTATAGGTCCAACTAAATTAACCCTATTTTCAGAAATAAAATACTAGGAAACTATTTTAATGTTAAAACTATAATAAAGGTTTATTTTATTTGCTTTAAAATTTCGGGATGTTACATATATATATATATGTATATATATATAAATCTTGTTTACAATTTTTTATTTGCTTATTGTGTGGTTTGATTATTGTTTGATTAATTGTTGATTGTCTGATCTGTTTGTGTATATTTGAAGTATATTTGTGTTGATTGTTTCTGGATTATCTGATTATGGCTCCTGATGCTGGTAGTGGTTCTAAAACAACTACTGTTAGTGGTCTTGATTTTGGTGATCCTTTATATCTTCATCCTACTGATACTAGTGGTGCTCCTATTCTGTCTTTTAAGTTGACTGGTACTGAAAATTATAATGTTTGGTCATGTGCTATGATGCTTGCTTTAGAAACTAAAAATAAAGTAGGATTTATAGATGGTTCATGTGATAGAAATGATGATGATCCTGTATTGGCTAAACAATGGGATAGGTGTAATTCTATGGTTTTATCTTGGATTTTAGGATCTGTTAGTCAAGATTTATACATGGGACAAATATTTTCTAAAATTGCTAGTGAAGTTTGGAGTGATTTAAAAGAAACCTATGATAACGTTGATGGATCTGTTACTTTCAATCTGCATCATAAGATTAATACATTGAGTCAAAATGGTTCTTCTTTGTCTGAGTATTATCATAAATTGAATACTTTCTGGAAACAATTTGATGCTATGGTGAAATTACCTGTATGTACTTGTAAAGCTGCTAAAGAATTTAAGGCTCATCATGATTTGATTAGGTTAATGCAGTTTTTAATGGGTTTAGATGAAATATACATGTCTGTAAGGAGTACTATTCTTACTAAAGATCCATTACCTAATGTGAAATCTGCATATGCTTTGTTATCTAGAGAAGAATCACATAGGAATGCTAGTTCTGTGAATCATGCTAAACCTGCTAATTCTGCTTTTGTGTCTAAATTTGATGATTCTAAGAAGAAATATGTGAGAAATGAAAATCTTGTGTGTGCAAATCCTGCTTGTGGTCTAAAAGGTCATACAATTGATAAGTGTTTTAAGATTGTTGGATATCCTGAGTATATTAAGAAGAAAAATGGTTTTCAAAACAAGAGATATTCAAATAATTCTTATAATGATAAAACTTTTGTGACTACTGAAAACAATTCTCATAATTCTGCTTCTTCTAGTTCTGGCATGCCTTTTACAAATGATCAGATTGCTAAACTAATGAGTTTGATAAGTGATAATCAGGAAAACAAGGCAGGTGTTCATGCACATATGGCAGGTGCTTTTATGTCTTCTGTGTTTTTTAATTCTAATGTTAGAGTTGATAAAATTCCAAATAAAGATGATTGGATAAATGATTCAGGGGCAAATCAACATATGTGTTGTTCTGATAAACAATTGATTAATGCCATTGATGTTACTTCACTAAATTTAACTATTAATCATCCTAATGGAACATCAGCTTTAATTAGAAAGATAGGAGACATTAAACTTACAGAAAAAATAACAATTTATGATGTGTTATATATTCTTGATTATTGTGTTAACTTATTTTTAGTTCATAAGGCAAACAAAGATAGTAAAATGTTTATAGGGTTCACTGAAAATATGTGTTATTTACAGGATTTGAGAACAATGAAAAACCTGGGGACTGGTAGAGTTCATGGAGGATTATATTTGTTAAATATAAGTAATCAAGTTGGTATATGTAACAATTCTGTGAGCAATATTAAGTGCAATGTGTCTTCTGATTTGTGGCATTCTAGGTTAGGACATCCTGCACCTACTGTTTTAAAGGTTCTAAAAGATAAATTGATGATTGATAATGTGATTAATGATCCTTGTGATATTTGTCATAAGGCAAAACAGGTTAGAGAACCATTTCCTCTAAGTGAACACAAGTCTTTATGTGTTGGTGATTTAGTTCATCTTGATGTGTGGGGTCCTTACAGAAAAACTAGTAAAGAAGGGTTTAAGTATTTTTTGACAGTTGTTGATGATTTTTCAAGAGCAGTCTGGGTGTTTATGTTAAAAAGTAAAACTGAAGTGTATGATAATATATGTTATTTCATTAACCTTATAAGAACTCAGTTTAATAAGATTGTTAAAGTATTTAGGTCAGACAATGGAACAGAATTTGTTAATGCAAGGTTAACTGAATTATTAAGAACTAAAGGTATTATACATCAAACTACTTGTGCTTATACACCTCAGCAAAATGGTATTGCAGAGAGAAAACACAGACATCTCTTGAATGTAGCTAGGTCACTTTTGTTTCAAGGAGGAATTCCTTTGTATATGTGGCCTGAATGTGTTATGACTGCAGTTTATCTAATCAATTGAACTCCTTCTTCTGTGCTTAAAGGAAAAACACCTTATGAACTTGTGTTTGGTTTTGAACCTAATTTGAATCATTTGAGAAATTTTGGTTGTTTATGTTATGCAACCATTCTTAATAATGAAGATAAGTTTTCTAAAAGAGCTGAAAAATGTATTTTAATTGGTTATTCTAGTACTAAAAAGGGTTATAAGTTGTTAAGTCTGGAAGATAAAAGTGTTTTTTTCTCTAGAGATGTAAAGTTTTATGAGCATATTTTTCCTTTTGTTATGAATTCAAAAGATAATTTTAATGATTATGACATGTTTTTTAACATGGTTGATGAGGTTGTTGGTTCCACTGATCCCAATGATGACATCAATCTTGAATATATGAAAGGTGATGGCAGTGCAGCCATTGATACTGGTAGTAGAAATGCTGCCAGAGATTTGGGAGGCACAGCAACACCTGATGATCACACCAATGAGGTGATAAATTGTGGGGAAAATGATGATAATGCTGAGGGAGGGGTCTTGGGAAATCCTGGGATTCCTAATGATCCTATAAATGTGGACAACACTCATCAACTTAGAAGGTCTAATAGAGAGACAAATCTACCTAGAAATCTGAATGACTATGTGCTAGATGGAAAAGTTAAATATGGAATAGAAAGGGTTGTAAATTATTCATATTTTAAACCTGAAGTGTATTCTTTTCTTTCAAATATTAATAAGTTAAAAGAACCATCTACTTATAATGAGGCTTCTAAAGATTCTAGGTGGGTTGAGGCTATGAATTTAGAAATGGAGGCCTTACATAGAAATGAGACTTGGATTGTTACTGACCTTCCTCCTAATAGAGAACCAATAGGTTGCAAGTGGGTGTACAAAATTAAATATAAGTCTACTGGTGAGGTAGAAAGATTTAAAGCTAGGCTTGTTGCTAAGGGTTATAATCAAAAGGAAGGTATTGATTATGAAGAAACTTTCTCTTGTTGTTAAAATGGTCACTGTGAGATGTTTGATTAATATAGCTGTTAATAATGGTTGGTCTTTGTTTCAACTTGACATTAACAATGCTTTCTTATATGGAGAGTTAAAAGAGGAGGTTTACATGACTTTACCACCTGGTTATTTTAGTAAAGGTGATAATAAGGTTTGTAAGTTAGTCAAATCTTTGTATGGGTTAAAACAGTCACCTAGACAATGGAATCATAAACTCACTTGTTCTTTGGTTGAATATGGATTTGTTCAAAGCAAATGTGATTATTCTTTGAATATGGAACCACTACTACCTTATTTCCCACCACATAAGGTGAAATCTTATTGGCGCTTATCGGAGCTGGGTATTGACTTTCAGGCTTAGAAGAAGAACTTGATTGAGAATCATTAGTATGAATAGAAACAGATGCTGATGCCATTTTGAAAACAATTTTTAGAAGAAATTAAATTTAATAAAACAGTAATCAGATTAGAGAAGAAAAATTGATTTGGAAAAAAAAATATGAACAAGTGATTTGGGATTTAGGTTAATTGATATTATATACAAAACTCAAAATATCCCGTTTGAAAAAGTTGGAGAGAGAAAGTTTTGATTGGAGGATCAACAAGTAGTGGTGGTACTTTTTCAGTAACCGGCTGTTACCACTACACGTGTCACACTCCAATAGGATCAGCAAGAATACTTAATAAAATAATGAACATAATAAAACGCACTGAGATATATAATAACAAAAATAACCACGAAGCTGGGTCAGACTCAGCTTACCCTCTTTCACTTGAAATGCACCAAGTGTGAAAGGGTAGTCTGGGTCTGACACAGCTTACCCTCAAATTTTAGTATAACTCTAAGGGGTCAGATTTGCTATTACTTAGCTCACTACATTTTACAAATTAAGCATACCTAGCTTACTTATGAGGTAGTTGAACCTTGATTCATCCAATGGCTTTGTGAACAAGTTAGCAAGCTGATTGTCTGTTGGAATGAAGTGGAGTTCAACATCTTCTTTCATTACATGATCCCTGATGAAATGATATCTTATATCAATGTGCTTAGTCCTTGAATGAAGCACAGGATTGTTTGAAATTGCTATGGCACTGGTACTGTCATAAAAAATTGGAGTTTTTGTTGCAGTGACACCATAGTCTTGAAGCTGATATTGCATCCAAAGAATTTGAGAGCAACAACTTCCTACAGCAACATATTCAGCTTCTGCAGTGGAGATAGAAACTGAATGCTGCTTCTTGCTAGACCAGCTTACAAGTCTATTGCCAAGCAATTGACAAGCTCCCAAAGTACTTTTTCTGTCAATCTTACAGCCTGCAAAGTCAGAATCTGAATAGCCAATTAGATCAAATCCTGAGTCTTTGGGATACCAAAGACCCAGATTGGGACTAACTTTAAGGTATCTAAAGATTCTCTTCACAGCCTTAAGATGAGATTCCTTAGGACTAGCTTGATATCTTGCACAAAGACATTAGCAAACATAATATCTGGTCTACTAGCAGTCAAGTAAAGTAATGATCCTATCATACCCCTATAAGCTGTGATGTCAACAGATTTGCCATTTTTATCATCACCCAGCTTATCACCAGTTCCCATAAGAGTTTTCATAGGTGAGCAATCAGTAAAACCAAATTTGTTTAAGAGATCTTTAACATATTTTCCTTGGTTTATGAAAATTCCATTTTTAGTCTGTTTAACTTGTAAACCCAGAAAATAGTTTAGTTCTCCCATCATGCTCATTTCATACTTTTTAGACATTAATTCAGAAAACTTTTTGCAAAGTCTTTCACAGCTAGACCCAAATATTATATCATCTACATAGATTTGTACAAGCAGAATATCACCATTATACTTTCTCACAAACAAAGTCTTGTCAACATCACCTCTTTTGAATTATTAGCCAATAAGAATTTAGACAAAGTATCATACCATGCCCTTGGAGCTTGCTTCAACCCATAGAGAGCCTTGTCAAGCTTGAACACATGGTCAGGGAAGGTCAATCAACCATTCCTGCCACAGTCAAATCTATTGTTAAGGACAAGGCAGATTGGGGGGATGAGGATAGGAGGTTGGCAAACTTGGATGTGAAGGCTAGAAATTTCATTGTCCAAGCTGTGCCCAAAGACCTTTACCATTCTATTAAAATGTGTTCAACAGCTAAGAAAATGTGGGGTACATTGACTATTATGTTTGAGGGTTGCTCTACCTCCATGGAATCCACAATTACTACATTGACCAGGAGGTATGAGAGATTTTTCTCTTTGAGAAATGAATCCTTGACTGACACTCATACCCGCTTTAATGCTTTGGTAAATGATTTAGCTACTGTTGGAATCAATAAGAAAAATGAGGTTTTAAAGAGTAAATTTCTTGATTCATTACCACCCAAACTTTTCTTTACTAGTTGACTAATGCCGTTAAGTCAATATTGTGTGTGTCGTTAAGTCTATTTTAGATTTAATGTTTATATGTAGCTAATGTGTGTTATGTGTGAGGCTTATAAGCCTAAATGTTAATGTAGTATAAATGTGTGTAATATGAAGATCAATGTCTATGTAGTGACATTTAATGAAGGATTAATGATGTATATGGTCAATAAAGTAGTTTGTGACCAATAATGAAGGATTAGGAAGCTTAGGGGCTAGTTTTGACATGTGTGCAAAGTTAAAAATGGGTTTAGAGGCTTAGGGGTTGTCTTTAGAGAGCCATTATGCAGGTTTTCTTCCTCCTAAACAAGCCCTAGCTGATCCCTTCCCTTCCCCTCAAGTTTCTCGCTAGATCTATTCGTGTTGGAGCCTAATCGATCGTGCATTGCTTAGGTCTTGGATCTTTATCACCTAATACAGGTAATATAGGTGTTCCTCTTTTGAGATATGATTGTTTGAGTCTTATATTAGTCTTAATCCAGGCCATAAGGGTTTGGGTTGGGTTATTAGATTAAACGTTCACCGATTTCATGTTATTCGGGTGATTAAATGATTGATTTATGAAGTAAAGGATTAAAGGATTTATAGGCTGAAAATAGATGATGAAAGTGCAATTAAATGGGTTAATTTTAAGTCCCCAGGTTGGATTTGGGGTATGGGTTCGTATGGAATTTGTTTGATCAAAGAACAAAGTTGGGATTTCTGGTCGACACTCCAAGTGCGACGCACCTGGAGGGTGGTGCGACGCACCACAGCCCAGTTTGGGTTTTTGGAGGACCCCGATATGCGACGCACCAAGGGCTGGTGCGGCGCACCTGGTCTTAATCTAAATTCCCTGGAGGATTAGTGCGACGCACCAAGGGCTGGTGCGGCGCACCTATTGTTGATAAGATTTTTCTGTTGGTTTTGTGCGACGCACCAAAGGGTAGGTGCGGCGCACTCGTAGTTAATTTGAATTTCTCTGGAGGTTTGGTGCGACGCACCACTTGGAAGGTGCGGCGCACCACCTGCCCAGATTTTACAAAAAGTGTCGTTTAGCTTATCTTTCGATCTTATACTTGTTCTAGGTTATTGGAAGACACCTAGTCATCGTTGTATTGTGTTTGTAGCTTGTTGTTAAGCTGTATCAAGGTAAGATACACTACTTTTGTCACGCTGAGGGTTCAACAAGCAAAGGTTTCATACTTATAACTTCCTTAACGGTAACTTATGATATATGTGGGTATCTCGGTTACACGGGAGGTATTATGGGATATGTAGTTGACCATGAGACCTGAAATGCAGACCTTAATGTAGTGAAATGAAGTGTTATCCCGAACTTTTATGTAATGTTTGACTAATGCCGTTAAGTCAATTGGGGTGTCGTTAAGTCTTTACTTAATATTTGAATGTAGCTATGTGTGATTAACGTAGATAAAGTAGTTAGGCTTGGAAGCCTAAATATTAATGTAGTATAAATGTGTGAAATATGAAGGTTTATGTCTATGTAGTGACATCTAATGAAGGGTTAATGTTGTATATGGTCAATAAAGTAGTTTGTGACCAATAATGAAGGATTAGGAAGCTTAGGGGCTAGTTTTGACATGTGTGCAAAGTTAAAAACGGGTTTAGAGGCTTAGGGGTTGTCTTTAGAGAGCCATTATGCAGGTTTTCTTCCTCCTAAACAAGCCCTAGCTGATCCCTTCCCTTCCCCTCAAGTTCTCGCTAGATCTATTCGTGTTGGAGCCAAATCGATCGTGCATTGCTTAGGTCTTGGATCTTTATCACCTAATACAGGTAATATAGGTGTTCCTCTTTTGAGATATGATTGTTTGAGTCTTATATTAGTCTTAATCCAGGCCATAAGGGTTTGGGTTGGGTTATTAGATTAAACGTTCACCGATTTCATGTTATTCGGGTGATTAAATGATTGATTTATGAAGTAAAGGATTAAAGGATTTATAGGCTGAAAATAGATGATGAAAGTGCAATTAAATGGGTTAATTTTAAGTCCCCAGGTTGGATTTGGGGTATGGGTTCGTATGGAATTCGTTTGATCAAAGAACAAAGTTGGGATTTCTGGTCGACACTCCAAGTGCGACGCACCTGGAGGGTGGTGCGACGCACCACAGCCCAGTTTGGGTTTTGGAGGACCCCGATATGCGACGCACCAAGGGCTGGTGCGGCGCACCTGGTCTTAATCTAAATTCCCTGGAGGATTAGTGCGACGCACCAAGGGCTGGTGCGGCGCACCTATTGTTGATAAGATTTTTCTGTTGGTTTTGTGCGACGCACCAAAGGGTAGGTGCGGCGCACTCGTAGTTAATTTGAATTTCTCTGGAGGTTTGGTGCGACGCACCACTTGGAAGGTGCGGCGCACCACCTGCCCAGATTTTACAAAAAGTGTCGTTTAGCTTATCTTTCGATCTTATACTTGTTCTAGGTTATTGGAAGACACCTAGTCATCGTTGTATTGTGCTTGTAGCTTGTTGTTAAGCTGTATCAAGGTAAGATACACTACTTTTGTCACGCTGAGGGTTCAACAAGCAAAGGTTTCATACTTATAACTTCCTTAACGGTAACTTATGATATATGTGGGTATCTCGGTTACACGGGAGGTATTATGGGATATGTAGTTGACCATGAGACCTGAAATGCAGACCTTAATGTAGTGAAATGAAGTGTAACATCCCGAACTTTTATGTAATGTTTGACTAATGCCGTTAAGTCAATTGGGGTGTCGTTAAGTCTTTACTTAATATTTGAATGTAGCTATGTGTGATTAACGTAGATAAAGTAGTTAGGCTTGGAAGCCTAAATATTAATGTAGTATAAATGTGTGAAATATGAAGGTTTATGTCTATGTAGTGACATCTAATGAAGGGTTAATGTTGTATATGGTCAATAAAGTAGTTTGTGACCAATAATGAAGGGTTTAGAAGTCCGAGGGCTGTTTTGACATAGGTGGAAATTGAAAAACGGGATTAAGGGGTTTAGGGCTGCCATTAGATGTGAATAAGCAGCCATTAGTAATTAACAAAGCAATTAAATCCTTTCTTTAATCCTAAAGCAATTAATCTAGTTTTTGGGGCTAACAATTGTGTGTTTTGGTGTTGGAATCGATCAATCATCGAGTCAAGCAGGTAATTATTGAATCATTGATTGTATTTCAGATTTGAAGGTTGATTATTTAGGAATCAATCTGATTAAAATTGGATTATGCAAGTAATTAGGGCTAAACGGTGTTTTGGTTAATTAACATTCAAAATTGGTGTTAATTGAGTCTGTAATCGATCAAGTCAGTCAAGGGATGTTTAGTTGTGTCAAAAACATGTTTGGAAAGAAGCCTTGATCGATCAAAGTCTGGAAAAATTGATTGAAGTTAGTCGTTTTTGATTTCTGGACGAAAATATGCTTAAAGTCGTTTGCTGATGTTAAATTCGTTTTCTGGTGCTATCTTCGTTTGACAAACGAAGATCATCTTCGTTTGGACTATATTCGTTCAAGCCTAAAGTCGTTTGATGAAGCCTAAGTTCGTTCAAAGTTATTTTCGTAAAATGAAGCCAAACGAAGTTATGGTCTAAATTCGTAAGTTGTAAAGTAACGAATTTAAAGGTTAAGTTCGTAAGAACAATTGAAACGAAGATAAGGTCTATCTTCGTAAGGAGGTTATCTTCGTAAAGTAGAACGAACGAAGATAAAGTTCGTACGAAGTTTAAATTCGTTAGGTGTAATTCTGAAATTTTACGTAGTCAGTCTTAAGTTCGTACGAGGGTCTATTTAAGGTCCTAAATGACTTATAATCATTATGTTAATGTACGATAGGTGTCGGAGGTTACCTATAGGCAATACTAGCTTTTGATTGCGCACGTATACTACAATCAGGTAAGATACACTACTTTTGTCACGCTGGGGGATCAACTAAAAGCAGGTTTCAAACTTACATACTTCCAATTGGTAACTTATAATGCATGTGGATTTATGGGGTTACTTGGGAGGTATTATGGGATTACGTAGTTGACCATGAGACCTGAAATGCAGTCCCTAATGTAGGAGAATGAAGTATTGCCTAATGTAGTGATCTATTATGCAGTTATGTAGTATAATGAAGTATTGCTTAATGTAGTATGACGCTATGCAGTTGATGTAGTCTAATGAAGTATTGTATTATGCGCGAAATGTCGAAATGAAGTTGATATATGTTGTGTGCATGTTTGTATGGCTTGAACACCTAGTGCACTAGACTTGCTAGGTTGCCATGTCACTTGCACGTTTAAGGGCCCAGAACGTAAAAGCAGTAACGCAGTAAATGTTAGGTAATGCAGTCACCTAAACTAAATAACGTAGGTTCGAGCTCGTTAAACTTTGATGCAGTAAAGTGTTAAGCTTAACCCGTACAAGTCTTAGCCGGATGAGTACGCTAGCGCAGTTGTTGCTTGGGTGGCTCCTAGCAACGTGGTCACACGCAGTTTGAGTAATTAACGGAGGATTGACCCCCTCAGGATTTTGGATTACTCTCGGATTGGCTTGCCATTCCTTAACGACGTACGATGGGTGGCCTTTTGGTGAACCATCAAGTCGGGTGCAATGTAGAGCACACTTAATGCAGTTAATAACGTAGTAAAGCAGAAATGTAGAAAGCAGATATGTGGATAATGAAGTAATGCAGGATAGGCACATTTAGGATGATTATCCTATTTGATATGAAGTTGTTATGCAGATTTGTGTGATGTGTGACGTGCCTAAAGAACTTGTCTAATAATGAAGATTGTTTTAATTGGACAATTGCTTTTAAATTAAGTGTTATCTTACTTAGCTATTCTTATAGCTAACACTTGTTTCTTTAATGTGGTTGTTCCCTCAGGTTTAGCTTGATGGAATCTAGATGCAGGACGTGTGAGCTTGGGTAGATGCAATGCAGGAGCCTTAGCTACCCTATAGACGCTTTGTTTAGACATTTGTTTACATTCAGTACTTAATGTCGAATTTATGTAATGACGTTTGGACGGTTGTTTTATGTTGGGCAACCGTTGGGTTTTCATTTGAACTATTCTATGATGTCGCAAGTAACACCAACTAAACGCAGAAACCAAAATGTTTTATTGGTTTTGACTTTTAAGGTCCTTTCTTCCGCAATATGACACCGTTAGGTGAAAAGTTTTTGAAAACCCATATTTTTAAACGACGGGTGTTACAAGTTGGTATCAGAGAATTGGTTTAAGTGAACCAAAATTCGACTTATGCCGTAGGATTTTGGACTTAGACCGATGAGAAGTAGGTTAGGCTTAAGTAGGATGCCTAGCTAATGAGGTGGAATGCTCTAGGACGGGTTTGGGAGTGAGTGAGAGCGTGATTTAAGGCTTGTTTTGTGTGTGATAATGTAGTTATATGTAGTAGAGCCTTAACATATGTAGTCACTCTTAAATTCTTGCTAACCGTCGTCGTTGCCTTGTAGAATTAATGGCAAACACTAGAGCTAGTAACCAGAGAGCAGGAGGAAATGGTGGTGGTATTCCTCCTAATGGAAACGGGGCTAGAAATGAAGTAGAGCAAAGGCAACCCCGTGCACAAAATCGCCGTCTTGGTGATCCACCAACGGTCTCTGAAGTAGAAAGGGCAAATCCGGTTATAGAGCAGGTTCCTAATCAAGCCCAACTACATGAAGAGTTGAGAGCTATTCGAGCTCTCTTAATGAGAAATGAAGAAGAGTTAGCTCAATTGAGGGCTGAGAGAAATGCAGAAAGGATTGGGAGCGAACAAAGGGGTGAGCGTTCGGAGGGGAATTACTCTAATCCCTCCCAAAGTGCCGAACCATCCATAGCAGCCGTGGGTGCTAATGGAGTTAATAATGGAGGACATGGAGTTGTTAATGCACCCCGTGTTAATAACTTCAAATACGAAAGTTTTCAGAAATGTGGTGCCAAGGAATTTGATGGTACCCAAAATGCAGTGGGAGCTATGGAGTGGATTGATGACATTGAGGTAGTTTTTGCATCTTGCTATTGTCCGGATGATATGAAAGTTTTGTGTGCTAGTAGGATGTTGAAGAAGAATGCCCGTAATTGGTGGAGGGCTACTATAGTGTCTATGGCTCCTGAGGTACTTGCAGCTATGCCTTGGGGAACATTTAAGGAGAAATTTCTAGAGGAATATGTAGGGACGCGGGAGTTAAGGTTGATTGAAAAAGAGTTTAGATCGTTAGTGGCTAAACCCGGTGCAATTTCTGAATATGCACACTCGTTTATGGAGAAGCTGAAGTTTGTTGGACATTTGGTTCGAAGGCAAGAGGACCAAATTGAGGCCTACTGTGATGGTCTTCCCGCTGGTTATCGTGGATTATGTAGACAACATGTGACTCTATCAGCGGCTATAAAGGAGTCAAAGAGGTTGGATGATGATTTCAAAGGCGAGAGAGTTGTGGTGAAGGTTGATGACAAGAAAGCAGGGTTCAAAAGAGGGTCAAATTGGTCATCTAACTACAACAATAATAATAAGAAGTTTCGTGGGAATTCTAGCTCAAGTGGTGACAGAGATAAAAAGAAGAACGGGTCTTGGTGTGCTTCTTGCAAGAATGTTCATGAAGGTAAATGTTCCGATAAGACAAGGAGGTGTCATAAGTGTGGGAAGTCGGGACATCTTGCAACTGAATGTAGGGACAAGATTCGTTGCTACAAGTGTCAAGAAACGGGTCATCTTATTGCCGATTGCCCACAATGAAGAGTGACGGAAAGAAAGCAGCCACTTCAGCAACAAAAGTGAGAGCCTTGCAGATGACTGTTGATGATGCTAAGAACAATGACGAGGTGGTAAGTGGTACTTTCCTTGTTAATTCAAAACCTGCTTCTGTTTTATTTGATTCGGGTGCAAATAGGTCGTTTGTGTCTACTTTATTTGCTCCTAAGCTAGGAAGAGTCACTACCCCTTTAGATTGCTCGATAGAGGTAGAAATTGCTAATGGTACGGTTAATAATATACGTGTGGGTTATGACGATTGTGAGATTGAGATTGAAGGTTGTTCTTTTCCGGTTCAACTATTACCTACTACCTTAGGTGGTTTTGATGTAGTGATTGGTATGGATTGGTTGGCTAGAAATGAAGCTAGTATCTTATGTTCCCAAAAGATAATTCGATTGCCTATATCCGAGGGTAAAGTGATAACGGTGTATGGAGACAAGAAGAGAGGAGGAATAAAGATTATTAGTATGATGAAAGCTATTAAGTGTATAAGGAAAAACAAGAGCCATTTCTTGGCTTATGTCATTGATGCAAGAAAAGAGAAGTCTTCAATCGCTAGTGTTGATGTAGTATCAAATTTCCCCGATGTGTTTCCCGACGATCTACCAGGTATTCCTCCCGATCGTGAAGTTACTTTTCAGATAGATCTTGTTCCCGGTGCTACACCCGTTGCTAAAGCACCTTACCGATTAGCTCCTACAGAAATGAAGGAATTAATGACGCAACTACAGGAGTTACTTGACAAAGGGTTCATACAACCTAGTTCCTCGCCTTGGGGAGCTCCGATTCTCTTTGTTAAGAAGAAGGACGGATCAATGCGCATGTGTATTGACTACCGTGAGTTGAACAAACGAACGGTCAAGAATAAGTATCCTCTCCCGAGAATTGATGATCTTTTTGATCAACTACATGGTGCTTCGTATTTTTCAAAGATTGATTTGCGGTCCGGTTATCATCAATTGAAGGTTAAGAAGGAGGATGTAGCAAAGACAGCTTTCCGGACTAGATATGGTCATTATGAGTTCTTGGTCATGCCATTTGGGTTGACTAATGCTCCAGCCGCGTTTATGGATTTAATGAATCGGGTATGCCGCCCCTTTCTAGATCATTTTGTTATTGTGTTTATTGACGATATTTTGATCTACTCTAAGTCAGAGGACGAACACCGTGAGCATCTGAAAGCAGTTTTGGAGGTGTTGAGGGAGAAGAAGTTGTACGCAAAGTTTTCTAAATGTGAGTTTTGGCTCCGAGAAGTGCAGTTTTTTGGTCATGTTATTACATCGGAAGGTATTAAAGTAGATCCTTCAAAGATTGAAGCTGTTTCAAAGTGGGAGCAGCCAAAGACACCTACCGAGATTAAGAGTTTTCTTGGTTTGGCTGGGTATTATAGAAGGTTTATTCAGGATTTTTCTCGAATAGCCAAGCCTATGACGGAATTAACAAAGAAGGGTGTGAAGTACGAGTGGACTGAAAAGCAGGAAAATGCATTCCAAACGTTGAAAAAGAAGTTGTGTGAAGCTCCTATCCTTGCCTTGCCTGAAGGTACTGATGATTTAGTGGTATATAGCGATGCTTCTATTACGGGTTTGGGTTGTGTCTTAATGCAGAGAGACAAAGTGATTGCCTATGCTTCACGTCAGTTGAAGCCTCATGAGAAGAATTACCCTACCCATGATCTTGAGTTAGCGGCGGTTGTGTTTGCATTGAAATTATGGAGACATTACTTATATGGTACTAAATGCACACTTTACACCGACCATAAGAGTTTACAATATATGTTTACTCAAAAGGAGATGAATGTGAGACAAAGAAGGTGGATGGAATTACTTAAAGATTATGATTGTGAAATCAAATACCATCCGGGTAAAGCCAATGTAGTGGCGGATGCACTAAGTAGGAAAGTGCAAAGCTCCTCTTGTAAGTTGATGAGCATGCAAGTTCAGGCCAAGTCGGGTCTATTAGATCGAATTAAAGAAGCACAAGAGAGGGCATTAATGAAGGATAATATTGACAACGAGAGTATTGGAAAGAAGAAACGACTTGTGATGGAGACTAATAGTCGTGGGTTTAAAACATACAAGGGTCGCATTTGGGTGCCACTGCTTGGTGGTAACCGAGAGTTGATCCTTGAAGAGGTCCATAGAAGTAGGTATTCGATGCATCCCGGTGTCACCAAAATGTATGCAGATTTGAAGCCGATTTATTGGTGGCCGGACATTAAAGGTGAAGTAGCTCATTTTGTAGCAAAGTGTTTGACGTGTGCAAGAGTGAAGACGGACCATCAAAAGCCGTATGGTTTGTTGCATCAATTAGAAATTCCCGAGTGGAAATGGGATCATATTACGATGGACTTTGTAACGAAGCTACCTAAAACGCCGAAAGGGAATGATATGATATGGGTGATTGTAGATAGATTGACGAAGAGTGCTCATTTTCTAGCTACCCGACAAGATGTGCCTTTAACGAAGATGGCAAAGATGTACATTGATGAAGTAGTCGCGAAACATGGAGTTCCTTTATCTATTGTTTCGGATCGAGACTCGAGGTTTGTGTCAAACTTTTGGAAGGGTCTTCAACGGGAGTTGGGTAGTAGAATAAATTTGAGTACCGCCTATCATCCCCAAACCGATGGGCAAAGTGAGAGAACTATTCAAACCTTGGAGGATATGTTGAGAACGTGTGTACTTGAATACGGTGGAGCATGGGATGAACACTTGAAGTTGATTGAATTTGCTTATAATAATAGTCACCATGCAAGTATTGGAATGCCACCATTTGAAATGTTATATGGAAGGAGATGTAGGACTCCAAGTTGTTGGATGGAGCCCGGTGAAAAGCAGTTGACCGGTCCCGAAATTATAGAAATTACCTCTGAAAAGGTTAATGTAGCTAAAGAAGCCTTACGTGTGGCAAGAGAAAGGCAGAAAACATATGCAGATAAGAAAAGGAGACCGATTGAGTTTAATGTGGGTGATTTAGTGATGCTGAAAGTATCACCTTGGAAAGGAGTTATCCGATTTGGAAAGAAGGGAAAGTTGAGTCCAAGATTTATTGGACCTTTTAAAGTGGTGAAGCGCATTAAAGATGTGGCATATCAGTTGGAATTACCTCCAGAATTGGATGGAATTCATAACACCTTCCATGTATCCTACTTGAGGAAATGTTTAGCTGAGGAGTCGAGTGTGATTCCTATTAAAGACGTGAGTATTGACCCAATGAAGAGAATAGTAGACGAACCGGTAGTGATACTTGGAAGAAAGCAAAAGAAGTTACGCAGGAAAGTGATAGATCTTGTTTTGATAAAGTGGAAACATAATCATGGAGAAAGCTTGACTTGGGAAACTGAAGCAGTAATGAAGGAGAAATATCCCGAGTTGTTCCTATCTGATGAGATTCCGAGGACGGAATCCTTTTAATGAAGGGTTAATGTTGTATATGGTCAATAATGCAGTTTGTGACCAATAATGAAGGGTTTAGAAGTCCAAGGGTTGATTTTGACATAGGTGGAAATTGAAAAACGGGATTAAGGGGTTTAGGGCTGCCATTAGATGTGAATAAGCAGCCATTAGTAATTAACAAAGCAATTAAATCCTTTCTTTAATCCTAAAGCAATTAATCTAGTTTTTGGGGCTAACAATTGTGTGTTTTGGTGTTGGAAATTGATCAATCATCGAGTCAAGCAGGTAATTATTGAATCATTGATTGTATTTCAGATTTGAAGGTTGATTATTTAGGAATCAATCTGATTAAAATTGGATTATGCAAGTAATTAGGGCTAAATGGTGTTTTGGTTAATTAACATTCAAAATTGGTGTTAATTGAGTCTGTAATCGATCAAGTCAGTCAAGGGATGTTTAGTTGTGTCAAAAACATGTTTGGAAAGAAGCCTTGATCGATCAAAGTCTGGAAAAATTGATTGAAGTTAGTCGTTTTTGATTTCTGGACGAAAATATGCTTAAAGTCGTTTGCTGATGTTAAATTCGTTTTTCTGGTGCTATCTTCGTTTGACAAACGAAGATCATCTTCGTTTGGACTATATTCGTTCAAGCCTAAAGTCGTTTGATGAAGCCTAAGTTCGTTCAAAGTTATTTTCGTAAAATGAAGCCAAACGAAGTTATGGTCTAAATTCGTAAGTTGTAAAGTAACGAATTTAAAGGTTAAGTTCGTAAGAACAATTGAAACGAAGATAAGGTCTATCTTCGTAAGGAGATTATCTTCGTAAAGTAGAACGAACGAAGATAAAGTTCGTACGAAGTTTAAATTCGTTAGGTGTAATTCTGAAATTTTACGTAGTCAGTCTTAAGTTCGTACGAGGGTCTATTTAAGGTCCTAAATGACTTATAATCATTATGTTAATGTACGATAGGTGTCGGAGGTTACCTATAGGCAATACTAGCTTTTGATTGCGCACGTATACTACAATCAGGTAAGATACACTACTTTTGTCACGCTGGGGGATCAACTAAAAGCAGGTTTCAAACTTACATACTTCCAATTGGTAACTTATAATGCATGTGGATTTATGGGGTTACTTGGGAGGTATTATGGGATTACGTAGTTGACCATGAGACCTGAAATGCAGTCCCTAATGTAGGAGAATGAAGTATTGCCTAATGTAGTGATCTATTATGCAGTTATGTAGTATAATGAAGTATTGCTTAATGTAGTATGACGCTATGCAGTTGATGTAGTCTAATGAAGTATTGTATTATGCGCGAAATGTCGAAATGAAGTTGATATATGTTGTGTGCATGTTTGTATGGCTTGAACACCTAGTGCACTAGACTTGCTAGGTTGCCATGTCACTTGCACGTTTAAGGGCCCAAAACGTAAAAGCAGTAACGCAGTAAATGTTAGGTAATGCAGTCACCTAAACTAAATAACGTAGGTTCGAGCTCGTTAAACTTTGATGCAGTAAAGTGTTAAGCTTAACCCATACAAGTCTTAGCCGGATGAGTACGCTAACGCAGTTGTTGCTTGGGTGGCTCCTAGCAACGTGGTCACACGCAGTTTGAGTAATTAACGGAGGATTGACCCCCTCAGGATTTTGGATTACTCTCGGATTGGCTTGCCATTCCTTAACGACGTACGATGATTAGTCTTTTGGTTGATCATCCAGTCGGGTGTGATGCAGGGTACACTTAATGCAGTTAATAACGTAGTAAAGCAGAAATGTAGAAAGCAGATATGTGGATAATGAAGTAATGCAGGATAGGCACATTTAGGATGATTATCCTATTTGATATGAAGTTGTTATGCAGATTTGTGTGATGTGTGACGTGCCTAAAGAACTTGTCTAATAATGAAGATTGTTTTAATTGGACAAATGTTTTTAAATTAAGTGTTATCTTACTTAGCTATTCTTATAGCTAACACTTGTTTCTTTAATGTGGTTGTTCCCTCAGGTTTAGCTTGATGGAATCTAGATGCAGGACGTGTGAGCTTGGGTAGATGCAATGCAGGAGCCTTAGCTACCCTATAGACGCTTTGTTTAGACATTTGTTTACATTCAGTACTTAATGTCGAATTTATGTAATGACGTTTGGACGGTTGTTTATGTTGGGCAACCGTTGGGTTTTCATTTGAACTATTCTATGATGTCGCAAGTAACACCAACTAAACGCAGAAACCAAAATGTTTTATTGGTTTTGACTTTTAAGGTCCTTTCTTCCGCAATATGACACCGTTAGGTGAAAAGTTTTTGAAAACCCATATTTTTAAACGACGGGTGTTACATGAAGTATTGTTCAATGTAGGGTATTGTTATGCAGTTTATGTAGATTTATGAAGTGTCTTATTATGTGTGAAATGTAGAAATGAAGTTGTTGTGTGACATATGCATTCTACATGGCTTGTACACCTAGCTCACTAGACTTGGTAGGTTGCCATGTCACTTGCACGTTTAAGGGCCCAAACAAAATGAAGGTAATGTGTGATTATGTTTAGGCTATGTGTGTTTCCTAAACTATTATGTGTGGGATCGAGCTCGTAAATATAATGCAGGGAAAAGTGTTAAGCTTAACCCGTACAAGTCTTAGCCGGACGAGTACGTTGACGTAGTTGTTGCTTGGGTGGCTCCTTGCAACATGGTCTTTATAATGCAGGGCGAGTAATATGAGGGGTTTGACCAACCTCCACATACGGATTACTCTTGGATTGGCTTGCCATTCCTTAACGACGTACGATGATTAGTCTTTTGGTTGATCATCCAGTCGGGTGTGATGCAGGGTACACTTATATGCAGATAACGAAGATACGTGTGACAATGTGGGAACTAATGCAGGATAGGCACATTTAGGATGACTATCCTATTTGATATGAAGTTGATATGCAGTTATGTGTGTTGTGTGTTGTGCCTAATGAGTTTGTCTATTAATGAAGAAATGTTTTAATTGGACAAATGATTTTAAATTAAGTGTGATCTTACTTAGCTATTCTTATAGCTAACACTTGTTTCTTTAATGTGGTTGTTCCCTCAGGTTTAGCTTGAAGGACTTGTAGGTGCAGAACGTGAGAGCGTGGGTAGAAAGCATGCAGATTCCTTAGCTACCCCTAGTTGCTATTTATGGAGACTTTTGAATACATTTCATTTTGATGTCGAATTTATGTAATAATGTGTGAACGGTTGTTTAATGTTGGGCAACCGTTGGGTTTTCATTTGAACTAATGTTTGATATGGCATGTAACACCAACTAAACGCAGAAACCGAAATGTTTTTATCGGTTTGACTTTTACGGTCTTTACTTCCGCAATTTAACACCGTTAGGTGAAAGATTTTTGAAAACCCATATTTTTAAAAGTCGGGTGTTACAAGTTGGTATCAGAGAATTGGTTTAAGTGAACCAAAATTCGACTTATGCCGTAGGATTTTGGACTTAGACCGATGAGAAGTAGGTTAGGCTTAAGTAGGACGCCTAGCTAATGAGGTGGAATGCTCTAGGACGGGTTGGGGAGTGAGTGAGAGTGTGATTTAAGGCTTGTTATTGTGTGTGATAATGTAGTTATATGTAGTAGAGCCTTAACATATGTAGTCACTCTTTAATTCTTGCTAACCGTCGTCGTTGCTTTGTAGAATTAATGGCAAACACTAGAGCTAGTAACCAGAGAGCAGGAGGAAATGGTGGTGGTATTCCTCCTAATGGAAACGGTGCTGGAAATGAAGTAGAGCAAAGGCCACCCCGTGCACAAAATCGCCGTCTTGGTGATCCACCAACCGCCTCTGAAGTAGATAGGGCAAACCCAGTAATAGAGCAGGTTCCCAATCAAGCCCAATTACATGAAGAATTGAGAGCTATCCGAGCTCTCTTAATGAGAAATGAAGAGGAGTTAGCTCAATTAAGGGCTGAAAGAAATGCAGAAAGGATTGGGAGTGAACAAAGGGGTGAGCGTTCGGAAGGGAATTACTCTAATCCCTCCCAAAGTGTTGAAACCATCCATGGCAGCCGTGGGTGTTAATGGAGTTAATGGTGGAGGACTTGGAGTTGTTAATGCACCTCGTGTTAATAACTTCAAATATGAAAGTTTTCAGAAATGTGGTGCCAAGGAGTTTGATGGTACCCAAAATGCAGTGGGTGCTATGGAGTGGATCGAGGACATTGAGGTAGTTTTTGCATCTTGCTATTGTCCGGATGATATGAAGGTTTTGTGTGCTAGTAGGATGTTGAAGAAGAATGCCCGTAATTGTGGAGGGCTACTACAGTGTCTATGGCTCCTGAGGTACTTGCAGTTATGCCTTGGGGAACATTTAAGGAGAAGTTTCTAGAGGAGTATGTGGGAACGCGTGAGTTAAGGTTAATTGAAAAAGGAGTTTAGATCGTTGGTTGCTAACCCGGTGCAATTTCTGATTATGCACACTCGTTTATGGAGAAGTTGAAGTTTGTTGGACACTTGGTTCGAAGGCAGGAGGACCAAATTGAGGCTTATTGTGATGGTCTTCCCGCTAATTATCGTGGATTATGTAGACAACATGTGACTTTATCGGCGGCTATTAAGGAGTCAAAGAGGTTGGATGATGACTTCAAAAGTGAGAAAGTTGTGGTGAAGGTTGATGACAAGAAAGCAGGGTTCAAAAGAGGGTCAAATTGGTCATCTAACAACAATAATAAGAAGTTTCGAGGGAATTCTAGCTCAAGTGGTGACAAAGATAAAAAGAAGAATGGGTCTTGGTGTGCTTTTTGCAAGAGTGTTCATGAAGGCCAATGTTCTGACAAGACAAGAAAGTGTCATAAGTGTGGAAAGTCGGGACATCTTGCAACAGAATGTAGGGACAAGGTTCGTTGTTACAAGTGTCAAGAAACGGGTCATCTTATTGCCGATTGCCCACAAATGAAGAATGACGGGAAGAAAGCAGCTACTTCAGCAACAAAAGTGAGAGCCTTGCAAATGACTGTTGATGATGCTAAGAACAACGACGAGGTGGTAAGTGGTACTTTCCTTGTTAATTCAAAACCTGCTTCTGTTTTATTTGATTCGGGTGCAAATAGGTCGTTTGTGTCTACTTTATTTGCTCCTAAGCTAGGAAGAGTCACTACCCCTTTAGATTGCTCGATAGAGGTGGAAATTGCTAATGGTACGGTTAGTGATATATGTGTGGGTTATGATGATTGTGACATTGAGATTGAAGGTCGTTTGTTTCCGGTCCAGTTATTGCCTACTACTTTAGCCGGTTTTGATGTAGTGATTGGTATGGATTGGTTGTCTAGAAATGAAGCTAATATTTTTGTGTTCCCAAAAGATTATTCGGTTTCCTACATCCGATGGTAATGTGGTAACGGTTTATGGGGATAAGAAGAGAGGGGGAATAAAGATCATTAGTATGATGAAGGCTATTAAATGTATAAGGAAGAATAAGAGTCATTTCTTGGCCTATGTTATTGATGTGAGAAAGGAGAAGCCTTCTATTGCTAGTGTTGATGTAGTATCCGATTTTTCCGATGTGTTTCCCGAAGATCTTCCCGGTATCCCTCCTGACCGTGAAGTTACTTTTCAGATAGATCTTATTCCCGGTGCTACACCTGTTGCTAAAGCACCTTACCGATTAGCTCCTACAGAAATGAAAGAGTTAATGTCCCAACTTCAGGAGTTACTTGACAAAGGTTTCATTCAACCTAGTTCCTCGCCTTGGGGAGCTCCGGTTCTCTTTGTTAAAAAGAAGGATGGAACTATGCGCATGTGCATAGACTACCGTGAGTTGAATAAGCGAACGGTTAAGAATAAATATCCTCTACCGCGAATTGATGATCTCTTTGATCAACTACATGGTGCTTCATATTTTTCAAAGATAGATTTGCGGTCCGGTTATCATCAATTGAAGGTTAAGAAGGAGGATGTAGCAAAGACAGCTTTCCGGACTAGATATGGTCATTATGAGTTCTTGGTCATGCCATTTGGGTTGACTAATGCTCCAGCCGCGTTTATGGATTTAATGAATCGGGTATGCCGTCCCTTTCTAGATCATTTTGTTATTGTGTTTATTGACGATATTTTGATCTATTCTAAGTCAGAAGATGAGCACCATGAGCACTTGAAAGCAGTTTTGGAGGTGTTGAGGGAGAAGAAGTTGTATGCCAAGTTTTCTAAATGTGAGTTTTGGCTTCGAGAGGTGCAGTTTCTTGGTCATGTTATTTCATCGGAAGGTATTAAAGTGGATCCTTCAAAGATTGAAGCTGTTTCAAAGTGGGAGCAGCCAAAGACTCCTACTGAGATTAAAAGTTTTCTTGGGTTGGCTGGATATTATAGAAGGTTCATTCAGGATTTCTCCCGAATAGCCAAGCCCATGACTGAACTAACAAAGAAAGGAGTAAAGTTTGAGTGGACCGATAAGCAGGAGAATGCATTTCAAACGTTGAAAAAGAAGTTGTGTGAAGCTCCTATACTTGCCTTGCCTGAAGGTACTGATGATTTGGTTGTGTATAGTGATGCATCTATCACGGGTTTGGGTTGTGTACTGATGCAGAGGGACAAGGTGATCGCCTATGCTTCCCGCCAGTTGAAACCACATGAGAAGAATTACCCTACCCATGATCTTGAATTGGCCGCAGTTGTATTTGCATTAAAATTGTGGAGACATTACCTTTATGGTACAAAATGCACTTTGTTTACCGATCATAAAAGTTTGCAGTATGTCTTTAATCAAAAGGAGATGAACGTAAGACAAAGGAGGTGGATGGAATTACTTAAGGATTACGATTGTGAAATCAAATACCATCCGGGAAAAGCCAATGTAGTGGCGGATGCACTAAGTAGGAAGGTGCAAAGTTCTTCTTGTAAGTTGATGAGCATGCAAGTTCAAGCCAAGTCGGGGCTACTTGATCGAATTAAGGAAGCACAAGTGAGGGCATTGATGAAGGATAACATTGACAATGAAAGCATTGGGAAGAAGAAACGTCTTGTGATGGAGACTAATAGCCGTGGGTTCAAAACATACAAGGGTCGAATTTGGGTGCCATTGCTTGGTGGTAACCGAGAATTGATCCTTGAGGAAGCCCATAGAAGTAGATATTCAGTACATCCCGGTGTCACCAAAATGTATGCAGATTTAAAGCCGATCTATTGGTGGCCGGATATTAAAGGAGAAGTAGCTCATTTTGTAGCAAAGTGTTTGACGTGTGCAAGAGTGAAGACAGACCATCAAAAGCCGTATGGTTTGTTGCATCAATTAGAAATTCCCGAGTGGAAATGGGATCATATTACCATGGACTTTGTAACGAAGCTACCTAAAACGCCGAAAGGGAATGATATGATATGGGTGATTGTAGATAGATTGACGAAGAGTGCTCATTTTCTAGCTACCCGACAAGATGTGCCTTTAACGAAGATGGCAAAGATGTACATTGATGAAGTAGTTGCGAAACATGGAGTTCCTTTATCTATTGTTTCGGATCGAGACTCGAGGTTTGTGTCAAACTTTTGGAAGGGTCTTCAACGGGAATTGGGTAGTAGAATAAATTTGAGTACCGCCTATCATCCCCAAACCGATGGGCAAAGTGAGAGAACCATTCAAACCTTGGAGGATATGTTGAGAACGTGTGTACTCGAATACGGTGGAGCATGGGATGATCATTTGAGAATGATTGAGTTTGCTTATAACAATAGTCACCATGCAAGCATTGGAATGCCACCATTTGAGATGTTATATGGAAGAAGGTGTAGGACTCCAAGTTGTTGGATGGAGCCCGGTGAAAAGCAGTTGACCGGTCCCGAAATTATTGAAATTACCTCTGAAAAGGTTAATGTAGCTAAAGAAGCTTTGCGTGTGGCAAGAGAAAGGCAGAAAACTTATGCAGATAAGAAAAGGAGACCGATTGAGTTTAATGTTGGTGATTTAGTGATGCTGAAAGTATCACCTTGGAAAGGAGTTATTCGATTTGGAAAGAAGGGAAAGTTGAGTCCACGTTTTATTGGACCTTTTAAAGTTGTGAAGCGCATTAAAGACGTGGCATATCAGTTGGAATTACCTCCAGAATTGGATGGAATTCACAACACTTTCCATGTATCCTACTTGAGGAAATGTTTAGCTGAGGAGTCAAGTGTGATTCCTATTAAAGACGTGAGTATTGACCCAATGAAGAGAATAGTAGACGAACCAGTAGCGATACTTGGAAGAAAGCAAAAGAAGTTACGCCGGAAAGTGATTGACCTCGTGTTGATAAAGTGGAAGCATAACCATGGAGAAAGCTTAACGTGGGAAACTGAAGCAGTAATGAAGGAAAAGTATCCCGAGTTGTTCCTTAATGAAGAGATTCCGGGGACGGAATCCTCTTAAGGGGGAGGTAATTGTAACATCCCAAACTTTCTTTACTAGTTGACTAATGCCGTTAAGTCAATATTGTGTGTGTCGTTAAGTCTATTTTAGATTTAATGTTTATATGTAGCTAATGTGTGTTATGTGTGAGGCTTATAAGCCTAAATGTTAATGTAGTATAAATGTGTGTAATATGAAGATCAATGTCTATGTAGTGACATTTAATGAAGGATTAATGATGTATATGGTCAATAAAGTAGTTGTGACCAATAATGAAGGATTAGGAAGCTTAGGGGCTAGTTTTGACATGTGTGCAAAGTTAAAAACGGGTTTAGAGGCTTAGGGGTTGTCTTTAGAGAGCATTATGCAGGTTTTCTTCCTCCTAAACAAGCCCTAGCTGATCCCTCTTTCCCCAAACAACAAACCACACCACCACCCCCCCCCCACCCCCACCAAACACACAATACACCCACCCCCCCACCCCCCAACAGGTTTTCTTCCTCCTAAACAAGCCCTAGCTGATCCCTTCCCTTCCCCTCAAGTTTCTCGCTAGATCTATTCGTGTTGGAGCCAAATCGATCGTGCATTGCTTAGGTCTTGGATCTTTATCACCTAATACAGGTAATATAGGTGTTCCTCTTTTGAGATATGATTGTTTGAGTCTTATATTAGTCTTAATCCAGGCCATAAGGGTTTGGGTTAGGTTATTAGATTAAACGTTCACCGATTTCATGTTATTCGGGTGATTAAATGATTGATTTATGAAGTAAAGGATTAAAGGATTTATAGGCTGAAAATAGATGATGAAAGTGCAATTAAATGGGTTAATTTTAAGTCCCCAGGTTGGATTTGGGGTATGGGTTCGTATGGAATTCGTTTGATCAAAGAACAAAGTTGGGATTTCTGGTCGACACTCCAAGTGCGACGCACCACAGCCCAGTTTGGGTTTTTGGAGGACCCCGATATGCGACGCACCAAGGGCTGGTGCGGCGCACTCGTAGTTAATTGAATTTCTCTGGAGGTTTGGTGCGACGCACCAAAGGGTAGGTGCGGCGCACTCGTAGTTAATTTGGATTTTTCTGTTGGTTTTGTGCGACGCACCAAAGGGTAGGTGCGGCGCACTCGTAGTTAATTTGAATTTCTCTGGAGGTTTGGTGCGACGCACCACTTGGAAGGTGCGGCGCACCACCTGCCCAGATTTTACAAAAGTGTCGTTTAGCTTATCTTTCGATCTTATACTTGTTCTAGGTTATTGGAAGACACCTAGTCATCATTGTATTGTGTTTGTAGCTTGTTGTTAAGCTGTATCAAGGTAAGATACACTACTTTTGTCACGCTGAGGGTTCAACAAGCAAAGGCTTCATACTTATAACTTCCTTAACGGTAACTTATGATATATGTGGGTATCTCGGGTTACACGGGAGGTATTATGGGATATGTAGTTGACCATGAGACCTGAAATGCAGAACTTAATGTAGTGAAATGAAGTATTGTTCAATGTAGGGTATTGTTATGCAGTTTATGTAGATTTATGAAGTGTCTTATTATGTGTGAAATGTAGAAATGAAGTTGTTGTGTGACATATGCATTCTACATGGCTTGTACACCTAGCTCACTAGACTTGGTAGGTTGCCATGTCACTTGCACGTTTAAGGGCCCAAACGAAATGAAGGTAATGTGTGATTATGTTTAGGCTATGTGTGTTTCCTAAACTATTATGTGTGGGATCGAGCTCGTAAATATAATGCAGGGAAAGTGTTAAGCTTAACCCGTACAAGTCTTAGCCGGACGAGTACGTGACGTAGTTGTTGCTTGGGTGGCTCCTTGCAACATGGTCTTTATAATGCAGGGCGAGTAATACGAGGGGTTTGACCAACCTCCACATACGGATTACTCTTGGATTGGCTTGCCATTCCTTAACGACGTACGATGATTAGTCTTTTGGTTGATCATCCAGTCGGGTGTGATGCAGGGTACACTTATATGCAGATAACGAAGATACGTGTGACAATGTGGGAACTAATGCAGGATAGGCACATTTAGGATGACTATCCTATTGATATGAAGTTGATATGCAGTTATGTGTGTTGTGTGTTGTGCCTAATGAGTTTGTCTATTAATGAAGAAATGTTTTAATTGGACAAATGCTTTTAAATTAAGTGTGATCTTACTTAGCTATTCTTATAGCTAACACTTGTTTCTTTAATGTGGTTGTTCCCTCAGGTTTAGCTTGAAGGACTTGTAGGTGCAGAACGTGAGGGCGTGGGTAGAAAGCATGCAGATTCCTTAGCTACCCCTAGTTGCTATTTATGGAGACTTTTGAATATATTTCATTTTGATGTCGAATTTATGTAATAATGTGTGAACGGTTGTTTAATGTTGGGCAACCGTTGGGTTTTCATTTGAACTAATGTTTGATATGGCATGTAACACCAACTAAACGCAGAAACCGAAATGCTTTTATCGGTTTTGACTTTTACGGTCTTTACTTCCGCAATTTAACACCGTTAGGTGAAAGATTTTTGAAAACCCATATTTTTAAAAGTCGGGTGTTACAATGGGTTTCAAAATGTGATAAGAGTCTAAGTTCTGTTACCCAATCTGAGTCAGACCAGAAGGTCAGCTCTGGTGAACCCATCTTTAGATGGGTTCCCAAAAAGAACTAATCTCTTATCATAATTGCAGGGCAGTCATGACGATAACACCTGGCACTTGGACAGTGGATGTTCCAAGCATATGACCGGATGTAAGTCCCTGCTATGTAGCTTTAGGATTCGCACTGGTCCTAATGTTACTTTTGGAGATGATTCTCAAGGAAAGACTGAAGGTTTTGGTGTTCTTTCAAATGGTCCTCTTACTTTCAGAAGAGTCTCATATGTAAATGGTCTGAAGCACAATCTGAAGGCAATGTGGTTCTTATTGCAAAGAGGGATGAGTCTTTGTTATTTTTTTGACATGAGAAATCCAACTGTCACAAGAGAAGTCTGTTTCATGTCAAAGTCTCAAGATGAGCTGAATTGGTTGTGGCATAAAAGGCTGTCTCATATGAATTTCAAAGACATCAACAAGCTGTATAAGAAAGAGTTGGTGTTTGGTCTTCCAGTGATCAATTATGAGAAGGACAAGCTGTGTGGTGCTTGTGAGAAAGGCAAGCACATAAAGCTACTTTTAAGTCTAAAACATGCTCAACCATTGATAATTGTTTGGATCTGCTTCATATGGACTTATTTGGACCAATCAGTACTCCATCATTCACTGGAATGAGGTACTCCTTGGTAATTGTTGATGAGTATTCAAGATACACCTGGGTTTTCTTTCTAAGATACAAGAGTGAAGCTGCTGACAGCATTATTCATTTCATCAAGCAAGCTGAAATTCTCTACAAAAGGCCTGTTAGGCAATTAAGGAGTGATAATGGTATTGAATTCAAAAATATCACTCTTAATTCATTTTGCAGTGAAAAGGGGATTTCACAAGTCTACTCAGCTGCCAGAACTCCTCAACAAAATGGTGTTGCAGAACGAAGAAACAGAACTCTTATTGAAGCTGCCAGATCCATGATGGCTCAAAACAATGTCAAGTCTCATTTCTGGGCTGAAGCAGTACACACAGCTTGCTTTACCCAGAACAGATCCCTCATTTTGAAAAGACACCAGAAGACTGCATATGAACTTCTTAGGGGGATAAAACCTGAGATTGGTTTCCTAAGAATGTTTGGAAGTCCTTGCTATATTCTGAATCAGAAAGACCATCTTGGAAAGTTTGATGAGAAATTAGATGAAGGTATCCTACTTGGATATGCAACAATGATGAAGGCCTACAGAGTGTACAACAAGAGAACTAAAACAATTGAGAACTCTGTTAATGTAAGCATTGATGAAGGTTGTTCTAAGCCAAATTGTTCTCCTCCTGAAGATGAAGACTTTAATTTTGAAGAACTGGCTGTACCTGAGAATGAGCCTCCAACTAATCCTCCAGTTGGAGGTCTGAATGCTCAAACTTAGGGGGAGCAACTCATTGAAAAAGAAGAAGATGTTCCAATGTTTGAAGATGCACAAGCTGATCCTACTCCTACTGAAGAAATTGTTCAGAATCCATTAAATGACTCTCCAACTGGTTCAGACTCCTCCATTCCTGTCCAAGCTGATCAGCCTCTTCCTCAAGCTGATCATGCTGAACCATCTAATCTGAATCAGTCCATTGTCCCAGTTACTAGATGGACAAAGAGTCATCCAATTAACCAAATCATTGGTGATCCACTCTCTGGTGTGAAAACAAGAAGAAAGGCAACAGGCAATTTCTGCATGTTTGTCAATTTTGTAAGCAAGGTGGAACCAACTGAGGTTGATGAAGCTCTGGCAGATCCTTCTTGGGTAAATGCAATGCAAGATGAACTAACACAGTTTGAAAGAAACAAGGTTTGGGAACTTATTCCAAGACCTCATCACAAGACTGTGATTGGAACCAAGTGGGTCTACAAAAACAAAATGGATGAAAGGGGAGTTGTGACCAGAAACAAAGCAAGATTGGTAGCTCTTGGTTACAGACAAGAGGATGGAATTGATTATGATGAGACTTTTGCACCAGTGGCAAGATTAGAGGCAATCAGAATGTTCTTGGCCTTCTCTGCTCACAAGGGTTTCAAGGTCTATCAAATGGATGTGATGAGTGCTTTTCTTAATGGAAAATTGGAAGAAGAAGTCTATGTTGAACAACCTCCTGGTTTTTAAAATTCAAAGTTTCCTGACCATGTGTTCAAGCTTGACAAGGCTCTCTATGGGTTGAAGCAAGCTCCAAGGGCATGGTATGATACTTTGTCTAAATTCTTATTGGCTAATAAATTCAAAAGAGGTAATGTTGACAAGACTTTGTTTGTGAGAAAGTATAATGGTGATATTCTGCTTGTACAAATCTATGTAGATGATATAATATTTGGGTCTAGCTGTGAAAGACTTTGCAAAAAGTTTTCTGAATTAATGTCTAAAAAGTATGAAATGAGCATGATGAGAGAACTAAACTATTTTCTGGGTTTACAAGTTAAACAGACTAAAAATGGAATTTTCATAAACCAAGGAAAGTATGCTCACCTATGAAAACTCCTATGGGAACTGGTGATAAGCTGGGTGAAGATAAAAATGGCAAATCTGTTGACATCATAGTTTATAGGGGTATGATAGGATCATTACTTTACTTGACTGCTAGTAGACCAGATATTATGTTTGCTACATGTCTTTGTGCAAGATATCAAGCTAGTCCTAAGGAATCTCATCTTAAGGCTGTGAAGAGAATCTTTAGATACCTTAAAGTTAGTCCCAATCTGGGTCTTTGGTATCCCAAAGACTCAGGATTTGATCTAATTGGCTATTCAGATTCTGACTTTGCAGGCTGTAAGATTGACAGAAAAAGTACTTCAGGAGCTTGTCAATTGCTTGGCAATAGACTTGTAAGTTGGTCCAGCAAGAAGCAGCATTCAGTTTCTATCTCCACTGCAGAAGCTGAATATGTTGCTGCAGGAAGTTGTTGCTCTCAAATTCTTTGGATGCAATATCAGCTTCAAGACTATGGTGTCACTGCAACAAAAACTCCAATTTTTTGTGACAGTACCAGTGCCATAGCAATTTCAAACAATCCTGTGCTTCATTCAAGGACCAAGCACATTGATATAAGATATCATTTCATCAGAGATCATGTAATGAAAGAAGATGTTGAACTCCACTTCATTCCAACAGACAATCAGCTTGCTGACTTGTTCACAAAGCCATTGGATGAATCAAGGTTCAACTACCTCATAAGTAAGCTAGGTATGCTTAATTTGTAAAATGTAGTGAGCTAAGTAATAGCAAATCTGACCCCTTAGAGTTATACTAAATTTGAGGGTAAGCTGTGTCAGACCCAGACTACCCTTTCACACTTGGTGCATTTCAAGTGAAAGAGGGTAAGCTGAGTCTGACCCAGCTTCGTGGTTATTTTTGTTATTATATATCCCAGTGCATTTTATTATGTTCATTATTTTATTAAGTATTCTTGCTGATCCTATTGGAGTGTGACACGTGTAGTGGTAACAGCCGGTTACTGAAAAAGTACCACCACTACTTGTTGATCCTCCAATCAAAATCTTTCTCTCTCCAACTTTTTCAAACGGGATATTTTGAGTTTTGTATATAATATCAATTTAACCTAAATCCCAAATCACTTGTTCATATTTTTTTTCCAAATCAATTTTTCTTCTCTAATCTGATTACTGTTTTATTAAATTTAATTTCTTCTAAAAATTGTTTTCAAAATGGCATTAGCATCTGTTTCTTTTCATACTAATAATTCTCAATCAAGTTCTTCTTCTGAGCCTGAAAGTCAATACCCAGCTCCGATAAGCGCCAATAAGCTTTCACCTTATGGGAAATAAGGTAGTAGTGGTTCCGGCTGATCTTGATACTGGTAAAATCAAGATTGGCAGTCTGGTTTATGCCAATATTCATCCTCCTTCATGGGCTAAAGGATACGATGAGATTGTGGCTTTCTTATGGCATCATCCATTTGGCAAGGTGATGATTGAGAAGCCAGACTGGGTGTTTCAAGATCTTCTCTGTGAATTTTGGGCGAGCTGTTTTGTGAAACAGAACAAGAAAGGAGATGCTGCAATCTATGGCTCAATCCTCAACGGTAAGAAAAAGGTATATATTTCTTACGAGAGGCTTAGGTCTGCTTTTGAGCTGTCATATATGCCTGATGATGAATATGATAATGTTGTGTCTCATACTGAAGCCAAAAATGTTTTACAAGAAGTTGAATATACTGGTCCATTGGCTTCAGTGGTTAAAATGAAACATTTAACTGGTATTTGGAACTACTTATTGAGCACAATTTCTAAAACCTTACAAGTAAAGGCAGGCAGCTTTGATCAGCCTAATGTTCTAGAATTGCAGATTTTTCATGCAATGGTCACTATGACCAGAATAGATTTTGCTGGCTTAATTTTTAAGGACCTTGTTGATCGTGTTCAATACGAAG
>CM067173.1:79461859-79590232 GCA_034093135.1 Erigeron breviscapus | reverse complement strand
AGAACACCATACTTCTTGCCCAGAATTTTTAGGACACTGCGCCGCAGTGGTATTGTGTGTTAGCCACTGCGCCGCAGTGGCTGGCTTCTGTCTCGCACATGATAATTGCCTCACTGCGCCGCAGTGAGGACCACCCAGTCCCACTGCGCCGCAGTAGGAATATTCTGTCCAGCAATTGTGTTTGAAGTTTAATGAGGTTTCCGTTGTGCATTCTTTATAGCTCATGTTTGCTTGCTTTAATGTCTGTGAATGCAGTCCGCTACTGATAAGAGGAAGCAAGGAGAGGTGGGACAATCTAGCGGGACTGCCGAAGTCCCAGCTAAGTCGGCTAGGAAAGAACCGGAGGTACCTCCTCTAAATCATTGGCCGGGTGCAATGAACGAGAGGCATGCATGGCTAGAGTTTGACGGGGTTAGGCAACCCCACAAGAACAATTATCTGAACAAGCTTCACACGCTTCACAAGCATGTTGTGTGCCCACCCAGGTATCTCGCTCATTCTGATGCTCAGTTTTTTGGGGTTCAGGGTGATATTGGCAGATGGTTTAGTATAGAAGCAAGGGTTGGTGATAGGGTAGTTCGCAGTGATATGTGGCAACAAATTTTTCTGAACAGGGAACCCGTTTACCGTGAGTTGTGCCTTGAATTTTATTCTACTTTGAAACTGACTAAGGAATTGAATAAAATCAAGGATATTTTTGGAGAAAGAGTTGTTTGGTTTTTGTGTGGGGGACAGCAGAGAAAGTTGTCTATAGCTGAGTTTGGGTTTTATACCGGTATGTATTCTAGGCAGGAGTTGGATAACCAGGAATTCAGGCAACTTTTAAAGCAGGGTTATTATGTCAAGGGTGATTTGGGGGATGGTGAGTCCGTTTCACAATATTGGACTCGGATTTCTGGAGGAGAAGCTTGGCCAACTGGTGGGTCAGTTAGTGTGTCAAAAATTCAGAGTGTTAGGTTGAGGTTGTTGCATAGGATGATCGTTACGTTCTTGGTTCAGAGATCCACACATTGGGACAAGGCGTACCAGCTAGATTTATGGTTGATTAAGTTGTTTTCTGAAGGGGCTCCTAGGAAGTTTGCATTGGCCCCGATGGTTGTACTTGATAGGATGTGTAATCATTCTGATGCAGAGTTGGTTTTGGGGCAATTTATCACCCGTATTTACAAGAGAATGGGTGTTTTTGATTCAGAGGAGTGCCAGACCCATTTGTCTCCACAAGTCAATCAAGAGGATTTCAATGTTAAAGAATTGATTCGGGTAAGATTGTCAAGAAGAAGCAGGGGAGCCAGCCGGCTAGATTACTGGATGATACCAGTGTTATTGAGGGACCACCTCCAGACTTGGAGGATGCTGATGTTGAGATGGGTGATGTTCCCCAGGAGCAAACCAGGCCGCGTACTCGCACCATTCCTGTCCCGAGTTCTTTTGATCTTACACTTCTGGGACAGACGGTGCAAAATATTTATGATGATCAGCAAGCTAGCCGCCGAGCATTCGATGAGTACCAGAGGAGGATGGATCAGGATATGACTTGGATTGGATCGCAGCAGGCCCACACTAATTACACACTTGATTATTACCAGCCGATGTGGGATGCACAGTATCATGGTCGGGAGTTTGTAAGACCTAATCCGGTTCCTGAGTTTAGCCCACCGCCTATTCATGTTCCAGCTTACCGCCAGGGTGGTCAGTCATTCTTTCCTATGACTTCCCCGGGGGACATGTCACCACGGCCCCATGACTTGGGAGGATCTCCTCGTGGGCCAGTGCAGTTTGGTACTTTTCAGGGTGGACATGATGCTAGTGGATCCGGAGGTTTTCAGGGTGGTTATGATGCAGGTGGTTCATCTTCTTTTGTTCCTGGTTTTGTTGCAGGTTCTGGTTCAGGCTTTGGTGGTGAACCGTCTGGAGGAGATGTTGGCGCCTCTGGTTCAGGTCAAGAAGGGGAGCGAAATTGGATCACCGATCTTTTTGATACATCTGGTCTTCCCTATGGTTATCATGGACAGTCGCAGTGATGATGATTATGATTCCCATCCGTTTCCGTGGGATGGAATCATTTGGTGATTGATATGATTGGTATTTGGATGACTGTACTTTATACATTATTTCTTATTTTCTGTCTTTATTTTCTGGTATCCACCCTACGGGGTGATGAGACATTGTACTTTCTTTTCTTTTGTTTTGTTTTCGTTTCTTATTTTTCTGCATAAAAACAGTAGTACTTTGATATGTTTGGATATGTGGTTTATTTGTGGTGCAAGTGAAGCAGGATTTCTCAATTTGATGGCTATTGTACAACACAAGTGTGGGGGGATAACCCATTGGATTCTCTTCTCATCTTTACTCTGTCTCATCTTTACTCTCGCACTTTCCGTTTTGGTACAACTTGTTTCCCCCGCCAAGCAAAGTGTTCTTCCTTTTTCGGAAGCGCCATTTGTGACACGGGGTCGACTGACTTGTTTCAAAATGGGATGTGTCCTTACTCCGGTATGTGTTCTGATTATTCTATGTTGCTTACCCCTATTTACCGTTGTTTGACCGAATATGGACATTGAGGGCATTGTCCATCTTAAGTGTGGGGGGTGGCAAATAGGTTTAAGCTACCGGGTGTAACAACCGTCTTAGAAATGTTCTAAATAAGTTCTTTAGAAAGTACTTTCGCCATTTGAACGGCTAGTCAGTTCAATTTATTTAGGTTCTTGACGTACTTTAGACCTAAATTATATGCTTATATGAAGGTCAATTTGATCTTAAAATCTTAATTTATTTGACGAGTTCCTGATTAAGTTCGATAAAATACTAAAGTACAGTACGTAAACGTTCGTGTTCATAAAAGTTCTAGTTCAAAAATGTTCGCAATTAGTCCTTGCATTTATGAAGTTCATTAATTATGGGAAAGGTATAATAAAGAAAGAGATGGAAACCCTAGTGAGAGAAGCATCACTGTTCATCTTCCTCCTTTCTTCACTTCTCTCACTAAAACTCACTCCTGCAGCCATAAAACACACACAAAAGTCACCTTTTGATTTTGGATTGTTAAATCAAAATCGTTTGTACTTTTAGCATCCTTGGGACAATCAAAACACATTTCTGGAATCAAATCTCAGGTAACAACAACAAATTGTGGGTTTTTGATCAAATTAAAAGTGTACTTTTCAAGTTCATGTTCTTGATGATTTGGTCCAACTTTTGAATGAAAATCGTGTTAAAAGTTAATGGGTTTGTGTCTAAACGTGTTTAAGAACATCTGTACGAACAAATCTGGGTCATAACATGCTTTAATCTACAAAACCCATTTTTGAAAAATGAAGAAAGTGTGTTCTTGAGTGCCATGACTTGTCCATGTGTTTTTTAACCTTGAAAAGCCTTAAAAGCGATATAAGTGGTTGTTATTATGCATATAAGTACTAGTGCTACGTTCTAACCTGTCTTATAATCGATCTAGACCTTCGTGATGAGTGTTGGTTCGTTCAGCCCGTTTTTGGCTTTGGAACGATCTGTATGGGACGATCTTAGTATCCAAGATCGTCCTGGACAGCCCTTAGTACTTAGTTCTTGATTCGTCCGATCTCGTATGGTGTGGTGATGTTATGTACTTATTGGGTAACTAATCCTTTGGATCGGTTTTGCTCAAACACTTGTTCTTGAACTAGAAACGACCTTGTTCTTGCCCTTGGAAATGGGACGATCTTGACCCAGACGACCTTGATTTAAAACGACCTTGAACCAAATACATGAAACGATCTTGTGTTTACAACCTAGGACGACCTTGTGCTAATCACCTAGGACGATCTTGTACTTGAAACACCTAAAACGATCTTGAGCTAGAAGAAGCATGAAACGATCTTGGCTTGGCAATTAAGACGATCTTGAATCTGGTCCGGTAGGACGATCTTGTACTTGAAACACCTAAAATGATCTTGAGCTAGAAGAAGCATGAAACGATCTTGGCTTGGCAATTAAGACGATCTTGAATCTGGTCCAGTAAGACGATCTTGACTTAATTCACCTAAAACGATCTTGAGCCTAAATACTTGAAACAATCTTGGCTATCCAGTGGGACGATCTTGAAGTTCCAAAACCCTAGACGATCTTGTACTCTTTAGAAAACAACCTAAACTCCTTCTATAACATACCACACTTGATCATTAATCACCAAACCAGTTCATAACATCATTATCACATGATCAATCACATTCAAGGCTACTTATTGACAATAAAGCTAGTTCTTAAATCGACCTAAAACAACGTACATTGTGCAAACCCTAATTAAGTACATTTAAGACATGTTCTATCTAGACGAACAAAGTACGAGTTCTACGAACAGTTAAATCAAATTCTAAAGGCTAAAGTTCATCATTAAAGACACGTTCAACTCATTAACACGATAAGTACCTATGTGTGAGTTCTGAGACGTTCAGTTCGAGTCCAGTTCATGTACTTAAAGTTCATTTAAACTCATTTTGAGTCGAAACGTTCAAAGATCTTCAAAGGGACCAAATCATCAGTTCATCAAGGACATTTCAATAATTAATTAGTCATCTGGACTAATATGTGTGCATATTTATGATCAATAACTTGTACTTAGGCTTCCTTCAAGACGTACTTGGAACCTGATAGATATAACTTATCTATCTCTGTGCTATAAACTGTGCTTGTACCAGATCACTGTGAGTTCACTAATCCCCCTTTCGTACATTTTGTTCAAGTTCTTTTATCGGGGACTGAAAAGCATGAAAACTACTTTGTACTTGTGCACATGTTCTTGAACTACTTTACGTACTATATTATGATCTTGAACTATTTCACGTACTATTTTACGATCTTACGAGGTACTTATGATATGATTCCTAACTATTTAAAAGAGTGTTTAAGTCTTGAATGGGCAGGATCTTAAATACATTTATACTGTTTAAGGGAGTATTTAAGTCTTGAATGGGCAGGATCTTAAATACCTCCACACTACTGTACTTGATCTTTAACATATTCTAGTTCGTACTTGTACTTGTTCAGTTCTCATTCACTGCTATCAATTCATATCCCACAGTTCAGGGATTGAACCGTAGATAATTATGGACAACGCTGTTTAGGGTAGGCCCACCCTCATTCTCCGCAGTTCTGGAGGATGCATATTATCTGTTCTTGTTCTGATTTAGATCTTCGTGAAGTACTTGACTATTATGTGCATAAGTTCATTACAGTTCAGTTCTGGCCAATCGGGTTAGCAGTGACAACTCATTTAAAGTTCATTATATGTTCTTGTACTGTTCTTACAGTCACAAAGCACTTTTGTTAAACGTACAGATTTTATGACTGGTTCTTACTCTACATATTATTATATGTATACGTACTAGTACTTTATGTGAATCTCACCAACTACTTTTGTAGTTGACCTTTGAACTTACATGCTTTTCAGGCTAGGCTAATAGATCTCTTAGCATAGGAGTCTTCCTCTTTAAGGCTCATCCCTTTTGGCGATTGATTCGTACGTTCAAGACCGGAAGCTGTGAAGATCTCCCTTTGCTTATTCAGTTCAGACTCCTGTACTTCAAGACAATTGTTCTGTCTTTTGATTATTAACTATTCTGGGTATATCCCAAGTGCTGTAATAACTCTTATACTTCTTTTCTTTTATGATATTGGCTGTGTTGGAACTTGTACTGTGTGCTTTTGTGCTTGTCTGTACATCCCGTATATTCCGCTTTAGCGGGGTGTTACACCGGGTCTATCTCTTTTGTTGTTTTGCCATTGTGATTTTAGCCGTTCTTGTGGATGTGTCCCTCTCGTAGGCTTTTGGGTTTTTATCCAAGAGTAAGGGTTCTATTTTGAACTTTGAACTATGATGTGCGAATTTGAGGTTAATTTATTCCATTTCCGGGTTCTTTTCTTTGATTTGAGTGTGCCGGTGATGTGTTGAGCTAGAACTTGGCCTTGTGATCGTGACGAGACCGCAGTGAGATCACTTTTGTGATAAAAGTACATCGGATGACGAATTGGCATATAGGTTTGACCCATACTTTTCTTTCTTTCTTTTCACTTTTCCTTTTGTATATTCATACCCTTACTATACTTATACTCACTTACATATACATCCTTCCTTTCTTTGTAAACCTTTCTTATACATCCTTTTAACTTAGCCTTTTCCATTGTATATATCCACTCATTTATGTAAACTTTACCTAATTATACCTTACTATACCGATAGTCTAATCTGGGGGGGCCATTGATTGTCATTGGTTTGTTTGGACGGTTTGGGAGAGCTTCAATGGGGTGTCGGTGGAATATTTTTGGTCTATGGGAATGTGTTGGATTGTTCAAAGGGAAGTAAGTGTTTTAGACATGATCATCATTGCAAGAGGGTGCCTACTAGTAGAGTAAAAGTGGTTCAATAAAAAAAAAAAAAAAAGAAAAAAACTTGGGCTACTAGTGGGTACTTCTCATTTTTATATGTCTAGAAGTTTTGTTGTATCATTAAGAATGGAAGACTTGGTTGATTATAAGTTGTTTGAAGTTGATACACCACAATGGTGTCGGGGTTGCTTGGTTACTTTTGTGGTGTCTTAGCGGGATAACATCTTATGGGTTGATGGTTTGTTGGCAATCAATGGTACGGGTTTTGATTAGACTATTTTGTACATATTTCATACATACTTATACTCACTTACATATACATCCTTCCTTTCTTTGTAAACCTTTCTTATACATCCTTTTAACTTAGCCTTTTCCATTGTATATATCCACTCATTTATGTAAACTTTACCTAATTATACCTTACTATACCGATAGTCTAATCTGGGGGGGCCATTGATTGTCATTGGTTTGTTTGGACGGTTTGGGAGAGCTTCAATGGGGTGTCGGTGGAATATTTTTGGTCTATGGGAATGTGTTGGATTGTTCAAAGGGAAGTAAGTGTTTTAGACATGATCATCATTGCAAGAGGGTGCCTACTAGTAGAGTAAAAGTGGTTCAAAAAAAAAAAAAAAAAAAAAAGAGAAGAAAAAAAGAACTTGGGCTACTAGTGGGTACTTCTCATTTTTATATGTCTAGAAGTTTTGTTGTATCATTAAGAATGGAAGACTTGGTTGATTATAAGTTGTTTGAAGTTGATACACCACAATGGTGTCGGGGTTGCTTGGTTACTTTTGTGGTGTCTTAGCGGGATAACATCTTATGGGTTGATGGTTTGTTGGCAATCAATGGTACGGGTTTTGATTAGACTATTTTGTACATATTTCATACATACCTTATACTGTTGATTGTTTCCTTTATGGTACATATTTCTTTTGTAAATATCCACTATATATACCTTAGCTTAACTATACAACCGTCCTATATGCCTATTTTGATGATGTACTCGGTGCTTACGCCATGTCGGTGGAGCTATGATCCTTGTTCAAGCCTATGGTAAGATATGCATCACGACCGTGCTATGAGTGATTCTTGATATATTCAACCCCAAAAGTAAGTTTGTTGGAGTAGAATGATATTGATAGGTTCATTTGTTTCACTTGTGCTTAGTCGTGTTATTGAGGCTTGTGGATTGTTCAGATATTGTCAAACATTTCGAGTTTTCATTTAAGATTAAAACTGCTTCACCCAACATTTTGTCATTGACATACTTGGTGTTTCTTCTTTTTGATACTCGTAATTGTTTATTTAGCTTCATTGCCAAGGATTACTTTTGCTTTAATTCCGGATTTGCTTGAGGACAAGCAATGCTCAAGTATGGGGGGATTTGATGTGACCAATTTAGACCTATCGCCCACATCATTATTGGCCTTTTTATTAAGTGTTTTATGTTGATTTTGTATGCATTTGGCACGTTTATGGTGTTTGTTAGTGTTTTCAGGCTCTTAGCAGGTTACGCGCTCATTTGTTGAATTTTCGGTTGAATTTTGGCCAAGAAGTTGATTCGTGAGATCGAGAGTTGTTTAATTGGAGGAGATAGAATATTTTGGCAAGTTTTCAAGTTGAAGAAGTGTTGGCCGGACCAGAGCTTTTGGACTGCGCCGCAGTGGGGGTGACCAAGGCCCACTGCGCCGCAGTCAGTTATGTTGAAAGTGAACGACCTGTCCAGTGGAATATGACTGTGCCGCAGTGGGGAGTGCATGTGCCCACTGCGCCGCAGTCAAACTGAAGACAAACGACCCAGTGACCAGGGGATAACCACTGCGCCGCAGTGGGGGCATCACTGGCCCACTGCGCCGCAGTGGGGTGATGGGCTGATAGGTTTTGGGCAGCTTTTGCATCAGATTTGGGGGGGTATAAATAGAAAACAAAACCTAATTCCCAAAGTATCAAGTTTTCTTTCTAAGAGCTGCACTTCAGGGAACACCTTCAAGGATCGAATCAAGATTTCATCATCTTCCGATTCATTGAAGATTCACGTGCACCCACTTAGATCGTATCTATTTTATTGTCTTGCAATTTCTATTTCTCAAACGATTGGTACATCATGTTCTTCCTTTATTTTGATTGTTATTTCAATTTAATCATGATTGGCTAATCTTTTAATCATCCACCTTGATGAAACTAGACGAATGATGTGATTGCTATATGTTTTAATTCAAAGAGTTGATTTGAATTATCGTTGTGTCGAGATCTTGATGATTTAATTCCTTTATATATATTATTATGATATTGGTGGCATGTGTATTCTTCGTTAGTGGTACTAGTTGGATACATATGTGATTTTCAAACGGTTGCTTGTCTATGAGCAATTATCACTAGTTCATGGTATGATAGTGAATGTCATTTTAATAATAGGAATCATTTTGTCAACGTGTTTAGAAACGGTTGGTGGTACCACGTTTTAATTCACATAGGCACAATTGTTAATTGGATAATCAAGTAAACTAAATGTTGGTAAGGTTGTCTAGGCATTGGTGGTACCGGCTTGGGTAATTAAACTAGCAACTTAGGTGTTTGGGTGATTTGTGAGCGGTTGGTGGTACCATGCGAGCATTTTATCCTTCACGATTATCTTGTCAACTCTAAATGAATTTGGTCTTAATTGAATGCAATCATGTTTTAAGTCTAGCGAATTCAAGGTGGATGATCTTTACTATTATTGTTTGAAGCTTTTCTTTACTTTTAAGTGTTTTGTCTTTTAAATTTACTTTAATTTAATTGTCAAAGAGAGATTCAAAGTGTTCCACCCTGTTTTCCAAACTACTTTATTAGACAATTGATTCAAACCAATCCCCATGAACGAACCTGGACTTACTTTGTAACTATATTGCATACGATCGGGTCCACTGCCCGATAGTGTGTAGTAGTGAGTTTCGAGGTATTTCTTGTTTTAAATTTTTAAACTCGATTTCACACATCAGGGATCATGAAAAGAATTGAAAATGTTAAGAAGGTTGTAAAAAGGGTATTGAATCCACCAAGAAGGAACCCTCAACCAAGAAAACCACTGACCAGAGATGCTGACCTTAGTACATTCATAGAACCAATTGGCGAGGTATCGAATGATGACATCAAGTCTGCTGTACTGACTGCTGGAGCTGGGAGTATTAAAATATCAAATGAATCTGAAGCAAGAAGCTAGTACTCCCAGATCATGGCAACCAGAAGACATAGTGGGACTATCAATGGTGTTAATGTAACAATTAAGCCAGGCACCAAGTACTTTCACGTTGAGGTCAGTTATACCAGAGGGCCACTGGTTAAAACTGACAATCCTGGTGCAATGCAATATGGGTTCTCGGAATAGGTTGAGATGGTAAACTTTTTGGAGGCCAAGGCACAAAGGAATAGGTTTGAGAAAGCATGGGTCAACTTCTTGAAGGGCAAGATTCAACACAAAGAGAATCTGGAGCTGAAGTTGAACATTGATCCTGAAGACTCACAACCTATCTCTTCAGTGACCAAGAAAAGGAAAATTGGTGAAGGGCCATCAAGCTAAATTTTTCTTTCAGTTTATCTACTTGTAACTTTATTTACATTCTGTAACTTGTGTACATTTCATTTACTTGTATAAATGAAGTTAACAGTTTGTAACCGCAAGGTAGATAATAGATTAGATCTAACAAACTTAAAAAGAAAAACCCAAGGCATTTATTGATCTATAAAAATGCCTTGGAAAACTTAGATAGATTTAATCGAACAAGTCTCTCCAGTTCACACTTGTACAGATACAAGAACTGACAAAGACTTGCTAATATTTCAGGACAAATAGGGGGAATTTGTTAGGACCAGTTTCAGTGAAACTGGCCAGTCTCCAGTTGCACCTGGAGACCAAGAAGATTTGTCCAGAAATATATTGAAGTCCAGTTGCATCGTACAGTTAACGCAACTGAAGACTTCCTCCAGTTGAGAATTGACCAGTTGAAGAATCCTTCCAGTTGAAGAATCCTTCCAGTTGGAGTCGAAGACAACAAGTGGAAGATAGAGAATGACAATGGTAGCGAAGCCCAGTTGACATTCTAGTCAGTTACAAACTGGAGACCGTCAGTGGAAAGCTCTTACAAAGCTTTACACTGATTACAAGGAATTGACTTTTATGCTTTATGTGCTTTTACCCGGATAATAAGATTTATCTTATTATTTAAGTACAAAAAGGTACATAAAGCTGGTTGAGTAAAGTTGCTTTATACTGCAACTTTACACTGCATTTTAAGGAATTAAATGCTATTCCTTAAATGTTCTCAACCATATTTGTACGGCCAAAGTTAACATCCCAATGTTAACTTTGCCTATAAATACAAGTCATTGCACAACAAGAAAAAACAAGTGAGAACACTTCACACTTTGCATACCTGCAATATTCTTGGTGAACTTGTACAATCTTCTCTCAATCGTAAAAAGGAACATTTCACAACTTTAAGTGTTTCGATTGTTTAGAGAAATTCCAAGTGTAGATCAATTGTAGTTCATAGGTTGTTAGGATAGTTACATACTTGTATTATCTTGGTTCCGCAACAACCTTGTAATTTATTTAAAGTTAATAAATAAATTACACTTGAAAATTACATATTGTCTCACCAATTTACGTTACAAGTATTTTGTATTATTGCATTGTTCTTTACTTATTGTCACTTAAATAAGTAATCTATCTAGAACATGGTATATACTCTCTGTCTCCAGTTCAGCGTTTATATTGCAAAGTAACTCCACCATCGACATAAAGGTGTCTTCAGGTAGTACCATCTATTGAGTTGGGACTTACAATCTCGTTATAAATAGAGCCTTTCATCTCTTTATTTTACTGGGTGAGTCTCTTGTCTCTATCTAGAGATCTATACGCTCCGGTTCTCTTTTTTCCAGCAAATTAAGCTGGCCAGAATAGTTTTTCATGGGTAAAATCCAAAGCCGCCGGTCCATCTGGCGGCAGCCTCCCTTCCTTTACGAAGGGATAAGGTTGGGTACATTAATTATACCTCCACCAAACATTAATTATGTGGTTTCAGATACATTACAAACACTTCAATTTTTGAGTTATAGATCTCACTCCCATTCCCGAGCATGAAAAACGTTTAGTCTAATCACTCGTCTCGGAATCATCAATTGACAATCCGATGATGAGTTTATCAAAGTTATCGACCACATTTGACTTTTGATTCGGGTTGGAATGATGTCGAGTTTTCAAATTTCCTAATAGAATTCCACTGACATCTCCTAGGAACTCGATAGATAACTCCTATAACCTCTTTATTGCATTGTCCCTTGACGATTCCGAAAACGGTGATTTTTCTGATTGCTATTTCATGCTGAGCACCGTAGTTTGGGACGGTGAGATCTCTTTTCTAATCTAAAAGTGTTGTTCGGGATTTGTCATTCCTCTCCCCCTTCATTACCACGAACCATGAAGAAACGAAACCATCAATGGAGTTTGAAAATTTTGGTGAAACTAGTGGCACTACTTTCGGCCATTACTTGTTGTTGATGAGTGTCACTTTATTTTCACCATCATACGTTAGTTGTTGATGAGTGTCACTTTATTCACCTCCATTATTAGTCCTAGTACGCATGAGTTCATCCCAGTTTGCCTCTAACCTGTGACATATATGGAACAAAATAAACATATAGAATACTTTATGTTTGGTTTCAAGCTTCACATCACAAACATGCATATGGGAATAGCATCCAGCCCCGGTGGTGAGAAAAGGAAAAAAAATTCCGTCAACTCACGATTGGAAAAGTAAAAGCAATCAGAGAAGAAGAAGAAAAGTGTTTAGTGTTTAATATTCTTGAAGCACGTGTTAGTATGGTAATCGAACATTTTTAAAGAATCAAACAAGATATGGTTTTTTTTTTAGTTTTTTTTATTTTAGTTAGTTTTAAATTTAGTTGTTTATATATTTAATTTTGAATTGCATTTTATGTATAGTGATTTTGGTAATGTGTATAGATACACGTATCGGAAATACCACGGTCAATAGAGTACCTAGGTAGGTAGTAGGCCGTTTTCTCCTTTATTGAATCAACTTTTGACAATACGTGTTTACTGTAACATAGGTGACTAATACGCACGAATATATCTATATGAGTCGTGCTACAAAGAAAAAGCTGTTGGTACCAGGTGATTTAGCTGTATACGATTTCAATTTTTTAGATGATAGATTTAATGTAACAGAGGTGACTAGTGCGCACAAATATATTTCCTTTTTTTCTAAAAGTTGAGTATTAATGAGTATACCTAATAAAGGTCTAGTCATACAATATGTCATCATTTATTTTTAGATTTATTAATAGGTCTGGTCTATCATATTTTGAACCATCGCTGAGACCTGTATTTGAAACAAATCTTGCTCTTTCCGCTGTTATGTAAATTGATAAATAAATAAGCTTAATGAAAGTACACATATTTCACCACTACTATTTAGTCATTTTTTTTCATTTTGAGTGATATAGTGCTATATGTGCTGTGTGTAACGATTATTTGTAAAGAATAGTAAATATAATCGGCATCACTTGATTTTGCTATATGAGTCGTGGTTCAAAGAAAAAGATGTAGACATTACATGATTTAGTTGTATTTTGAATTTTTGAATGGGCGATTTTAACCTTGAAAAAAAGGTCAAAAATAAATATATATAATATATTTCCTTGAAAGTTTGAGATCAATCGGAATGCTCATTTTGCAAATAGATTTCCAAATAGCAACTTTTTAGTATAATCGGCAATCCATGATACTTAGTAATTGATCATCACTTGCATTATCTTTCCAATGTGGCATATCAAAACTCATTGCATGTTTAGTTGTATATGTGTGTATATATGTAGGGAAAAGTGAAGGTGGTGCTGTTATGCACCCAAGTTGGGTGAAATCCCACTCACATATTAATTTTTTAATCCATAAAAAACATGGGGGCTAATTATTAATTCATTATACATTAAATATTAAAAAATTAGCATGTGAGAGGGATTTCACCCAACTTGGGTGCATAACAGCACCACCTTCACTTTTCCTATATTAAAAACCGTGGGTGGATTTTCGTGCTATCTCACAATCCTTAATCTTTTGGTGGGCCCACATGCATTCTTATTCTTTTTATTGTTGATAGCCGCTTTCTGTTTTATTTCTTGGATGGTAAAACTTTAGCCTTTTACAGTTTTACTATATTTGATAATGTACATAATGAGTTTTCCACATTAGTACATTTTTGGGTTTAATTTGCAACTTTGTGTTTTCTCATCCGCCAACTTCTCAATAATAATTTTTTGGGTTTTATGTGCGAATTTATGTTTTCTCATTTGCCATCTTTCATTTTATTATAATATGTTGATAAAAATTTTCAAATAGTTTCTCATGCTCAAAATATCGCAAAACTTTAGCCTTTTACTGTATTTTGATAATGTACATAATGAGTTTTCCACATTAGTACATTTTTGGGTTTAATTTGCAACTTTGTGTTTTCTCATCCGCCAACTTCTCAATAATAATTTTTTGGGTTTTATGTGCGAATTTATGTTTTCTCATAGGAAGCCTTTTTATGATCTCTCTTGATTTCAAAAGGAATTTTTTCCTGATTTTGATTTGGGGGTGTATTGTATCAATCAGTTTTTAGGGTTTTGATTTCCAATGGGATTTATTTTAGGGGAAATGAAAATAAACTGATTTTTAAGTTCCCTATGTGTTAAGATATATATATTATATATATATATATTATATATATATCTATATTAAAAACCGTGGGTGGATTTTCGTGCTATCTCACAATCCTTAATCTTTTGGTGGGCCCACATGCATTCTTATTCTTTTTATTGTTGATAGCCGCTTTCTGTTTTATTTCTTGGATGGTAAAACTTTAGCCTTTTACAGTTTTACTATATTTGATAATGTACATAATGAGTTTTCACATTAGTACATTTTTGGGTTTAATTTGCAACTTTGTGTTTTCTCATCCGCCAACTTCTCAATAATAATTTTTTGGGTTTTATGTGCGAATTTATGTTTTCTCATTTGCCATCTTTCATTTTATTATAATATGTTGATAAAAATTTTCAAATAGTTTCTCATGCTCAAACTATCGCAAAACTTTAGCCTTTTACTATATTTGATAATGTGCATAATGAGTTTTCCACATTAGTACATTTTTGGGTTTAATTTGCAACTTTGTGTTTTCTCATGCGCAAACTATCGCAAAACTTTAGCCTTTTACTATATTTGATAATGTGCATAATGAGTTTTCCACATTAGTATATTTTTGGGTTTAATTTGCAACTTTGTGTTTTCTCATCCGCCAACTTTTCAATAATAATTTTTTGGGTTTTATGTACGAATTTATGTTTTCTCATCTGCCATCTTTCATTATAATATTTAACCGGGGATCAAAGGGTTGCTTGACCGATTTATTAGCGATTCTTTTTTATATGCCAATTTTGTGTTCTCTCGTCTAGCAACTTTCATTATAACATATAGACGCTTCTTTCACGGTAGAAAGCTTAGAATAAAGACGTAATTGTAAAACTAAATAAAGACGAAACTACAAATGCTTATTTGTCAAAGTTTTCATGATCATACTTTACATTATTTTACAATACACAGGAATTGAAATGATCATACTCTTTATGGTTTCTAAATACCACTTTTAAATAATAGCGGATAGAATTATATGCCGTTATTTTATAGTTGTTGCTTTGTGATGATTCGTGCTAAATAATAAGAGATATTTATATGGCAGGCCTCATAATCCGGTTATATAATAATTCACAAATATACTATTTGTGCAACTATTGATGTTCCAGAAGTTTTTATTAATATTTTATTATTAAGATGAATTTTAAACTATTAATCATCCCAATAAATATGAGAAGTTGAACTCGAATCAAATTAAAAAGTTATCTTTGCATATTCGTTAACATGTGGATTCAGTTTCCGAATATTTCGATCTGTTAGACGTTACGTCTCCCGGGGCAACGCCCGGGTGACGAAACTAGTTTGTCATATAAAACACAAAAATAAATTGCTTGCTTTGGATTCCGTGCTGCACACCTTTTATGCAATATTAGTCCAAATTGTTAAATATCTTGCAATATAGTCCTCATCGTTAAAAAACATTAAAAGACTTAACAAGAGCTAACGGCTTTGGGTGTTTAACGAAAGTAACAATAATATGCAAATCATCTTTTCTCTAACAAATGTATATAATATATAAATAAACATACATAGATAATATACATGTGATTACGTGAATAAAATAAAAGGAATTATGTGAATGAATAATAGGAATCAATACATTACAATTGTTATTATGCAATAAAAGTTTGGCATGTAAAGCGGCATTTTTACCATTAATTGGATTGTGATTTTCTAAAGTTAAAAATTGGAGAGATTTTGATCTTTAGAGATTTTGATCTTTAGATTAAAATCAAGGGTCACTATTCAAAGACGAGTTTTTAATCTTGACCATTGATTTTAATCTAATTGTCAAAATTCCCAACTTTGACCTTATACACGATATACGTTTTACGTATCGTTATGACTCTCGGGGCAACGCCCGAGGGTTAAAATACTAGTTAGCAAGTATGATACGATACGATACCCTCACGTGTATAATATGATATGAGATGATTTGTTTGCTAACGAGGGGTGAGAAGTCTTTCTGGAATCTGTATTAATAATTAATAAACTTGATCTAATGATTTTACGCTCCGTATGTTCATACCCGTCGTATGATACCATACTCGTCGTATATTTCTATTTATATATATAGTCTTTCGCCTTTATATCACCCAAAATAAATGGAGTGTGTGTAAAAATTTATGTCAAGGCGATTCCACACTCAGTGGAATGTTGAATGTAGTATACGGTTTCAGATTCATTACAAACACATCAGTTTTTAGTGTCTGAGGACGGAATGAATCTTTCATATATTATGACATTTAGCATTTCGATATCATCCCAATCTCATTTGTTTTGGGATTTACCTTCTCTCACAAATTCCTCAATTAATGTAGAAACTTTCTTCTCGCTAATTTCTCGTATTTCTGTTTCTTATTTCCGGCTTTCAGCCCTTGCCTAGGATTCTAGGAAGGCTGGTAATCCAACGTTCCAACAACTGGCCTGAGCGAAAGTGAGAAATCACTTTCCATGTACTGGATCTTCCCCTTCACATTTTCAACAGTGACTGTTCTTTCGACCTCTAATGGGAAGTGTAACATCCGTAATTTTTACCCGTTTGACCGTGTATGTATTTTGACTAACTATTTCAATAAACGAAAACTTTGGACATAATTGTGTACATTTATCTGAAAATTGGGCCAATTATAATGTCATATTTGGACTTCTAGAAACAATGCCCATGTTCCAAGACCATGATATTGGCTCACACGTGTTATGGAAATTATATTATAAACGATAATTGAGTAACTGTAGTAACAGGGAAAACGTATATACGAAACCTTAAGTATAATGTACGGTTTCAATAATGTACGGTTTAAACAGCGTCGGTGGCACAGTGTCGGTGGTTATCTAATAATTCCATTAATGGGACAAAGACCGACATAACTTTATGTAAAGAAGAATACTTGTGAAATCTTCGTTGTTTGTTATTGATCATGAATCTAATCCCTTAGCTGGATAAATACCCCATCTATCTACCTAACCAATTATATCCCTCAATCATTCAGGAACACACACACAGACACACACTCTCACCCTCTCTAGTTTTCCTTCCAAGAACACCCTTATACTCATATCTCTCTCTAGATTCTTGCATCATAAGTGGTGATTTCAAGCTAAATTTCACAAGAATAATTATCTTTATCATCTTCTTATCAACATATCACAAATTTGGTTCTTCAAGTTGCAAGAATTATCCATTTGGGTCAAAATTCGGGTTGACTTTGGAAGAAGCTTTTGGTAAGTTAAACTTGTCTAGTAATGATTATTTTTAGTTTGTTAATATGTTTTAGTGGTGTTTATACAAAAATTGGAAGGTTTTGGGTCAAAAGATTTTCTAGAGTTTGTTTATGATTTGTAAGGATTTTGGTTAAGATTATTGATGTTTTAGGATGAAACCAAGAGATGGGTTGTGTTTACTTATGTTTGTTCATGGCTATTTAAGGTTAACAATGTATAAAGTCGAATTTATAAGCTTTCTAGTTCAGTTTTGAGGCCAAAAATGGGTTTTGGAAGCAATTGGGTCGTGTTTGGTTTAGTTTGCTCATGCTGGTGTGCCCAAGTTTTTGACCACCGTCCCAGACTGCCCTGACCACCGTCCCGCACTGTGGTCTGGAAATGCTTGTTTCAGCGTCTAAGCCACCGTAAAACAGAACCTTGCACCGTGTGCCTACCGTCTCTCAGAATGCAGCTTTTCTAGAGGGCTGTCCCAGACGGTGGGTGCCACAGTCCCAGATGGTGGCCTACATCTTCAGGTTTCATGTTTCTTTCCTAGCGGCCTTTCCTTCGTCCTTGGCTCGGACTAAGCTTCCTAAAGGACTCCCTCTTGACCTCTATAGCTCCATATTCGAGTCATACTCATTATCTAAAGTCGAGGGTCAATCTAAACTTAAAATGGGACAAGTACATAGATTACATAAACGTGAAATGATAAGTTTTTGGCATGTAACAATCCTCAAACAACTATAACTCGATTCAAACTACTTCTTACCCTCTTTAATGATCATGTAGAGTCTCGGGAACCTTCTAAAGTCATAAGACATACTTAAAAACCTAGCTAGGGTTTCGTCTTGTTTTATAACGTACATATTATATATACTTATAGGTTTTGGACACGTGGAGCCTATCGAACGCTTATAATCTCAACTTATCTCGATATTAGCTTCCCATTGCTGATCAAGGTGAGTTCCGTAGCTCCCTACTCAATTGAGATTCGGGCTGAAAAGTGTACACATACATGCTTATTTGATCGTTTAGTTGATTTGATTGACGGCTTATTGATTGTCTGATTGATTGATTGATGGATAGTTTTGATTTAGTGTTTGATGGTTTATGCATGTGATTGTGATATTGTAATTTATTTAGGATAGATGTACATACATGGAAGTCGATTATGCTTTCAAAGGGTTTTAGATGTGGTGGGAAGGCTGTGGGTGACCCTATATATAAGCATCTAGAACTCGTTGGAAGTATAATCCTCATAAGTGTATGTACGTATAGTCTTGTTTAGGTTGTTGGACATATGGACTTGTTTATTGATGATTATGTTTATTGAGACGTACATGTTGTGTGCATTGGAAGCTTACACCAAGGCCAGTTGTTTAACTGTAAGGCCACCAAGGCAAGTTGGTTAACTGTAAGGCCACTAAGGCAAGTTGTTGAACTGTAAAGCCACATTTCGAGTACTTTGGGTACTATATGTATATGTACATCCGAGTACTTTCAAGTACTTGATGCCAAGTATTGGCCATACTTCATGACTTGATATGATTAACACCACGATGTGGACCAAGTATTGTGATACTTGATGATTTTGAGGTACATTGCATAACATTGATACACATATGATGCATGTATTGGCATTTATACATATTTGATACATTGCATGACATTGATACACATACGATGCATTTCTTGGTAATGATAGCCATTGTACTTGATTGTATCCGAACTATCTTGTATCATTTGTTGTTTGGTTATGTTAACCTCCATTATTTAACAGGTGACGTACATGGGTTTGTTGTAAGTACATTGATTGATGTTATTGTTACATATGATATTGTTATTGATGATGGTTCCTTGTAAACCATTACTACGAACTCACCAACCTAGTGTTGACCTTGTTTAGTACACTTTTCAGGAAACCAGGTGAACCAGGGATGTGATGCTTGATTTGTGTTGCTTTTGAACCAGGGCATGGACTTAGATGGATCAAGGATTCATTTGCCCAACTATTGCATCATGTTTAGAATTTAATATTATCTTTTGTATTCGCTTGTAAACGTGTGGAGATTATATGCTTGTATTATATGGTGTGTATGTTCATAATTTAATAAAGTTGGATTCACTGAGTCCAACATGTTCATATAGTTTATGTTCTACGATAATTCCACTGTGTGCTATATAATTTCCGTAATACTTCGGGCCCAGCTCAGGGTGTTACAGAATGGTGGCCCATGCGTGGTCGTAGAGAATTAGGCGGTTTGACCTAGACTACGGCTTATGTTAAAACTCTTCATATAGCATGCATGGTTAGGAATTTTGTGTGCAACGTGAATTATGTGTATCCTAAAAGGTGTACATTGTGAGTTTGTAGAAAAGACCATTTATGTGATGACTTGAGTACAATGTGATGATCGTATGAGAGTACAATGTGGTTAATGTGTACATTGATTGAACTTGATTATGATTGAGATGGATTGTTGTTATTGATTGATAATAGTTTGATGATTTAGGGAAAAATGAAGTTATGGTGTTAACTTGATATAATATTGTGGCAACCCTAAAAGAGCCTGATCAACTATTTTATGGTTACCCGGTATTATAACAAGTTAATGACATCACGGATTGCACACGCTTGGTTTAAAGTATAATAAGGAACTGATATGCTTAATGGAAGTTGATTAGGTGGAGGGTTAGCCGTTGGTACACCCTGTATAAAAACCCGGTCAATAACTAGAGAGCATATCGAATTCGGATTATACTTTGAACCACTTGTGATAGTTGCTTGATTGTGTAATATATTGAACCTGAGTACTTGTATTGATGATAAATTATTGAAGTGAACTTGACATGATGACATGATAAGTAATAATCCCCCTTAGAACTCTAGCACTTTGCCATAGCACAATGATATGAATTATATATGTTGTATCGATATGAGAGCATTGACTACTTGTGTGACTAACATGTGAGCATTTTGAGACTAACTATCGGGTCAACGTGTTACTTGTTTTATAGAAATGATGAGACCAAGGAGAACCGGAACAAACTATGGGGTTAACTCTAATGAGCCTCAACCGGAAGCTCAACCGGAAGTCCAACCGGAAGCACAAGGAGGTCGGGGTAGAGGCCGAGGTGGTAGAGGCCATGGTGGAGGCCGAGGTAGGGGTCATGGTGAGGCTCCTAGGCCGAACTTGGCGGATGTGATCGCTCAAATGGTCACCAATATCATGCCAACTATTGTTGCCCAAGTCCAAGCAACTCTTGAAGGGAACAATGGGGCACAACCCAATGAGCCTCAAAATAATGAAGCCCCGGCTAATGTGAATAATGAGGGCGCTCGACCTCATGTTGTGGCGAATGAAGAAGAAGAACCGATTGAAGTTGATAACTATAGGCCCATGTTTAATCAACATGGAATGTACCGCCAAGGTTGTCAATTCAAAGACTTCAAGAATTGTGGGGCACCGGAGTTTGATGGTAAGGGTGGTCCCGTGGACTGTATAAGATGGTTTGAGAAGATTGAAGCGGTGATAGAAAGAAGTCATTGCACTTATGATGATCATATTCACTATGCTTCCGGTATGTTTAAAGATGATGCTTTAAGTTGGTGGAACAAAGAAAAGAGCTTCGGCCGGACCCGTAATTTGTTATGGGCTGATTTTAAGAACATGGTGAAAGAGAAGTTTTGCCCTCCTTATGAACTCCAAAATTTAACCATTGAATTTGTCCATCTCAAAATGGATGGGGCAGATTACAAGGGCTATATTAGACGATTCCAAGATTTGTCTACCCTTGTTCCTCATCTAGTGAATATCGAGTCTCAAGCCATTGCAAAATTTGTGTCGGGCTTGACTCCAGAAGTCCGATCTCTGATAAACTCGGTCATGCCTACTTCTATGGCCAAGGCTATTAACCGTGTCGGTAGTGTTACCGAGGATCTTTTGAGGAGGGGAGTGTTGAGCAAGTCATCATCATCAAAAAGAAATGAAGTGGCGGAGTCTAGTGGGCAAAAGAAGAAGGGAAGGTTTGATCCCAAGAAGACAAATCGGGGAAGAATTATGGCAGCGGTGGAGTCGGTGAGGAAACCTTATCAAGGACCTCATCCTTTTTGTAATAAATGTAACAAGCACCACCCTACTAACATTCCATGTGGGGCTTGTTTTAATTGCAATCGACTCGGGCATATGGCAAAGGAATGTAGGGCTCCCAGAGCGGCCCCAATGAATGTGGCTCCTCTTCAAGCTGTTCCTCCACGCGGAAATTTTGCAAAGGGTACTTGTTATGAATGTGGAAGCCCTGATCACTACCGCAACAATTGTCCTCAATGGGTTGGACAACAAGTTCAAGTGGCCGTCCACCCCAACCAACTTCAAATTGTCGGGCCTAATCAAAACCGAGGACAACAAGGTCACCAAGTGCAACCTCGTGGCCGAGCCTTTGCGGTCAATGTCAATGAAGCCCGCAATGATCCAAACATGGTGGCAGGTACCTTTCTTCATAATGATCACTATGCCGCCGTTCCATTTGATTCTGGAGCTGATTTTAGCCTTATTTCCTCTAGCTTTGTTCCCTTGACTGATGTAAATCCGTGAGCTCTAAATTATGTGCTTGATATAGAAATGGTAAATGGTGCTCTAACAAAACTTAGTCAAATACTTCGTGATTGTATTTTGACTCTAAACAACGTCGAGTTCTTCATTGATCTCATGCCTCTTGATATTGATAGCTTTGATGTTATTGTGGGTATGGATTGGATGTCGGCGGTAAATGCGGTTATTGATTGTGGCGAGAGAGTTGTTAAAATACCGTTGTCTAACGGTAAAATCCTTAGAGTTCAAGGTGAAATCTCTGATTCTTCAAACTCCAAAGTCTTTAGTGCTACCGTCTCAAAGGTAGAATTAAAGACCGTTCCTATTGTTCGTGAATTTCCTGATGTTTTCCCGGATGACTTACCGGGCCATCTCGTGAACTTGATTTCTGTATCAATCTAATCCCTGGAGCAGCACCTATAGCTAAAGCACCTTACAGACTGGCTCTATCTGAACTACAGGAAATGGAAACCCAACTCAAAGAACTCCAAGAGAAAGGTTTCATCCGTCCTAGCCAATCACCTTGGGGTGCTCCCATTCTCTTTGTCAAGAAGAAAGACGGGTCCTTTAGAATGTGTATTGACTATCGGGAGTTGAATAAGCTCACGGTAAAGAACCGTTATCCGCTTCCTCGAATCGATGACTTATTTGATCAACTTCAAGGTGCCAAGCATTTTTCAAAAATCGATCTTCGCTCGGGTTATCATCAACTCCGAGTACACAAAGATGACATTCATAAAATGGCTTTTCGTACACGGTATGGCCATTTTGAATTCACCGTTATGCCTTTCGGGTTGACTAATGCACCGGCGGTGTTCATGGATTTGATGAACCGGGTGTCGACCTTTCTTGGACAAGTTTGTCATTGTCTTTATTGACGATATACTTGTTTACTCTAAGACAAAGGAAGAGCATGTCGAGCACTTGCGTGAAGTGCTTGAACTATTAAGAAGGGAGAAGTTGTATGATAAATTCTCCATGTGTGAGTTTTGGTTGGAGAAGGTCCACTTTCTTGGTCACGTGGTGAGCAATGATGGTATTCATGTGGACCCAAGCAAAATTGAGGCGGTTAAGAATTGGAAAAGACCTGAAACGCCATCTAAGATCCGTCAATTCCTTGGATTGGCGGGTTACTATAGAAGGTTCATTGAAAATTTCTCTCGTATCGCACAACCTCTTACACTCTTGACTCAAAAAGAAAGAAAATTTGAATGGGGTGACAGGCAAGAACAAGCTTTCCAAACTCTTAAGGATATGTTGTGTGAAGCACCTATCCTAACTCTTCTGGATGGAGTTGAAGACTTTGTCGTTTATTGTGATGCTTCGGGGCAAGGTCTGGGTTGTGTTCTTATGCAAAAGGGCAAAGTCATTGCTTATGCCTCCCGGCAACTTAAAGTGCATGAGAAAAACTACCCGATGCATGATTTGGAATTGGGCGCGGTTGTATTTGCTTTGAAATGTTGGAGACATTATCTCTATGGAACAAAATGTGTGATTTACACCGATCACAAAAGTCTCCAACATATCTTTAATCAAAGTGAATTGAATATGAGACAAAGGCGTTGGCTTGAACTCTTTAGTGACTATGATTGTGATATCCGTTATCATCCGGGCAAGGCCAATGTTGTGGCCGATGCCTTGAGTAGAAAAGAGAGAGTTAAGCCGAGACGAGCTAGAGTTATGAGTCTCACGGTAGGGCCAAGTATTCGTGACCGAATCATTGAAGCCCAAATTCAAGCTACCCTACCGGAGAACTTTGGAAATGAAAACTTGGAGGGCATGGAGCAACAATTTGATAGAAAAAGTGACAACGGGCTATATTTAGTTGAAAGGCTTTGGGTTCCCATTTTCGGTAATCTAAGAACATTTCTCATGAATGAAGCCCATCGATCGCCTTATTCGGTTCATCCCGGATCGGATAAGATGTATTTTGACTCTAAACAACGTCGAGTTCTTCATTGATCTCATGCCTCTTGATATTGATAGCTTTGATGTTATTGTGGGTATGGATTGGATGTCGGCGGTAAATGCGGTTATTGATTGTGGCGAGAGAGTTGTTAAAATACCGTTGTCTAACGGTAAAATCCTTAGAGTTCAAGGTGAAATCTCTGATTCTTCAAACTCCAAAGTCTTTAGTGCTACCGTCTCAAAGGTAGAATTAAAGACCGTTCCTATTGTTCGTGAATTTCCTGATGTTTTCCCGGATGACTTACCGGGCCATCTCGTGAACTTGATTTCTGTATCAATCTAATCCCTGGAGCAGCACCTATAGCTAAAGCACCTTACAGACTGGCTCTATCTGAACTACAGGAAATGGAAACCCAACTCAAAGAACTCCAAGAGAAAGGTTTCATCCGTCCTAGCCAATCACCTTGGGGTGCTCCCATTCTCTTTGTCAAGAAGAAAGACGGGTCCTTTAGAATGTGTATTGACTATCGGGAGTTGAATAAGCTCACGGTAAAGAACCGTTATCCGCTTCCTCGAATCGATGACTTATTTGATCAAATTCAAGCTACCCTACCGGAGAACTTTGGAAATGAAAACTTGGAGGGCATGGAGCAACAATTTGATAGAAAAAGTGACAACGGGCTATATTTAGTTGAAAGGCTTTGGGTTCCCATTTTCGGTAATCTAAGAACATTTCTCATGAATGAAGCCCATCGATCGCCTTATTCGGTTCATCCCGGATCGGATAAGATGTATTTTGACTTAAGAGATTTTTATTGGTGGTCGGGCATGAAGCGTGATGTGGCTAGATATGTGAGTGAGTGCCTTACTTGCTTACAAGTGAAAGCCGATCACAAGAAGCCACCCGGATTGTTGGTGCAACCGGTGACACCCGAGTGGAAATGGGAACATATTGCAATGGACTTCATTACGAAGTTACCGAAGATAAGAAATGGTCGTGATACGATTTGGGTGATAGTGGATCGGCTAACGAAGTCGGCTCATTTCTTGGCCATTCGTGAAACCGATAAGTTTGACACCTTAGCTCGTTTGTATATTAAAGAAGTGGTGTCTAAACATGGAGTTCCGGTTTCTATCCTCTCCGATAGAGATACCCGGTATAACTCATGTTTTTGGAGAGCCTTTCAACAAGCAATGGGTTCTCAACTTAATATGAGCACGGCATTTCATCCTCAAACAGATGGACAAAGTGAAAGAACAATACAAAAGATATAAGACATGTTGAGGGCTTGTACTATCGATTTCGGTGGTAGTTTGGAGGATCACTTGCCATTAGTTGAATTTTCGTATAATAATAGCTACCACGCAAGCATACAAATGGCACCATTTAGGGCACTTTATGGTAGGAAGTGTCGTTCTCCCCTAGCTTGGGCGGAGATGGGTGAAAGCCAACTTATTGGACCAGAAATTGTAGTTGAAATAACAAAAGTGATCTCTCAAATCAAGGAGAGGTTACAACTAGCCCGTGAACGACAAAAGAAATATGCCGATGTGAGACGCAGACCACTAGAGTTTGAAGTTGGTGATCATGTACTCTTGAAAGTATCACCTTGGAAAGGCATTATACGATTTGTGAAGCGAGGCAAACTTGGGCCAAGATTCATTGAGCCATTCAAAATTCTCGAACGTGTAACAACCCTCCTTTTTAATATTATATATGTGCTAGTTATGTTGCCTATGATCTCGCAAGCCATAGTTATACTAGAAGCTAGTAGATAATGCCCCTAAATTAGCAACCTAAAGCTATTATTTGGTCCTAAATTAAATCCAATAAGATGCCATTGAACAAAAACTCTATTGTTGATCCATCAAATTATATAAATAATAATGTAAGTCTCACAAGTTGAGATAACCATCAAAAATCCTTACAAATGTCCAACAATTTAATCACTAAGTTAATGGAAATAAATATGGACATGAAAATAGAATGTCTATCTCAAAATATATTTATAAATTTATATGTGCATAAAAATGCTTGAAATATTAATAAGTGTATATAAATAACCAAAATGAATATAAGATTTTAACTAATGAGTTAAGTAACAAATTTAAGACACAAATATATATACATATATACATACGGCACACACATACACATATACATCTACACCTAACTAGTTAACTTACTTATACAAATAAATACATAATACACTTATAAAACAAACACACATTTAAATACCCTTAAACACCTAAATACTAATACAAATTTATAAAAAAAAAAGAAGAAGAAAACCCCTTCATTTACCCCCATGAGGCCGGCCCCCTTTACCCACACACACACTCAACACAAGTTCAAACTCTTACTTTTTACTTTATGCATGCAACCAATAGATCACACACTCTACACTTTCACTTCACACACACACACTTCTCTTTTCTCTCCAAAAACATTTTCTCTTCTCCCTCTTTTCTTCTTGGTTCGGCTCAAACAAGGCAAAAGGAAGGCAAGATAAATCATAACTAAGCTATAATAATAATAAAGTAAGTCTCACAAGTTGAGATAACCATCAAAAATCCTTACAAATGTCCAACAATTTAATCACTAAGTTAATGGAAATAAATATGGACATGAAAATAGAATGTCTATCTCAAAATATATTTATAAATTTATATGTGCATAAAAATGCTTGAAATATTAATAAGTGTATATAAATAACCAAAATGAATATAAGATTTTAACTAATGAGTTAAGTAACAAATTTAAGACACAAATATATATACATATACATATATACATACGGCACACACATACACATATACATCTACACCTAACTAGTTAACTTACTTATACAAATAAATACATAATACACTTATAAAACAAACACACATTTAAATACCCTTAAACACCTAAATACTAATACAAATTTATAAAAAAAAAAAAGAAGAAGAAGAAAACCCCTTCATTTACCCCCATGAGGCCGGCCCCCTTTACCCACACACACACTCAACACAAGTTCAAACTCTTACTTTTTACTTTATGCATGCAACCAATAGATCACACACTCTACACTTTCACTTCACACACACACACTTCTCTTTTCTCTCCAAAAACATTTTCTCTTCTCCCTCTTTTCTTCTTGGTTCGGCTCAAACAAGGCAAAAGGAAGGCAAGATAAATCATAACTAAGCTATAATAATAATAAGGGTTATTAAGGATTAGTAAAGGGTTGATTCAAGATACATTCAAGGGTTGTATAAAGCTTGGAATAAGGTTATTTGGGGCTTAAGGTCACGAAAATCCAGCCATATTTTCAACCCAAAACCGAGTTCAAGAGGGTATAAATCATCATCCATTTACTAGATTAATCTTGTTCTTGTTTATTTTTCAAAGATCTTACTAAAAGCATATAGTTTCTTCTTGTTTTCTTTTGATTATACACTTTATGAGGGCAAAGTTGATAGAATCTTTCTCCTCATGTACATGCATGTCGAAATCTATGAGAAAGATCCAAGGATTCAACAAGTTTAAGACCCAAAAGTGTTGTTATAGATTAAGTAGCTTTTAAAGTGATTTTTCCTTTGAAAGGTGGATATGTTCTTGCATATTATGATGAAAAAATTTCTGGAATTTTTATTAAAAATGTGTTTTTATATTGTTGGATGAAAGTTTGATAAAGATTTGTATTGAAAATGATGAGATGAATGCATGCATGTTAGATTTAAGAAAATTGGATCTTTTGTTGGATTATGAGATGGATATGGACTTGTTACAAGTGAAAAATATGTTAATATTGATGTTAATATTCTGGAAAACTTTATGAAATAACAAAGAAATAAAGCTTGGAACAAAACAAGTTAAAATAAGCTAGAAATCATAAACCGAAATCATGTAAAAATGCATTTTTAGCACACACTTGCACCATAATCAAAGGACAAGAAAAACATATTAAACTTACTGGAAATAAGTTGTTTCAAAAGTATAAAACTCAAGTCATTTGGTTCATGACAATGATAAGCTCAAAAATCACCTTTTTGGGTCAAATAATCACTAACCGAAAGCACTAAATTGCACATATCACACCACCACCACTATCACGACTTGGAACACCAAAATATGATGAACTTTCTGGAAATAATGAAACAAGAATGAAAATCTTTTTGAAGCACTTTAAATGCTTAAGAAATGATGCTAAAATCACTATTTCGGTAAACGATTTTTAAGCTTAAAGTCCTCAAAATAAGCAAGACACAAGAGAGGTTGAATTGATATGAATTTTTATTGATAAAAGTTGCCTAAAAGGTCTGAGATTTTTAACCAAAATGTTGTGTGGTGATTTCTAAGGATTTCCATAATTTATTGAATTTAAATGGTAATTAAAAGACATACAAATCAATAAATAAATTATGTAAATCAAGAATGTGGTTAAATCATCATAACCAATGGTAAAAATAACTCAAACCTAATGGAGAAAAATAATTAAAAGCTAACAAACAAGTGTTACATGATTTAAAGGTAAATAATTATGTAAAAATCACTAATTAATCACTATTATTAAATTAGTGGAAAAATACACAAATAAATATATAAAACATAAAATTATAAGTTAAAAAGCATAAAAATCAGTATATAACTCAATTATAATTATTCATAATTTATAAAGACAATTATGGCATTTAAAAGTATTTTTAAGGAATTATTTAACTAATAAATCAACGATTATTTGTAAAAAATAGTAAATATAATCGGCATCACGTGATTTAGTAAATATATACGGCTTCAAAGAAAAAGTTGTAGCATCACGTGATTTAGCTGTAAATGATTTCAGTTTTTGAGATGATAGATTTTCTGTACCAGAGGAGAATAATACGCACGGATATATCTATATGAGTCGTGTTTGAAAGACAAAAACTGTAGGCATCACGTGATGTAGCTGTAAATGATTTCAATTTTTTACATGATAGATTTAATGTAACAAATGTGATTAGTACGCACGAATATATTTAGTTTTTCTCTAAAAGTAGAGTATTAATGAATATTGCCTAATATTAGGTCTAGTCATGCAATGACATCATCTATTTTTAGATTTATTAGGTCTATCAAATTATAAACAACCGCTGAAATCTGTATTTGAAACAAATCTTGCTCTTTCCGATGTTATGTAAATTGACAAATAGATAAGCTCAATGAAAGTACACATATTTCACCTCTACTATTTAGTGATTTTTTCATTTTGAGTCATACTGTGTGTAACGATTATTTGTAAAGAATATTAATATAATCGGCATCACGTGATTTAGAGTGGAGGGAGTGGGGGAGAGGGTTGAGAGGGAGATGGGAGGGATGAGAAGGCTTCGACCGCCACTCGCGCGAGCTGGAGGAGGGCTGGAGGCGGTGAGCTCCGATCTCGCAGGGGGCTGCGTGAGGGTTGGGGAAGGAGGGACTAAAAGTGACAGCTTTGCAAAGTTAACAGGCGCCAGGGACCAAATGTGTAAAGGTGGTGAAACTTTTTATTTACTGTATTTATTTTCTTATATATATATATACCAATTTAAACTTCCAAAAACACAACTAAAACAACATATTAATTCCTAAAATATCATTTTATTTATAAAAAAAGTACAACGACTAGAAATTAAAATTAATTAAACCATCATAAACTATGGACAATTGTACGTTGCACTATAAGGGGTTAAAAGCAAGAGAGGGTTGAAGATTCTAATAACCAACCAACAAGGAATTAGCCTAGTGCTAAGGCAAACACTGTGTGACCTTAAGGTCTCAGGTTCGATCCCCGCTGGGCACAAAAAATAATTCTTTAAGGTACCCGTTACCAATGAAGCCTAGACCCATATGTGAAGTTTAAATACCCGGGTTCGATCCTTCGGGGTGCCCAGATCATGTGGGGTTAGGATGGAGGTATTTTACCGGCATCATATGGCTCATACGGGGTGGGTCGATGGGTATGCAATTGTGGTACCGGGGCTAGGGTTCCCCCCATTACCCTTTAAGATTCTAATAACCGATGATCAGAACAATGTCATGAATACCACCACGAATGTCGTCTACAGAGAAGTGCTCCAATCGCTTTAAATAAGATGAGGTTCACTTTTATTTAATTTGGAAATAAGATCCTGTCTTTTGTGTAAACACATATATTTTGTTGGTTAAATGTTATCTTTGATCATAAACAAAACTTTTAAACAACATCAATTCAAGATCAAAGTTTAACAGCAATCAAAGAAAGTACTTGAAAAGATTACTACTGATATACACACACCATTTTTAGCATGGGTTTAACAAAAGTTATAAAATTAGGCATCCAGCCGCCATCAAGTATACTTAATCTATACTACCGATTTACACCACCACATACACATGGTGTTAGCAAAAGTTACAAAATTGGAAATCGAAGCCCCATAAAGTGTAGTTAATAGATTACTACCAAATAAAACCACCATCAATACAAGTAATCTGATCAAAAAAAGCAAATATAATCTTCAGATCCATCAACTTCAACAAACATTAAATACAACATTTCCAACATGAATGCTTTTACTTTCGTTAAATGCAACAATCACTGAATCTCCAATCTCCAAACCTGTTACCTTCCGAAAAAAGTCCCAATCATGCTTAAAAACAACATGTGCAAAAGAACAATGCTTTCCCAGTCTCTCCCTTATCTTCAACCTTGAATAAAACTTGAGGTGACCATAAATGAAAACAGCTTGGGAGAATGCATACAGTTGTTGTTGACGAACAAAGTACGTTGGCAGTATCTATTATTTAGATTGGATTAAAAAAATAACAAATGAAGTAATTAATTGTTTTTATTAAATAACATAAAAGAAAATAATACTTAGTTTGAGAATCCTTTTTAAATTTGATCAAGATGTTAGATTACAAAAGCTTGTGAAATTGGTTTTCGTCAACCCACATTCAGCAGCAGTAGGTTGATCAACTATGACTTTATCAAGAAATTCTTCTTTGCACCCAATATTCTTTTTAACAGGCTGCCAACCTAAGAAACAGGAAAAATAAGTTACTCCCTCCGTCCCATATTAAGTGTCTTAATTTGACTTTTTGAGTCTTTTTCTTTCAACTTTGACCGTAAATATTTTTGTTTGTGTTATATAACACTTGATACAAAATATATGAATTGATTGAGTATGACATTATTTTAATACTTAATATAAACAAAAGAAATAGGTTTCTGAAATGGTGTTAATGCAATACAAAAAATGATATATTTCAAAAAGCAATAGAAACTTACCCACTCCAATGTATTCTTCATTAAATACATCAAGTTTAAATTTTTGATTGCCTAAAGTTGTTAACATGAAATTGTATCCTTTCTCTCCTCCATTCAACATGATTAGATTGGTCCATTCAGAACCTCCAAAACCTACAGCACGCCACTTACCATTTTCTTCATTATCTCGGTCACACTTATAGATAACATCACATTTCCTGATGTGGTCCAATTATTAAACACTTTAAGACTGGCTTCATGTTACACTTCTGATTTAGTTCAGAAAAAAAAGCTTCAGCTACATACTGGAAAAAAAATGGTTACTACATTAAAAAATCACAGTTTTAAGGTTCTATTTCATACGAAAACATGGAATGTTTATTTCAATAAATAATAGTATTACCTCTTTCTCAATAGTTGTATTACAAGACTTTATCAAACACCTCTTCACTAACCATTTGTCTTGAACATCCCTCACCATTTCCATACCAAAAGAATTCAAACAAACAACTTCAAATTCATCCTGCCCTATTTTCTTAAAACATAAATTCCTTATACCCATCTTTCCAACTAAATTTTTACTAACAAATAACTTCCAACCGGAAGAACCCAGCTGAACCATATCGGAACCAACATCATACATAGATACCCTATGCCTGCGATTCCTACAATCGACCAGAGACACTATACTGCAACTTTTAGTTAACTGCTTCTTAAATTTACTCGGCATGACCTATAAAGTAATTTCATAAATAATTATCAAATTAAAAGGAATTTTTTATTAAACTAAGTATACAGATTAAGACAATAAAACTTACAACAGATTCTTTAAAGCTTTCATCTCTCGGAACATCTACCAAAATTTGGAATCCCACAGCCTAAAAAGCATATAAAATATATAATTAAAAATATATACAATAATAAATAAAAAAAATACATCAGGATTGGGCAGCATATATATATTAATAATTAGAAACAAATCTTTAAAATTAAAATAACTAAAACCCTAATCACACATCCCAACAGATATGCAGAAAATATTGAAAAGATTTAGAAATGGTAAAAATACTTACTTGATTGTAGTCCGCCATTCTTCAAAAAACTTTATTGTATCGCGGAATTTCAGAGTTTATTAGTAGGTTTATGGGGAGTGGACTGTTCGAGATTATTAGGGCATTTTTTAGATGATTTTAGAGAGAAACTGATTAGAAGGTATTTGAAACGACAACATTTTTCCGCGCATAAATGGAATGGGTGATTTAATTTTTTTGTAGGCCCAAAAAAACAAAGATATTGGACTGATTATATTTTTTGGGCTATGTTTTAATTTTAAACCCAATAGAACCCAAAAAAACAATACAACAAAACTAAAAAAATTAAAGGTTTTGACTTTAAAAAAAACGATTAAACAACCCCGGGATTTAGACCTAGTTAATTCCTAAAATACCATTTTATTTATAAAAAAAGTACAACGACTAGAAATTAAAACTAATTAAACCATCGTAAACTAATTGAAACTACTTAGCAATTAAACTAATTAAAACTGCTTAGAAATTAAAAGACATTACAAACTAATTAAACCATTTGATATTGTCGTTGCGCCGATATGTTCCAGTTCCACAATGCAAAATCCGCACTATCAAGCTGTTCAATTGCATTTTGGAGGCTGTCGATCTTCAATTGCAAATAATCTATATATTGCCACTCAAGTTCAGAACATTCCCTTGCTTGTAAAATAGAAATTTGTTCTCGACACCATTTCTTTTTGTCATTTAGCTTATGCATAACTGCCTGCAGTTCCTCTCTAAACATTACGTGGTCTAGGATATCGGCCACCATACTGTCCTCCACCTGATTGACAGTCAATGGTGGTTTTGGGAAAGTGATATTTGATGAAGAAGCCATTTGGACGATAGAAATATATATAGATAAAGTGTATGTATATTTGATCTGAAATGTTTGTTTTTTGAGGCTGGAAATGTTTGATTATGAAGACAATATATATAGATAAAGTGACGATAGAAATATATATAGATAATTTGTAATGTGTTTTAAGTATTATGTAATGTGTTTTGTTATTAATAAAACATATAAATTAAAAAAGGGTTAGTTATGCAAAGTTTATAATGTTAAGGATAAATTATTAAAATTTGAAGAAAAGGTTGGGAGTGATGGTTGCCACTAAAAAAGGTTGAAAAAAAGGTTGGAGGGTTGAAATGAGGTGGAGTAATTTGATTGGATAATTGGAGGGAGATGGGAGGGATGGAGAGTGATCACTCCCTCCACCATATGAGTCGTGCTTCAAAGAAAAAGCTGTAGTATCACGTGTGATTTAGCTGTAAATGATTTCAGTTTTCGAGATGATAAATTTTATGTACCAAAGGAGACTAATACGCACGAATATATCTATATGAGTCGTGTTTGAAAGAAAAAGTTGTAGGCATCACGTGATTTAGCTGTAAATGATTTCAATTTTTGAGATGATAGATTTAATGTAACAGATGTTACTAGTACGCACGAATATATATTTTTTTTCTTTCTAAAAGTAGAGTATTAATGAATATTGCCTAATAATAGGTCTAGTCATGCAATGTCATCATTTATTTTTATATTTATTATTAAGTCTATTAATTTAAACAACCGCTGAAATCTGTATTTGAAACAAATCTTGCTCTTTCCGCTGTTATGTAAATTGATAAATAGATAAGCTTAATGAAAGTACACATATTTCACCACAACTGTTTATTCATTTTTTTAGTTAGAGTCATATATTGCTATATGTGCTGAGTGTAACGATTATTTGTGAAGAATAGTAAATATAATCGACATGACGTGATTTAGCTATATGAATCGTGTTTAGTCATTTTTTTAGTTAGAGTCATCTAATGATTTTACACTCCGTGTGTTCATACCTGTCGTATGATACCATACTCGTCGTATATTTCTATATATATACCAAAATGAATTGAGTGTGTGTAGATATCTATGTGAAGGCGATTCCACACTCAGTCGAATGTTCAATGTAGTATACAGTTTCAGATTCATTACAAACACATCAGTTTTTAGTGTCAGAAGACGGAATGAAGGTTTCATATATCATGATATTCAGCATTTCGATATCTTTCCAATCTCATTTGTGTTGGGTTCACAAATACCTCTATTAATGTAGAAACTTTCTTCTCGTTAATTTATCGTATTTCTGTTCTTATTTCCAGTTTTCAGCCCTTGACTAGGATTCTAGGAAGGCTGGTAATCCAACGTTCCAGCAACTAGGCCTGTGCGAAAGTGAGAAATCACTTTCCATGTACTGGATAATCTTTCCCTCCACATTTTCAACAGTGTCTGTTCTTTCGACCTCTAATGGAAAAATTTTCCAAAAATGAAACTACCATATATCTGTATAATTTGCCTCTTACTCACAAGTGACAACCATAATCGCGTTAGTTACTATCTAAAAAGAACTTCTGATTCTCAAAGTCTAGAATTATCTAAAGCATGGAGAAAACCTGTGGACACCCTTGTCAGTTTGAGGTTTGCAGTTCTAGATTATCAAGTTAATCTTTTAACTTCGCTCCATACATACACAATATACTTATTAACAGGAATTGAAATTTCTTTCCCATTTTTTTTATTGGTATGTAGCTAAGTAGTACGAGTAAGTAACAAGAAAAAGTAACTCCCAGTGCCGTCTTCCACGGGTTTTGGGTCCCTATACCGTCTTCGACTGTATATATAGGGGTAAACCCTGCCCCCTCAGACTTGAACCTGGATATGACCAAGCCAAGCCTTCATAGAAGAAAAAGTAACTCCCAATGCCGCCTTCCAAGGGTTTTGGGTCCCAATACCGTCTTCGACGGTGTATGGGAGAGGTTGCGATGTAGACAGCCTTACCCCTACCAAAGGTAGAGAGACTGCTTCCAGGTTCTGCCAAAGGTAGAAAAGGACCTCTAGCCTTGCTGGGCATGAGGATCGAACCCATGACCTCTGTCTCCAGAGGCAAGGGTTCCAACCACTGATTCAAGCCTTCATAGAAGGACTACCTATATCTCAAGTTGGTGGAATGGCAATTCGAACATGAGACCTATTGGTCACCAGGAGAACTTCAAACCACTATAACAACTCATCATTGTACCAAAATTAAAAAATCTTAATGGAAAAATGACAAATCATATAAAGTCCAATGTGGCATGCTATTATAAATGTTAACTAAGCAAAAATATATCATTTCTTAGTTATATAGAGAGATGTGTTTCGGTTTAACACTTTCTTATTAGTTTTAAAATATAACAAGTATTCTATTTGGTTTAGTTATTTTACGAGGGTTACATATTTGATGGAACTAGAAAGGTATATACGACTTTTGTGTTTGTGTTTGAAATATCTCTACTATATTATAAAGCATTTGTTCCCTCCAAATTTTTTCAACTTTTCAACTTTTCAACAATTTACACCTTTCCTCTCCTCAAATCTTTCAACCAACTTTTTTTCTCTCTTCAACTTTCAACTTTCAACTTTCAACTTTCAACTTTCAACTTTCAACTTTCAACTTTCAACTTTCAACTTTCAACTTTCAACTTTCAACTTTCAACTTTCAACTTTCAACTTTCAACTTTCAACTTTCAACTTTCAACTTTCAACTTTCAACTTTCAACTTTCAACTTTCAACTGTGCTTTGTGATTTAATGTGATAAATTGTTATATATTCCAACAATATCTACTACATTATAAATCATTTGTTCCTTCCAAATTTTTTCAACTTTCAACTTTTCAACTTTCAACTTTCAACTTTTCAACTTTCAACTTTTTATTTTTGTCAATTTTTTTCAATTTTCTAACATAGAGTCCATGACCCTAAGTGTGCCTAATCAATTTCATCATTTCATCTCATCTCATTAAGTTGTGACTAGGTCACCGTTAAACTGTAACCGAAGTTACCATTAAGGAAAGACAATGTCGATCCATGAGTAGCACGTTATGTTCATAACATTAGGTGGGTCATCAGGCCACCCGAACTACTCGCCACATATGACTGGTTGCAAGGAGCCACCCGAACAACCGTTTAACGTACCCTCCCACATACGGGCACTACGTACTCTCCCACATACGAGCACGATTTATACGTACCTATTACCACATCAGGCACGGGTTATGCATAACACTTAACATCTAATTAGCTCGAGCATTTACCACGTTTAGTTTAGGTTTCCACATTAATCCTAAACTAATCCACATCTATCATCTTTTCACGTTAGGGCCCTTAAAACGTGCACGTGTCATGGCAACCTAAAAAGGTCTAGTGTTCTAGATGAACAAGCCACATATACATGCACATATCATCATTACATCATATCATTAACCACCATTCATCATAACATATTATATCGTTAAAAATATGGATTTCCAAAAATTTTCGCCTAACGGCGTCAATAAAGCGGAAACAGTTTATTAAAAACCTCAACCAAGGAAAACAGTTGAGAAACATAAGTGGTGTTACTAATAGCATCAAATCAGTAATAAAAGAAATCCATAAGATTGCCCAACATAAAGCAACCATAACATAGTCATTACAATAGTTCCATAAAGGAAATCATTAACATTAAGTCTATGCGAAGCTATTGGGTAAACTAAAGCCATCTTGATCATCTACCCATCTCTCGCCAAAGCTTCACACGACATCTCACTGCTTAACCTGAGGGGTGTCAACACATAAAAGAAACAAGTGTTAGCTATAAAGCTAAGTAAGATAACACCAGGTTTAAGCAAAACATTTCATCCATTAAACACGTCACTTTAAAACATTACGTCATTTGATTTAGGCATTTATATCACCACATAACGTATCCATATCACATATAAGCATAGAGTCCATGACCCTAAGTGTGCCTAATCAATTTCATCATTTCATCTCATCTCATTAAGTTGTGACTAGGTCACCGTTAAACTGTAACCGAAGTTACCATTAAGGAAAGACAATGTCGATCCATGAGTAGCACGTTATGTTCATAACATTAGGTGGGTCATCAGGCCACCCGAACTACTCGCCACATATGACTGGTTGCAAGGAGCCACCCGAACAACCGTTTAACGTACCCTCCCACATACGGGCACTACGTACTCTCCCACATACGAGCACGATTTATACGTACCTATTACCACATCAGGCACGGGTTATGCATAACACTTAACATCTAATTAGCTCGAGCATTTACCACGTTTAGTTTAGGTTTCCACATTAATCCTAAACTAATCCACATCTATCATCTTTTCACGTTAGGGCCCTTAAAACGTGCACGTGTCATGGCAACCTAAAAAGGTCTAGTGTTCTAGATGAACAAGCCACATATACATGCACATATCATCATTACATCATATCATTAACCACCATTCATCATAACATATCATATCGTTTAAACATATCATCACATATCATATCATAAACGTATTTACGGGGAAACATTATAAGCATAGGCATCGTCATCTTTAATCCCCGAATACCTCCCATATCAACCCAACCACAATATAGGTTATACATTACCATTTTGGAGGTTATAGTTTATGAAACCATTTTTGTTGCACCCTCAGCGTGACAAAAGTAGTGTATCTTACCTCGTAGTAGTGTACGCGAGCAAACAGAGAGCTAATAGTGCTTAATAGTAATCCCCGACACCTATCGTACATTAACATATGAAATATAAGTCATTTGGGACCTTAAAACGACTCTCGTATGACCTTAGGACTGACTACGTAAAAGTCCAGATTACACCTTACGAATTTAAGTTTCCAAAAACGAATTTAGACCTCAAACGAAGTTCATCTTCGTTTGATCATACGAACATAGATTTCAGAAAACGAATTTAACACATAAACGAACTTAGACTTCCATTTCATGCCAAACGAACTTAGCAATGTTCAAACGAACATAGAACCTTAAAAACGAATTTGAAGTTCGTTTGGAATCATCAGGAACGAACTTAAGCTCAGAAAACCCTAACTTCGTCCAGAAATCATAAAACGACTTGTTCTTCGATTTTTCCAGAAACGAACGACCTGGGCTTCACCCAAAACATGTTTTTGACATATATAAACATATTTTGATCATCAAGATCGATTACAAACTCGTTTGACATCGTTTAGAACATTAACTCACCAAAACGCTTCTTTAACCTTAATCCTTTGACAAAACCTTTTGAAATCAGTTTTTGACTCACAATAAAACAACCCTAAATCTGAAAATATGATCAACAAACCGATCATTACCTGTAATTAACAATGGCCGATCGAAATCAAGCCCAAAAGACACCAACAATCTACGTAAAACTTGAAGAGATGCTTTAGAATTTCAAGAAGGATTGAAAGGTTGTTTTGGTTTGTTCTTGAAGTGATTATGGCTGCTAAAGGAAGGAGATTAGGCTAATCCCAGCCCTAATCCCGTTTTTAACTTTTCACCATTGGCAAAACTAGTCCCTGGACTTCATATTGACTTTATTTCACTTTAAAACATTACGTCATTTGATTTAGGCATTTATATCACCACATAACGTATCCATATCACATATAAGCATAGAGTCCATGACCCTAAGTGTGCCTAATCAATTTCATCATTTCATCTCATCTCATTAAGTTGTGACTAGGTCACCGTTAAACTGTAACCGAAGTTACCATTAAGGAAAGACAATGTCGATCCATGAGTAGCACGTTATGTTCATAACATTAGGTGGGTCATCAGGCCACCCGAACTACTCGCCACATATGACTGGTTGCAAGGAGCCACCCGAACAACCGTTTAACGTACCCTCCCACATACGGGCACTACGTACTCTCCCACATACGAGCACGATTTATACGTACCTATTACCACATCAGGCACGGGTTATGCATAACACTTAACATCTAATTAGCTCGAGCATTTACCACGTTTAGTTTAGGTTTCCACATTAATCCTAAACTAATCCACATCTATCATCTTTTCACGTTAGGGCCCTTAAAACGTGCACGTGTCATGGCAACCTAAAAAGGTCTAGTGTTCTAGATGAACAAGCCACATATACATGCACATATCATCATTACATCATATCATTAACCACCATTCATCATAACATATCATATCGTTTAAACATATCATCACATATCATATCATAAACGTATTTACGGGGAAACATTATAAGCATAGGCATCGTCATCTTTAATCCCCGAATACCTCCCATATCAACCCAACCACAATATAGGTTATACATTACCATTTTGGAGGTTATAGTTTATGAAACCATTTTTGTTGCACCCTCAGCGTGACAAAAGTAGTGTATCTTACCTCGTAGTAGTGTACGCGAGCAAACAGAGAGCTAATAGTGCTTAATAGTAATCCCCGACACCTATCGTACATTAACATATGAAATATAAGTCATTTGGGACCTTAAAACGACTCTCGTATGACCTTAGGACTGACTACGTAAAAGTCCAGATTACACCTTACGAATTTAAGTTTCCAAAAACGAATTTAGACCTCAAACGAAGTTCATCTTCGTTTGATCATACGAACATAGATTTCAGAAAACGAATTTAACACATAAACGAACTTAGACTTCCATTTCATGCCAAACGAACTTAGCAATGTTCAAACGAACATAGAACCTTAAAAACGAATTTGAAGTTCGTTTGGAATCATCAGGAACGAACTTAAGCTCAGAAAACCCTAACTTCGTCCAGAAATCATAAAACGACTTGTTCTTCGATTTTTCCAGAAACGAACGACCTGGGCTTCACCCAAAACATGTTTTTGACATATATAAACATATTTTGATCATCAAGATCGATTACAAACTCGTTTGACATCGTTTAGAACATTAACTCACCAAAACGCTTCTTTAACCTTAATCCTTTGACAAAACCTTTTGAAATCAGTTTTTGACTCACAATAAAACAACCCTAAATCTGAAAATATGATCAACAAACCGATCATTACCTGTAATTAACAATGGCCGATCGAAATCAAGCCCAAAAGACACCAACAATCTACGTAAAACTTGAAGAGATGCTTTAGAATTTCAAGAAGGATTGAAAGGTTGTTTTGGTTTGTTCTTGAAGTGATTATGGCTGCTAAAGGAAGGAGATTAGGCTAATCCCAGCCCTAATCCCGTTTTTAACTTTTCACCATTGGCAAAACTAGTCCCTGGACTTCATATTGACTTTATTTCACTTTAAAACACCTATCGGGGATACATATAACACACCAAAGCACTTTCGCACACTACAAAGGCCTTTTACACATCATTAAATCTACTTTATTGACACTCATTAAAGATAATTAAATCTCACATATAGGGCACATAAACATATAACACACCAAAGCACTTTCGCACACTACAAAGGCCTTTTACACATCATTAAATCTACTTTATTGACACTCATTAAAGATAATTAAATCTCACATATAGGGCACATAAACATATAAACACATATTTCCACACAAACGTATCACGGACTTATAATTTGACCTAACGACGTTAGTCAACATGAACGATTAAGTTTTGGGATGTTACAATTACCTCCCCCTTAAGAGGATTCCGTCCCCGGAATCACTTCAGCATCAAAAAGGTGGGGATAGGTCTCCCGCATTACGGACTCGGTCTCCCAAGTCATACTTTCGCCGTGATTGTGTTTCCACTTTATGAGAACTAGATCAATAGTCTTTCGTCGTAACTTCTTTTGTTTCCTTCCCATTATTGCAACAGGTTCATCCACAATCTGCTTGTTGGGATTTATACTTACGTCCTCGAGTGGAATAACATCTGCTTCGTTTGCATAGCATTTACGCAGATAACACACATGAAATGTGTTGTGAATTGCGTGTAGTTCTGGAGGTAATTCCAGTTGAAATGCCTGTTCATTAACCTTCTTGATAATCTTGAAAGGTCCAATGAATCTGGGGCTTAACTTTCCACGTTTTCCAAACCGTAATACACCTTTCCAAGGTGACACCTTGAGTAAAACCATTTCGCCTTCTTTAAAATCGAACGGCCTCCTTTTCTTATCGGCATATGACTTTTGCCTTTCGCGAGCAACACGCAGGGCTTTCTTTGCAACATTAACTTTATCGGCCGTAATTTGTACTACTTCGGGTCCAGCAAATTGCTTTTCCCCGGGCTCCAACCAACAACTAGGAGTCCGACACTTTCTACCATATAACATCTCAAAAGGTGGCATTCCAATGCTCGCATGATAACTATTGTTATACGCAAACTCAATAAGAGGTAGGTGTTTATCCCACGAACCACCATAATCCATTACACAAGCTCTGAGCATATCTTCGAGCGTTTGAATAGTCCTTTCACTTTGCCCATCGGTCTGCGGTGATAGGCTGTGCTCAGACGAACTTGAGTACCAACTTCCCGTTGAAAACTCTTCCAAAAGTTGGAAACGAATCGAGCATCACGATCGGACACAATCGATATCGGAACACCATGTTTAGTAACCACTTCATCAATATACAACGTAGCGAAGTTCTCCATAGGAGCAGTCTCACGAACTGGGAGAAAGTGAGCACTCTTCGTTAATCGATCGACAATAACCCATATCATATCGTTTAAACATATCATCACATATCATATCATAAACGTATTTACGGGGAAACATTATAAGCATAGGCATCGTCATCTTTAATCCCCGAATACCTCCCATATCAACCCAACCACAATATAGGTTATACATTACCATTTTGGAGGTTATAGTTTATGAAACCATTTTTGTTGCACCCTCAGCGTGACAAAAGTAGTGTATCTTACCTCGTAGTAGTGTACGCGAGCAAACAGAGAGCTAATAGTGCTTAATAGTAATCCCCGACACCTATCGTACATTAACATATGAAATATAAGTCATTTGGGACCTTAAAAACGAATTTAGACCTCAAACGAAGTTCATCTTCGTTTGATCATACGAACATAGATTTCAGAAAACGAATTTAACACATACGAACAGATTTTCATGTGACAAACTATGTGTATGTCTTTAAGAATTTGACTATGTTTATTACTTTGGAACGGTGGTATTTTGTAAAAGAACCGTTTCATCTTTACATATTGTTTTGTGTATTTAATGTTTTGGTTTTAAATTTTAATGGTCCTTTTGTATTCTAAACTGATTGCTTAGTATATATATAAGAGAACCCCAAGCCCAAACAATATCGTTATCATATTTTCGTTCTTCAACTTCATCTTTACAAAAACAAAAGTTAGATCTTCTAGAAATATTTTTAGTTGGTGATCAGCGTTCTAAACTGCTTAAAAATATGAAAATTTGGGTTTTAAAGTTTGTTAAAGAATCCCCATTAAGGTTGAAAATTCAACACACACGATCAACACTATCGGCGAAACATATACTAATGAAGGCCAAAACCGGACACCGTGCATATGTGAAGAATAAGGTAAAGTTTTTGCGTCATGGCACTCGAGAAAAATTCGGTCCATCTATTTTGTTTAAATCGCCGAGTGGAGGGTTGCAAAAGTTTGCCAGAACTTACACATGGAAATATATTCCTATGCATGTCAATGAGTTGTATACGATTGCTGATGTGAAGATATATATACAAGAAACCGAAGGGGTTCCTGTGGATCGTCAAAGGATTGTGTTTTTGGGAAAGTGTCTTGATGATCAGCGTTGTTTGGCCGAGTGTCTTGTTCAAAACTATAGCGTATTGCATCTCGTCTGTAGGTCTTAGTTTCATATAGTAGTGATTTAAGGTTTAGACAATTACGGGTTTGTATTGTTATCAATCTTCGTCTAATTAATTATATACACTACGGTTTGTGTAAGGCAGTCATGGGATGCTGCAACCGCGTCGGTACCCAATCCGGCAATTCCCGGCTTTGGAGGATGTAGACAGCCTTACCCTGTGACATGTATACGGTAGAGTAACGGCTACCATGCTCCCTTGAAAATATACAATACGAGCAGTATGATAGGATATGACACGTTTTCAACGAAGCGAATTGATAATAATAAGCCCCTCACACACTACTTGATAATAATAAAACTTGTCAAAACCTAGCCAAAAGTGATGGTGTAGTGCAAAAAAAGTAGCACTCGCGAAAATGCCAATGTCGGAAAAATTAAAGGTTGCCGGGAAAATGAAAATAGTGACCGGTTTGAAAAAAAAATGATACTTGGGCTCAGAATTTTGGGGTCGGGAATTCGGAAGTCGAAGACGCCATGGCTGCCACGAAGGTTTACCCCGCCAAGCTACGTCCCGGATCATCCGAGTCCCATTTTTACGAACATTTTGTATCATCATCGCCCATATAATCGTAACACCGGCAACCTAATTGTTCAACGATATCATCACCGGCATAATACTACTTTTCCGGCTACCTATTGCTTTAATGGAACAAAAGACGGCAACACTACCAAGGAAAAAATCCGGCAACGCTACCTCTAAGTTTACACTACCAAGCTAATCACAAACATGCAATTAACGGCAATGTAATAAAGATAAATATACACATAATCAAGCATACGCAGCAGCAGTTAACCGGAAAACCCAAAAAGGGCTCGCCAGAAAAACGAATATACCAGCAACTAGGCATCACGTGATTTAGCTGGTAAATGATTTCAATTTATGAGATGATGGATTTACTGTAACATAGGTGACTAACACGCATGAATAGATATATATCAGTCGTGTTTTGAAAGAAAAAGCTGTAGGCATCACGTGATATAGCTGTAAATGATTTCAATTTTTGAGAGGATTATATAAAGCTACCAATTACTATTATTTTATTTTTTAGTTAAATCTTGAAACTTTAAAACTAAAAGGTAATCACAATTTTACCTTGTGTTTCGTGTACGACCCCACACTTAATTATTACTCTAATTTTAATTTAATTAATTTAAAATCTTCAACAGTTCAACTTATCTACGTATTTACATTTTACACTATTTAATTTATTATTTTAAGTTATTATAAGATAAACCCACGTAATTTTCTTTTCTCTCGACTTTTATTTAATTCATAATAATAGAATTTAATCGGTATAATTAACTAACTTTTAATAAAATTAAATTTCTTTTATAACTTGTGACGTAGAAAGCTTTTTAATATTCTTTTCAACATAAAACATTTTGAATAAATTTTATAAACTCTTATGAGTTTTTAAAAGTTCTCAAAATAACACAAACCTACAAATAAAATTAAATAGGGAAAAGTGAATATGGGGTTGTTTCCCATCTAAGCTTAGATGGAGAACGCCTCACATTCAAATATTTTAATATTTGTTTGTATTTTAAATAAATGCATGGCCCCCATGAATTTTATGATTAAAAAAACAAGATGTGAGGTGTTCCTCATCTAAGCTTAGATGGGGGACAACCCAATATTCACTTCCCCCAATTAAATATTATTATTTCTTAGGCTGTTACGAGCATGGTACCCGTAATGCGGCGGCGAGCCGGCGATGACTGACCATGGTGTGATGGCGGCGACGGATGTTGATAGTGGTGGCGACATCAATTGGTGTAGGTAAAGGTATTTGATTTAAAGGGAGTTAGTAGAGATATTTTATAATATAATGGACTAATGGTGTAATTTAATATTAAAGGTTGATAGTGATTTAATTCATTAAGGGTATTTTGGTCAATTCGCATGTCCTATTTTTTCTAAACTTTCTACATGGGTTATAATTTTTATATAATAGTATAGATATAGATAAAAGAAAAATAAAGAGTTCTATTAATTTTGTTAACTTTTTCCTTCCAAGTTGAATATTAAAACACACTGTTAAAAACATTAAACAAGTAAAATGTAAACGATATGTTTTGTAAGCTATGAAAACATCAATCATTATTGTTTTATTCATTTTTTTGTTCTTCTTAATGATATTTATGATATTAATACTTCTAGTTTTTTTAATGCCTATTAGTTATTATTATTTTATTCATGACATATGTATAACGCTATTTTGTTTTAAAAAAAGGCTTAAATGAGTCGTATTTCAAAGAAAAAGTTGTGGCATCACGTGATTTAGCCTTAAACTGATTTCAATTTTTGAGATGATAGATTTACTGTAATAGAGGAGACAAATACGCACGAATTTATCTCTATGAGTCGTGTTTTGAAAGAAAAAGTTGTAGGCATCACGTGATTTAGCTGTAACTGATTTCAATTTTTGAGATGATAGATTTACTGTAATAGAGGAGACAAATACGCACGAATTTATCTCTATGAGTCGTGTTTTGAAAGAAAAAGTTGTAGGCATCACGTGATTTAGCTGTAAACTGATTTCAATTTTTGAGATGATAGATTTACTGTAATAGAGGAGACACATACGCACGAATATATCTTATGATCGATGTTTCAATTTGAGATGATAGATTATGAAAGAAAAAGTTGTAGGCATCACGTGATTTAGCTGTAACTGATTTCAATTTTTGAGATGATAGATTTACTGTAATAGAGGAGACAAATACGCACGAATTTATCTCTATGAGTCGTGTTTTGAAAGAAAAAGTTGTAGGCATCACGTGATTTAGCTGTAAATGATTTCAATTTTTGAGATGATAGATTTACTGTAATAGAGGAGACAAATACGCACGAATATATTTATCTGTAAGATGATTTCAATTTTTGAGATGATAGATTTAGCTGTAAATGATTTCAATTTTTGAGATGATAGATTTACTGTAAAGAAAAAGTTGTAGGCATCACGTGATTTAGCTGTAACTGATTTCAATTTTTGAGATGATAGATTTACTGTAATAGAGGAGACAAATACGCACGAATTTATCTCTATGAGTCGTGTTTTGAAAGAAAAAGTTGTAGGCATCACGTGATTTAGCCTGTAAATGATTTCAATTTTTGAGATGATAGATTTACTGTAATAGATGATCAATACGCACGATATAGTTTCTGTAATATGATGATTTCAATTTTAGATGATAGATTTAGCTGTAAATGATTTCAATTTTTGAGATGATAGATTTACTGTAACAGATGATTTCAATTTTTGAGATGATAGATTTACTGTAATAGATGATTTCAATTTTTGAGATGATAGATTTACTGTAATAGATGATTTCAATTTTTGAGATGATAGATTTACTGTAATAGATGATTTCAATTTTTGAGATGATAGATTTACTGTAAATGATTTCAATTTTTGAGATGATAGATTTACTGTAACAGATGATATTCAATTAATGATATATTTATTATAATTTTTTATCAACTTTCCACTTTATTTATTTATTTAAAAATAAATTCGAAGTACAGTATATACACCGGTTGAGCTTCCACCATCTAAATACTCTCCTTTCTTTTGGAAAACGAAACGATAATGTCATACAAGTTACGCAGTTTTTTCAACAAGTACCCCATCCCTTTATGATTACTAGATGCATTATCAAGTGTTATATGCAATGCAACAATTCAAAACTTATGTCCTCTCCCTTGCGACTTTAAATGGGTCTAAAGTTAATAATCCTTTTATGCATGATCCAATTTTCGTCAATGAAATGAGCGGTTACAACCATATTGTTAAGATGATGTCCATGTATCTCGCTCCGTGCATTCTACCGCTCTGGATAGTGAGCAAGTAATGTGAGGAGGCGAAAAAATAGCAAAGAAAGTCTAACCTATCGGAATGAAACGAAAATACAATGAAGAAGTTATCGAAGTTGTCATCAACATTTTAATATGTAATAGGGTGTATTGTAAAAATGTTTTTAATGGATTGCGCTTCTCTTCTTACTTGTTTAAATAAAATTTTTATTTCTCTTTATTTTTGTAATGAAGAATTCCATTGGTTAGAATCGAAAAGAAGGGTCCAACATACTTGTTTATAGGATATTTATCCAATATGATAGTCAATCGGGTTAGATTGGGTACATTATACCTCCCCCAATGTGCTTGTAAGTTCAACTCGATTCTACTAAGATATCGAATCATATCAATGCGATAACTGAGCTCCCGCAACTTGGGAAGTTGAACTTCCTAGTGAATAAGTATATCATGTATTTTTTGTTAATTGACATTCATAATTAAACATAAATTGGTTTATGAGAATCATGGAGCATAACGCAATTGATTTATAAGCATAAGTCAAAGAGTTTAGTCATTTTTTTCATTTTGAGTCATATATTGCTATATGTGATGTGTATAACCGGCAAGATTAGGATAAAAATCAAATCAAACATAAGTTTTTTTCTAATAGTAGAGTATTAATGAGTTTACTTAATAATAGGTTTAGTCATGCAATATGTCATCATTTAGCCTTAAATGATTTCAATTTTGAGATGATAGATTTACTGTAACAGAGGTGACTGATACGCACGAATATATCTATATGAGTCGTGTTTTAAAGAAAAAGCTGTAGGCATCACGTGATTTAGCTGTAAATGATTTCAATTTTTGAGATGATAGATTTACTGTAACAGAGGTGACTAATACGCACGAATATATCTATATGAGTCGTGTTTGAAAGAAAAAAGTTGTAGGCATCACGTGATTTAGCTGTAAATGATTTCAATTTTTGAGATGATAGATTTACTGTAACAGAGGTGACTAATACGCACGAATATATCTCTATGAGTCGTGTTTGAAAGAAAAAAGCTGTAGGCATCACGTGATTTAGCTGTAAATGATTTCAATTTTTGAGATGATAGATTTACTGTAACAGAGGTGACTAATACGCACGAATATATCTATATGAGTCGTGTTTCAAAGAAAAAGTTGTAGTCATCATGTGATTTAGCTGTAACACGCGCGAATATATCTATATGAGTCGTGTTTCAAAGAAAAAGCTGTAGGCATCACGTGATTTAGCTGTAAATGATTTCAATTTTTGAGATGATAGATTTACTGTAACAGAGGTGACTAATACGCACGAATATATCTATATGAGTCGTGTTTGAAAGAAAAAGTTGTAGGCATCACGTGATTTAGCTGTAATTAATCTGACTATGTAAATCGATGTATAAATATCTTTTATTATTTAATATGATTCACAACATACTGTAAAAATAACTAAATTTTATATGTTATAGTAAAGGGGAGGAGGAGTCATGACTCCCATTTTTTCAACCCTCCCAAATACCTACCAATCACATCTCTCCAACTCATTTTACCCCTTCAACTCTCCCAACCAACCCTTTCAACACATTTCTAATCCCCATCGCTAAAAGAAATAGGCAGGCGATCAGCTATAAAGTGAAAACATATTATTAAATAATTGTGAAGGCAACCGCTGGCATTCATAACTTTTTCAACCCTCCAACTCATTTGGCCAGAATATATTTTCATGGGTAAAATCTTATGCCGGCGGTCCATCTGGCAGCGTCCTCCCTTCCTTTGTGAAGGGATAAGATTGGGTACATTATACCTCCCCCAAACCCGGCTTTTGCCTGTTTGGGTACTGTTGCCGGTGCCGTCTATTCATCTCATTTCAATGCAATCACCGGAAATCTACTATACGGTTCCGGATATATTAGAAACACATCATCAGTTCTTTATTATCCCAACCCACCACCCAAAATATGATATATTCATTACAATTTTATATCACTTTCCTCTTTGTTTTATTTTTTTAAAAATAAATCCGAAGTACAGTGTACACGCCGGTCCATGTATCTAGCTCCGTGCATTCTACCGCTCTGGATAGTGAGCAAGTAATGAGTGGAGGCGAAAAACGACAATACAATGAAGAAGTTATCGAAGTTGTCATCAACATTTGAATATGTAATACGGTGTATTGTAAAAATGTTTTTAATGGATTGCGCTACTCTTCTTACTTGTTTAATTATAATTTTTATTTCACTTTCTTTTTGTAATAAAGAATTCCATTGGTAGAATCGAAAAGAAGGGTCCAACATTCTTGTTTATAGCATATTTATCCAATATGATAGTCAATCGGGTTAGATTGGTTGGTGCTCTACTTTTGGAGATAGTGAACGGTTCGATCCTCGTTTCAAAAATTAAAAGTAGTTTCTCTAACTTGGGTAGCGGTAAAGCTGTCTACATCTCAATCTCACACATACATCGTTGAAGATGTCACTTTCCTATAAAAAGTAAAAACAACTAAAAATAAATTGTTATTTTATCATCATACTCATTATCTTTCCAATGAGGCATATCTTAAAGTGTTTTGGTACACGGGGGGTGCTAAGGTATTTCCACACTAAGTCTAATGTTCAATGTACTATACGGTTTCAGATTCATTACAAACACATCAGTTTTAGCGTTTGAGATTTTGAATAAAGTCTCCGTCCATCATGGAACTCAGCATTTCACTTTCATTCCATTCTCATTTGGTTTGGGTTTTACCTTCTCTCCACTAATTTATCCCGGATCGGTTTAGATGATCAGTTAGAACCGTATGCATCAATATGGCCTCTACAAGCTTAAATCAATCCGATTGGGTCGGTTCGTGAGTTTCCGCGGCCCTCCTAAGTACTTCCTTTCATGCATATAAAATAAGGCCAAAGGAAGATACACTCAATAGGCTGGTAAACATTATTTAGAGAGAATTTGTTCAAGTATATGTATGCCGGTGGTAGTTTGTGAGAATGTGCAATCGTTGTATTTTGAGGTTGAATCATGGAGTAAATCTGTGTTTTTCCCTATGTCGGTTTGAGGCAGAAACAATAAATTCCCAATTCGATCTACCAAAACCAAATGCAGAATCTGGTAGCAAGCAGTGCCGTCTCTGAAAAATTAAAAAAACATGAGGGCCTGGGTCGAAAATTAGACATGAATCTTAAGAAAAATTTCCGCACTGTATGTCGGTTTGAGGTTTGCAGTTCTGGGTTATCAAATCTTTCAAACTTCTTTCCATGTATACTAATTAACAAGAAAGGCAAATTCGCTTCCATTCACATTGAATGGTTTGTGACTATGTAATATGGTTTGTGAATATGTAATGCTGTAACTTAAGGAAAGGCAACATCCTTTTCAATTCAGTTTGAATGGTTAGTAACAATGTAATATGGTGATTTGTAGATGAGATTTGAGTTTATGAAACGGTAACAAACGACCAGTTATGTTAACTACTCTCCGTATTACAAAAAACAAAGGAAGGACCAAATTTTTTTCACATTATCATTTACGAACATTGATCATATAATTTAATTACTACTTATAACAACATTTTAAACAATAATGAGGATATTGCTTCAGTTCTTAAGTATTATCCAATGATAACATGCATTCGATGACTGAATCGTCTGTAGATTATAGTTGACAATTCTATCAAACTAGAAAAAGCGTAGCATAAAGGCCGTAAATATGTTATTTTCCGTAATCTTAAACCTATTTTTATGCAGTTTCCGTAGGCAAGTCATAATTTTACTGGCCAATGTCCATGAGTCCATCTAACTCCGACCATATTTATAAAATCCCAGGCCCGTTTTATAATAAAAACACCTAGAATAATTTTCTCGTTTGGAGACCGGAGGCCGGAGGGGCGGAGGTTATAATTTAGCCCAGTAGTTAGTATATGTTAATGGGCTACTGCCTAGTGAAAAACTTCAAAATCTCATGTGGCTTGTCTAACTATTGTTAATGGAAAAAGGAAAACCGCTATACGCATTTATACAATTTTTTTTGGGAGTTATTTTATTTTCAAGAGTAAATTACAATTTTGGTCCCTGTCGTGGGTCAAAAATTACCCTTTTCGTCCTTACATTTCATAAAATTACGGTCTTGGTCCAAATAAGTTTGCTCCGTCAACGCTTTTGGTCCAATTTCTCGAACGGGCATTTATTTGCCCATCACGTGAGCTGCACGTGATGGGTATTTTAGTCTTTTTCTTGCTACAAGGACATATATGTGTGTAATTATCTATACACACATCATCACCTTCATCATCACACCACATTGATACCCATCTACAATGAAGAATAGGCTTCGGTTACAAGATCAACATTTTTACTTTCGTAGGGTTGAAATAAATAGAAAAAAAAAACAATACAAGATCAACAACAAATCTGAAATTCAAAATCAACAACAATACAGATCAACATATCTAATCTGAAACCAAACCTCGAATCAAAATTAATAATCAAGAATAGGCTACCAACTAAATCTCAAAATGTACTTAAAACAATCAAGATCTGCTATTGTATATTGCTAAATCCCCTATCATCATACACCAATACAACACATACCACATGACAAATACAAAATAGATATATATGTAATTGAGATGGTGGATTAGGGTGGTCCTTGTACTATTAAAAGGACCAAAATACCCATCATGTGCATCTCACGTGATGGGTAAGTTGGCAGGCCATTTTCATTTTGGACCAAATTTGTTGACGGGGTAAACTTATTTGGACTAAAATGGTAATTTATGAAACACGAGGATCAAAGTAGCCTTATACAGTATACACAACTATACGAGTATAGAACTAACCCCAACACATCTAACCCTTTTGTTCCCCAATTGCTGTCAAGGATAAATCACGTATTCGACCTGTCATACGGTACGTAGTCAACTTCAATAGGTATGCGATTCGACACCCTTTTGTATGTATCCGCAACTTAAGCATTCTATTTCTATGTCTCATTTTGTGCCCTAGATTAGGTTTAGGGTTAGATTTGATTTTATTAGATTTGTGCAGGTATGCCCTTCCTCACCGTAATTGACAAAATTTCCGGTTTATAATCATGATTTGGAACCCATTGTTTGACTAAAATCTGGGCATACTGCGCGTTTTGATAGAACGCTAGGAATAATTGGTGATATTTTCGGGCCAATTTTTTATTGGTCAAGCCGGCAATTCTTCATTAAAACACATTTGTACTATTAGAAGAAAGGCCATATTGCTCGTTAGATAGAAAGGCCATATTGTTGGCCTATATTCTGAAATTCCGGCCACATTCTTCTTGAAACACAGTTTTTTATATTCCAATAAATACAGGATCGCAAGCTTAGTTAAACTAGAAGTATTTTCGGACAGATAGCCTCTTGATTTCCAATATTTGGCCAGATGTCTGAGGACGAAGCAACAGTTTATGCAGATTCGTTTAATGCCGGCGCATATGATGACCCGACTGTTGATATTTTGGCTAGCGGTCGAAAAAGACGACGGGTGGGTCGTGGCCTATGGCCCCATACTACCGGGGACCACATGCTCCTTAAGTACAAGGATACAAAGTTTCCTGCTGGAAGCAAATATGCGGATCGGTTTGAGCGGTTAAAAATGTGTGATTTGAAAAGCGGTGGGAAGATCGACTACCAAGCCCTAAATGATTTCCAGCTTACCGAGAGGGCAAAAGAGTTGGTTGGGGTTAATACGCGTGGGCTCGTTTGTACAACCAGGTATTCCCTTAACGAATTTAAATGTCCCCAAACTTTGTATACGCGTGTATAAATCATAATATCGTTATCGTTATCAATTCTATTGCCAAATTATACTAACCAACCACATAATCATATTTTATTTAAGGTGTTGCCGGCCCACATGGAGTTATCCGTGGAGTTCCTATGCACCTTCGTTTATCGGCCAGACATTGTGGTCAGGTACGACGAGGATGGCATTGAGGCCCTTTATCCGGTCGAGTTTCGCATGTTCGGTATGCTGTACAAGATGGAGCTCGCAGAGTTCGCCATTCTGACCGGCCTTTATACGGCGGAAGAGACCGGACAACCGTTGTTTACCAGGGCGGTTCGTACATGGGCTGATGACGAGCTGAGGAACTTTTGGCTGGCCATTGCTCCTGGGAAGGGACCCTTCGGCAAGTCCTATGGCGGCACGAATGATCGGCCGTCTAAGATCAAGTAAGTGTGTATTATGAGTGTCACCTGTGGAGCATGCGGGTAGTTTATATTAGCTTCATATGCGTTCCTGTGAAACAGAGACCCTTTGTACCGTTACTTCCACCGGTTGAACTCAAGGACCATAGCCGGACGCAATCATGGCGGGGAGTGGATGTCCTATAACGATTTGTTTTTCCTCCGCTGCCTTCTCCTTAAAATCCCCTGCAATCTGGCCCATTGTCTCGCGGATTACTTCAACTCGTTCCATCACCGGTAATGTTTATCAAATTTGTATATAAAGTAGTCATGTATGGTCATTATAAGGTAATAGTTTCTGCACTAGTTGTGGCTTTAAAAAGAAAATCGTATCGAAAGCTGATTTGTTCAGACTCAATGTCAATGCGTAGTTAAGTGCTTATACACAAGGGTCCCATACACAATTGATCTTATTATACATTTGAGTCGGATTGGGGTTGTCCAAGTTGTGATTTTATAGTAATATTTTTGGCTTAGTATGAATCAATCTGTGTTAGTGCAGGCAGAGCAGAGGGGCAATCGTATGCGGTCACATTATCACGCATATTGCTGAAAGCCTAGATTTGCATTCGCATTTGGACGCCCTCGCCATCCCCAAGATACTCCCCTATGCTCACGGTAGACAGATGATGTATTCGATGAAAATCATCCAGAAAATTGACGACGTGCCAGTTTTGATCAGCTCACTTGACCATCCTTGGACTGGTCGTGATCCGTTGGTCGTGCCGCCGTTGGAGAATAACCCCGTCCGTATCGAGGAGGTGTTGGAGGGGAGTGAGTTACCGGTCCTGCAGGATAATCAACAGGACGATCTGCCACCGGTACCACAGCACCCTCAGCGTTCTTATCACGTGGTGCGGTCCCTCAGGACACTCAAGACGAAGTACGAAATTGGATATGAAACCTATTTTAATATACCCATATATGAAAGAAAAAAAAATACTTAATTATATTCGAAATAACAATAATGAAACTTTTTATCATTTCTCATGAAACTGATTATGTAAGATTACAAAATTTATTGTGATAAACAATCTTGCTTATTGTAAGTGATAGATATTATAAAGATGTGGTTTATAGTTTAAGTTACATATTTTTTTCAAAAAGTTCAATGTAATTTAACTATCAATTTTGTTGTGAATTACAATCACATGACATGTATGGTCCATATTCAAGCAAATATAACAAAAAAAGTTTGGTTTGGTACTAAAATTGGTAAAGTAAACAAATAATCAAGAAATACGGGTCATATAGTCCCTTACGGGACGTTTCACAATAATACGGAACGTATAAGTAAAACGGCACGTATTTAACGAGTTTTCAATAATACGTTCCGTTTTCAAAGTATACAACCCGTATAATAGATTTTGACACGTGGATTGTCAGAGAATGAAACGTGTAATTCTCTGAATTGTCAGAGAATGAAACGTGTCATTCCATTGCTAAATAAACACCCAGCATACTTGGCGTTTCGTCCATACGCGGCGTATAGTTATGCCTTCTGACAGCGGGACCCAACAATACGTTGCGTCATAATACATACGGCACGTATGTCGGGTGTTTTTGCCGAATCCGGGGTGTCCCTATAGCAGGACCCCAAATCAAATACATACCATACAAGATGACCGCATGAGGCTAATTTGGGCATTAAAAGCTAAACTATATACTTTTCTTTAACCAGCTACATTGGTGGTAAGAAAACAATTTGAACTTGTGTCCTTGAACCTAAAGATATCATGAGAGAACTTCAAATGGTTGAGCTTCTCGAGCAACTTTGATGAAAACATCCTAAAGAGTAGTGTCTGCAAGCCCCCATGCCTGAATAGTGAACCTGCTTTTAGCGTACTCAATTGCCCGAAAAACCTGCTATTTTGATGGCTTCTTTTGGCAATTCAAATTTTTCTGTTCCGGATATTTGGTATTTCTTATTAGCATTTGGTGAGAGACCCTATGCTAGGTTTTCAACATCAGTCGCGTGATCTGAGGATGCTATCATTGTAAACATATGAACCACCGTATTTAGCCTTTAACTGAACATAGAGATAGTAACCTACGATCATAAAACAAACAAGCATCCCTAACATGATCACATCTATAATATCTATATCTATAATACAATATAAAGCATTTCACCCCCCTCCCCCCACACACCATTTTTCTAAAAAAACTAGTTGAACTACCTAAAATGTCCTTCCCATTTAATCAATATCTTAAATGTCTCAGCTTGATATACCTATAATACTCTTAATGAAATTAATTAACAACATCTACCCTTAACTTTTGAAATAACTACATTACTCCTTTTACATCAATAACCTTTACATCAAAAACCTACACTACTTGCCACAGCCGCCACAACGTCGCTACTACCGCCCCCGCTACCACTGCCCTGCCGCACGTGCAGACATCCGTTTAGTATTATAAAGAGTTTAACACACACAGACACATACTTAAACATTAACAATACTTTCCACAAACATGTAGTCAGACTTCCCCACTCATATAATTACCTCATTTAATTATAAGTTTAATCTATTATAGGTTATATTATAGCTCTTAATTATATAAATGATATTCTAAAAAATTATCAATCTGAATTAAATAAATTTTTACCGTAATATTAGAATACACATACATAACAATCTAAGTAATTCATAATATTAGTTTTTGTATTCATTTATTAATACAATTTTTTAATTCATTTATTAATACACCTTTTTAATTCATCAGAACATTTTTTATTTTGAAAAAGATACATCCCACGTTATCTTCTATGCTATTGAACCTAGGGATGGGCATGAGACCAGTCCCGTCCCGTACCGTCCCGGTACCGAGTCTCGAATTTTTCAAAAACTTGGTACCGGTACCGGTCCCATTTCCCATTCGGTACCACTTTTCGGGAGATCGGGACGGGATCGGGACTTGGGAAAATCTGCTCATCCCTAATTGACAACTATACAGACAAAATATTCTAAAAAATTATCAATCTGAATTAAATAAATTTTTACCGTAATATTAGAATACACATACATAACAATCTAAGTAATTCATAATATTAGTTTTTGTATTCATTTATTAATACAACCTTTTTAATTCATCAGAACATTTTTTATTTTGAAAAAGATACATCCCACGTTATCTTCTATGCTATTGAACCTAGGGATGGGCATGAGACCAGTCCCGTCCCGTACCGTCCCGGTACCGAGTCTCGAATTTTTCAAAAACTTGGTACCGGTACCGGTCCCATTTCCCATTCGGTACCATTTCCCGGTACCAAATCCCGGTACCGCGGTCCCAAGTCCCATTCGGTACCACTTTTCGAGATCGGGACGGGATCGGGACTTGGGAAAATCTGCTCATCCCTAATTGAACCAACTACTACAACAAACTATCTAAAAAATTATCAATCTGAATTAAATAAATTTTTACCGTAATATTAGAATACACATACATAACAATCTAAGTAATTCATAATATTAGTTTTTGTATTCATTTATTAATACAACCTTTTTAATTCATCAGAACATTTTTTATTTTGAAAAAGATACATCCCACGTTATCTTCTATGCTATTGAACCTAGGGATGGGCATGAGACCAGTCCCGTCCCGTACCGTCCCGGTACCGAGTCTCGAATTTTTCAAAAACTTGGTACCGGTACCGGTCCCATTTCCCATTCGGTACCACTTTTCGAGATCGGGACGGGATCGGGACTTGGGAAAATCTGCTCATCCCTAATTGAACCAACTACTACAACAAACACTATTAAAAATCATTGAATACCACCAATAAAAAATAAATTTTTTATCCAGCTGCTAGTATTTCAAATTGCCCCGTCGGTAGGGTTGGATAACAAATTAAACGAAAGGTACTTATATAAGTTGGTTAATTTAGGTTGGCTGGAGACATTTTTTTTCAATTATATGTTACTTCTTATATATTTAAAATGTTGGAACCACGTTAGTGTGACCGTCACTGATCATCTATCCTTCCTGATATGATAATTGACGATAACTGAAATCCCTATGTCTAGTAAATATTCGATGGACGTATTTACTCTTAAAGACGTATTATAGGGTTTCCTATTAGGTGATTGGAACTAAGAGGACTAATGAGGCACGAATTAAACACCAGAGGGACTAAATGTGAAAATACTCTCCTTATATATATAGAGAGTAATTAACCCTAATTTAAGGGTTAATGACACACAAAATTCACAGCCTCCCTAAACTTAAAATTCGTCCATCATCCTCTGATGAATTCCTTAATCATGAATTCATCAATCCATCCTAAATCAATCATCTTGTTATGGGAACCCGAAATCAATAGCAATCATGCTTTATGCTGTTACAGGTTCCACAGGACGATCTGGATTCCCCGGTACGTGTTTATTACGAATTGAATCATGTTATATTCCAACATTTGGTATCAGAGACTGGTTACGAATTTATCCCTTGATTTGATTCGTTTTCGTACCCTAATTCGCGAACTAAAAAATGCAGAAGCTTAAGTTCGTATGCTTCTTACGAACTTAAAGTTCGTTTGAACTCTAAATTCGTTTGAACTCTAAATTCGTTTGAACTCTAAATTCGTTTGAACTCTAAGTTCGTAAGGAATTTCTAAGTTCGTAAGGCTTAACTGTGTACGAAACTTCTGCTCATCTTCGCACTTACTTCCTCACGAACTTACCCTATTTTCGTAAGCTATCTTCGTTGCTTATGTTCGTAAGCTATCTTCGTTGCTTATGTTCGTAAGCTATCTTCGTAAGTTACTTACGAAGATAGTTAACTACTTACGAAGTTAATTACTACTTACGAAGTTAATTACTACTTACGAAGTTAATTACTACTTACGAAGTTAATCACTACTTACGAAGTTAATCACTACTTACGAAGTTAATCCTTATTACGAACTTAATCACTACTTACGAAGTTAATCACTACTTACGAAGTTAATCACTACTTACGAAGTTAATCACTACTTACGAAGTTAATCACTACTTACGAAGTTAATCACTACTTACGAAGTTAATCACTACTTACGAAGTTAATCACTACTTACGAAGTTAATCACTACTTACGAAGTTAATCACTACTTACGAAGTTAATCACTACTTACGAAGTTAATCACTACTTACGAAGTTAATCACTACTTACGAAGTTAATCACTACTTACGAAGTTAATCACTACTTACGAAGTTAATCACTACTTACGAAGTTAATCACTACTTACGAAGTTAATCACTACTTACGAAGTTAATCACTACTTACGAAGTTAATCACTACTTACGAAGTTAATCACTACTTACGAAGTTAATCACTACTTACGAAGTTAATCACTACTTACGAAGTTAATCACTACTTACGAAGTTAATCACTACTTACGAAGTTAATCACTACTTACGAAGTTAATCACTACTTACGAAGTTAATCACTACTTACGAAGTTAATCACTACTTACGAAGTTAATCACTACTTACGAAGTTAATCACTACTTACGAAGTTAATCACTACTTACGAAGTTAATCACTACTTACGAAGTTAATCACTACTTACGAAGTTAATCACTACTTACGAAGTTAATCACTACTTACGAAGTTAATCACTACTTACGAAGTTAATCACTACTTACGAAGTTAATCACTACTTACGAAGTTAATCACTACTTACGAAGTTAATCACTACTTACGAAGTTAATCACTACTTACGAAGTTAATCACTACTTACGAAGTTAATCACTACTTACGAAGTTAATCACTACTTACGAAGTTAATCACTACTTACGAAGTTAATCACTACTTACGAAGTTAATCACTACTTACGAAGTTAATCACTACTTACGAAGTTAATCACTACTTACGAAGTTAATCACTACTTACGAAGTTAATCACTACTTACGAAGTTAATCACTACTTACGAAGTTAATCACTACTTACGAAGTTAATCACTACTTACGAAGTTAATCACTACTTACGAAGTTAATCACTACTTACGAAGTTAATCACTACTTACGAAGTTAATCACTACTTACGAAGTTAATCACTACTTACGAAGTTAATCACTACTTACGAAGTTAATCACTACTTACGAAGTTAATCACTACTTACGAAGTTAATCACTACTTACGAAGTTAATCACTACTTACGAAGTTAATCACTACTTACGAAGTTAATCACTACTTACGAAGTTAATCACTACTTACGAAGTTAATCACTACTTACGAAGTTAATCACTACTTACGAAGTTAATCACTACTTACGAAGTTAATCACTACTTACGAAGTTAATCACTACTTACGAAGTTAATCACTACTTACGAAGTTAATCACTACTTACGAAGTTAATCACTACTTACGAAGTTAATCACTACTTACGAAGTTAATCACTACTTACGAAGTTAATCACTACTTACGAAGTTAATCACTACTTACGAAGTTAATCACTACTTACGAAGTTAATCACTACTTACGAAGTTAATCACTACTTACGAAGTTAATCACTACTTACGAAGTTAATCACTACTTACGAAGTTAATCACTACTTACGAAGTTAATCACTACTTACGAAGTTAATCACTACTTACGAAGTTAATCACTACTTACGAAGTTAATCACTACTTACGAAGTTAATCACTACTTACGAAGTTAATCACTACTTACGAAGTTAATCACTACTTACGAAGTTAATCACTACTTACGAAGTTAATCACTACTTACGAAGTTAATCACTACTTACGAAGTTAATCACTACTTACGAAGTTAATCACTACTTACGAAGTTAATCACTACTTACGAAGTTAATCACTACTTACGAAGTTAATCACTACTTACGAAGTTAATCACTACTTACGAAGTTAATCACTACTTACGAAGTTAATCACTACTTACGAAGTTAATCACTACTTACGAAGTTAATCACTACTTACGAAGTTAATCACTACTTACGAAGTTAATCACTACTTACGAAGTTAATCACTACTTACGAAGTTAATCACTACTTACGAAGTTAATCACTACTTACGAAGTTAATCACTACTTACGAAGTTAATCACTACTTACGAAGTTAATCACTACTTACGAAGTTAATCACTACTTACGAAGTTAATCACTACTTACGAAGTTAATCACTACTTACGAAGTTAATCACTACTTACGAAGTTAATCACTACTTACGAAGTTAATCACTACTTACGAAGTTAATCACTACTTACGAAGTTAATCACTACTTACGAAGTTAATCACTACTTACGAAGTTAATCACTACTTACGAAGTTAATCACTACTTACGAAGTTAATCACTACTTACGAAGTTAATCACTACTTACGAAGTTAATCACTACTTACGAAGTTAATCACTACTTACGAAGTTAATCACTACTTACGAAGTTAATCACTACTTACGAAGTTAATCACTACTTACGAAGTTAATCACTACTTACGAAGTTAATCACTACTTACGAAGTTAATCACTACTTACGAAGTTAATCACTACTTACGAAGTTAATCACTACTTACGAAGTTAATCACTACTTACGAAGTTAATCACTACTTACGAAGTTAATCACTACTTACGAAGTTAATCACTACTTACGAAGTTAATCAACTTACTTACGAAGTTAATCACTACTTACGAAGTTAATCACTACTTACGAAGTTAATCACTACTTACGAAGTTAATCACTACTTACGAAGTTAATCACTACTTACGAAGTTAATCACTACTTACGAAGTTAATCACTACTTACGAAGTTAATCACTACTTACGAAGTTAATCACTACTTACGAAGTTAATCACTACTTACGAAGTTAATCACTACTTACGAAGTTAATCACTACTTACGAAGTTAATCACTACTTACGAAGTTAATCACTACTTACGAAGTTAATCACTACTTACGAAGTTAATCACTACTTACGAAGTTAATCACTACTTACGAAGTTAATCACTACTTACGAAGTTAATCACTACTTACGAAGTTAATCACTACTTACGAAGTTAATCACTACTTACGAAGTTAATCACTACTTACGAAGTTAATCACTACTTACGAAGTTAATCACTACTTACGAAGTTAATCACTACTTACGAAGTTAATCACTACTTACGAAGTTAATCACTACTTACGAAGTTAATCACTACTTACGAAGTTAATCACTACTTACGAAGTTAATCACTACTTACGAAGTTAATCACTACTTACGAAGTTAATCACTACTTACGAAGTTAATCACTACTTACGAAGTTAATCACTACTTACGAAGTTAATCACTACTTACGAAGTTAATCACTACTTACGAAGATTAATTACCTCTAATTCTGTAGATGATAGACCTTGACTATGTCATTCACCATAATGAACCCACTGCTTTACTGCTAACTCTTCCGCAGCTCAGAAAGCGAATTTTTAATAAAGTGGGATAGGGCGAATCACTTGTCAATAATGATGGTCAGAAACTTCATCAATCATAGTTTCCGAGGGAATGTATAAGGCGTTTGCAAGTAGCTTAAATATAAAGGAAATAGCAGTGCTTGTGAACACATAATGTAAATGACTGACATGACTCATAAGCTTAAGAGTCCAAAAAATGGAAGTCTATGACAATTTTCTTTTGCATTTTAATGACCTCATTGCTTGCTCATTTCGACTCCTTCAAAATTAATTTTAGCGCTATGAAGGATAAATGGTTGATGAGTGAACTAATAGCAATGTGTGTGCAAGAAAATGGTCGCCTTAAGTTGGGCCAACCTTAAGTTGTTCATCTTAGTACCACTGCTAATTCCATTAAGAGGAAAGATAAAAACAGTAATAAAAACTGCAAATAAAGTTCAAAGGCTAATCATGGTGCTACTACCTCTAGCATTAAGTCCTTGACAAGCAATCCTAACTGCAAATTATGATTGTGCCTAGATTGCCCTAAAATCAAGGAGTAGCTAGCTAAGAAAGGTAACTTAATTTTTGTAATATTTGATTCTTTTATGTTTGATGTACTTATCAATACATGTGTGAGTGATTCTAGTTTTATACAAGGATTCCATGCAATCTAGAAACTATCAAATGACCAGAGAAAGCCTAGAGTTGGAAGGGTTGATCTCTTATATGTCGAAACCATGGAGACTTATGATTTACATATAAACAATGGAAAGTGTATTAGACTAGTAGATACCTTATGTGTATCGAGAATTTCTCGAAACCTTGTATCTGTTTTTTTTTTTTTCTTTTTTTTTTTTTTTTTTTTTTTTTTTTTTTTTTTTTTTTTTTTTTTTTTTTTTTTTTTTTTTTTTTTTTTTTTTTTTTTTTTTTTTTTTTTTTTTTTTTTTTTTTTTTTTTTTTTTTTTTTTTTTTTTTTTTTTTTTTTTTTTTTTTTTTTTTTTTTTTTTTTTTTTTTTTTTTTTTTTTTTTTTTTTTTTTTTTTTTTTTTTTTTTTTTTTTTTTTTTTTTTTTTTTTTTTTTTTTTTTTTTTTTTTTTTTTTTTTTTTTTTTTTTTTTTTTTTTTTTTTTTTTTTTTTTTTTTTTTTTTTTTTTTTTTTTTTTTTTTTTTTTTTTTTTTTTTTTTTTTTTTTTTTTTTTTTTTTTTTTTTTTTTTTTTTTTTTTTTTTTTTTTTTTTTTTTTTTTTTTTTTTTTTTTTTTTTTTTTTTTTTTTTTTTTTTTTTTTTTTTTTTTTTTTTTTTTTTTTTTTTTTTTTTTTTTTTTTTTTTTTTTTTTTTTTTTTTTTTTTTTTTTTTTTTTTTTTTTTTTTTTTTTTTTTTTTTTTTTTTTTTTTTTTTTTTTTTTTTTTTTTTTTTTTTTTTTTTTTTTTTTTTTTTTTTTTTTTTTTTTTTTTTTTTTTTTTTTTTTTTTTTTTTTTTTTTTTTTTTTTTTTTTTTTTTTTTTTTTTTTTTTTTTTTTTTTTTTTTTTTTTTTTTTTTTTTTTTTTTTTTTTTTTTTTTTTTTTTTTTTTTTTTTTTTTTTTTTTTTTTTTTTTTTTTTTTTTTTTTTTTTTTTTTTTTTTTTTTTTTTTTTTTTTTTTTTTTTTTTTTTTTTTTTTTTTTTTTTTTTTTTTTTTTTTTTTTTTTTTTTTTTTTTTTTTTTTTTTTTTTTTTTTTTTTTTTTTTTTTTTTTTTTTTTTTTTTTTTTTTTTTTTTTTTTTTTTTTTTTTTTTTTTTTTTTTTTTTTTTTTTTTTTTTTTTTTTTTTTTTTTTTTTTTTTTTTTTTTTTTTTTTTTTTTTTTTTTTTTTTTTTTTTTTTTTTTTTTTTTTTTTTTTTTTTTTTTTTTTTTTTTTTTTTTTTTTTTTTTTTTTTTTTTTTTTTTTTTTTTTTTTTTTTTTTTTTTTTTTTTTTTTTTTTTTTTTTTTTTTTTTTTTTTTTTTTTTTTTTTTTTTTTTTTTTTTTTTTTTTTTTTTTTTTTTTTTTTTTTTTTTTTTTTTTTTTTTTTTTTTTTTTTTTTTTTTTTTTTTTTTTTTTTTTTTTTTTTTTTTTTTTTTTTTTTTTTTTTTTTTTTTTTTTTTTTTTTTTTTTTTTTTTTTTTTTTTTTTTTTTTTTTTTTTTTTTTTTTTTTTTTTTTTTTTTTTTTTTTTTTTTTTTTTTTTTTTTTTTTTTTTTTTTTTTTTTTTTTTTTTTTTTTTTTTTTTTTTTTTTTTTTTTTTTTTTTTTTTTTTTTTTTTTTTTTTTTTTTTTTTTTTTTTTTTTTTTTTTTTTTTTTTTTTTTTTTTTTTTTTTTTTTTTTTTTTTTTTTTTTTTTTTTTTTTTTTTTTTTTTTTTTTTTTTTTTTTTTTTTTTTTTTTTTTTTTTTTTTTTTTTTTTTTTTTTTTTTTTTTTTTTTTTTTTTTTTTTTTTTTTTTTTTTTTTTTTTTTTTTTTTTTTTTTTTTTTTTTTTTTTTTTTTTTTTTTTTTTTTTTTTTTTTTTTTTTTTTTTTTTTTTTTTTTTTTTTTTTTTTTTTTTTTTTTTTTTTTTTTTTTTTTTTTTTTTTTTTTTTTTTTTTTTTTTTTTTTTTTTTTTTTTTTTTTTTTTTTTTTTTTTTTTTTTTTTTTTTTTTTTTTTTTTTTTTTTTTTTTTTTTTTTTTTTTTTTTTTTTTTTTTTTTTTTTTTTTTTTTTTTTTTTTTTTTTTTTTTTTTTTTTTTTTTTTTTTTTTTTTTTTTTTTTTTTTTTTTTTTTTTTTTTTTTTTTTTTTTTTTTTTTTTTTTTTTTTTTTTTTTTTTTTTTTTTTTTTTTTTTTTTTTTTTTTTTTTTTTTTTTTTTTTTTTTTTTTTTTTTTTTTTTTTTTTTTTTTTTTTTTTTTTTTTTTTTTTTTTTTTTTTTTTTTTTTTTTTTTTTTTTTTTTTTTTTTTTTTTTTTTTTTTTTTTTTTTTTTTTTTTTTTTTTTTTTTTTTTTTTTTTTTTTTTTTTTTTTTTTTTTTTTTTTTTTTTTTTTTTTTTTTTTTTTTTTTTTTTTTTTTTTTTTTTTTTTTTTTTTTTTTTTTTTTTTTTTTTTTTTTTTTTTTTTTTTTTTTTTTTTTTTTTTTTTTTTTTATTGATTTTAAACCTTTGGTTTAAAACAAACTTGATCGTAAAAATAAAAGTTGTGAGATCAGATAAAGAAGGTAAGTATTATGGTAGACATACTGATATTGGTGAAGCTCATGGTCTTTTTCCATAACTTTTGATGATTTCATAACTTATTTAACTGAAGTTGAGGACATTGGAAAGCTTACTGATCCTACCTCTTATTAAGAAGCCATTATTAGCGATCAGGCCACATAGTGGAATGAAGCTGTAATTTGAAAGCTCAATTCCATATAGCATAATGACGTTTGGGACTTGGTTGAATTTCTTGAAGAATCCAAACCTATAAGTTGTAAATGGATCTTCAAAACCAAATTAGACCCGAAAGGAAACGTCAAACGCTATAAGGCCATAACTTTTGATGATTTCATAACTTATTTAACTGAAGTTGAGGACATTGGAAAGCTTACTGATCCTACCTCTTATTAAGAAGCCATTATTAGCGATCAGGCCACATAGTGGAATGAAGCTGTAATTTGAAAGCTCAATTCCATATAGCATAATGACGTTTGGGACTTGGTTGAATTTCTTGAAGAATCCAAACCTATAAGTTGTAAATGGATCTTCAAAACCAAATTAGACCCGAAAGGAAACGTCAAACGCTATAAGGCCATAACTTTTGATGATTTCATAACTTATTTAACTGAAGTTGAGGACATTGGAAAGCTTACTGATCCTACCTCTTATTAAGAAGCCATTATTAGCGATCAGGCCACATAGTGGAATGAAGCTGTAATTTGAAAGCTCAATTCCATATAGCATAATGACGTTTGGGACTTGGTTGAATTTCTTGAAGAATCCAAACCTATAAGTTGTAAATGGATCTTCAAAACCAAATTAGACCCGAAAGGAAACGTCAAACGCTATAAGGCCATAACTTTTGATGATTTCATAACTTATTTAACTGAAGTTGAGGACATTGGAAAGCTTACTGATCCTACCTCTTATTAAGAAGCCATTATTAGCGATCAGGCCACATAGTGGAATGAAGCTGTAATTTGAAAGCTCAATTCCATATAGCATAATGACGTTTGGGACTTGGTTGAATTTCTTGAAGAATCCAAACCTATAAGTTGTAAATGGATCTTCAAAACCAAATTAGACCCGAAAGGAAACGTCAAACGCTATAAGGCCATAACTAGTTGCGAAAAGGGTTTTACTCAAAAGGAAGGAATCGATTATCAAGAGACCTTATCTCCTGTCTCATAAAGATTCCTTAAGGATTGTCATGACATTAGTAGCTCATTATGATTTAGAGTTACATCAGATGGATGTCAAAACCACTTTCCTGAATGGAAACTTGCAATAAGACGTATACATGTGAACCTATAATTCCAGAAGGTAAATGGCACATGGTCTGCAAGTTGAATAAGTCCATATACGGGTTGAAGCAAGCATCACTTAAAATGGTACCTTAAGTTTAATAAAGTCATAAAAGGACAAGACTTCCTAAAGAATCAAGTGGATCTTTGCACCTATCTCAAGATCAGTGGGAGTAAATTTACAATCCTTGTTTTGCACATGGATGATATTCTTGCAAGTAACAACTTGGATATGTTGCATGAGTCGAAGCGTTTACTTTTTCGCAGAATGTCGACATAAAAGATCTCCGTGATGCCTCTTATGTTATAGGTATCGAAATACATCGAGATAGGCGTAATGATGTTCTGGTTCTTTCTCAAAAGACTTATATTGAACACATCTTAGAACGCCATAACATGCAGCACTACACACCCACTATAACTCTAGTAGTAAAAGGAGACGTATGTGATTGTTTCCAAAGTCCAATCATTGAGATAAAATAGGAGCAAATGAGGATGATACCTTACTTATAAGTAGTTGGGAGCATTATGTACGCTCAGGTCTGTACTCATCTAGATATCGCTTATATCGCCGGTATGCTTGGGAGTTACTTATCTAATCCCGAATTAGCACACTGGAAAGCGGCTAAAAGGTTTTACGATATCTGCTAAGGACCAAAGACTACACATTAACTTATAGAAGAGGTGACAACTTAGAAGTAGTAGGATGTTTTAATTCCAATAAGAAATCTACTTCTGAATGTATATATTTATGGTTAGTTGGCAAACCTATCTTTTGACGGAGTCATAAGTAGAAACTGACTGCAACGTCTACCATGATGTCTGAACGTTCATAATTTCATGTCATGGGATGTTGTTAAAGAACTTAGTCAGTGGACTCGAAAATCGTCAACTTTATTTATAGACCATTGAAGCTTTACTGTGATAACTCAGCTACCGTAACTTGCTTGAACAGTAACAGTTCAACTGGCGCTGAGATGTATCTTGATACAAAGTTTCTGTTTGTATGTAAACAGATTGAGGAAAATGTTCTTTGTATTGAGTACATAAGTACACATAAGATGCTACTGGATCCAATGACCGAAGGTCTTCCTCCTAAAAATCTTCGTAGGATACGTATCGAAGATGAGGCTTACTAAAGGACCTATTATGATAGCATGTTGTACTTGTTGGTCATTATTATTATTATGTTAATGAAAATTTTCCTCCTTATTCAGATTTTGTTTGTCTATTAGTTACACTTCGAGCTCATAACAGTGTAAAGACATTATGCAACAAAATTTGTCTCAGTCAATTGATCATTGCTTATTAGTTTTAAATTTGAGTCATAGTTTGACTAGTGGGGGTCCTGAGTTGATGTTCTTCTCTACGACTGTACTTATTGGCTATGATTTCGGTTTAAAACGAAATGAGTATTATCCCGGCCGGACTTATTAAATACTCATAGATAAATGATCGCTCGGTCAAGTGGGAGAATGTTGGAACCACGTTAGTGTGACCGTCACTGATCATCTATCCTTCCTGATATGATAATTGACGATAACTGAAATCCCTATGTCTAGTAAATATTCGATGGACGTATTTACTCTTAAAGACGTATTATAGGGTTTCCCATTAGGTGATTGGAACTAAGAGGACTAATGAGGCACGAATTAAACACCAGAGGGACTAAATGTGAAAATACTCTCCTTATATATATAGAGAGTAATTAACCCTAATTTAAGGGTTAATGACACACAAAATTCACAGCCTCCCTAAACTTAAAATTCGTCCATCATCCTCTGATGAATTCCTTAATCATGAATTCATCAATCCATCCTAAATCAATCATCTTGTTATGGGAACCCGAAATCAATAGCAATCATGCTTTATGCTGTTACAGGTTCCACAGGACGATCTGGATTCCCCGGTACGTGTTTATTACGAATTGAATCATGTTATATTCCAACATAATGTCTGCTATTAGTTTTAAATTTGAGTCATAGTTTGACTAGTGGGGGTCCTGAGTTGATGTTCTTCTCTACGACTGTACTTATTGGCTATGATTTCGGTTTAAAACGAAATGAGTATTATCCCGGCCGGACTTATTAAATACTCATAGATAAATGATCGCTCGGTCAAGTGGGAGAATGTTGGAACCACGTTAGTGTGACCGTCACTGATCATCTATCCTTCCTGATATGATAATTGACGATAACTGAAATCCCTATGTCTAGTAAATATTCGATGGACGTATTTACTCTTAAAGACGTATTATAGGGTTTCCCATTAGGTGATTGGAACTAAGAGGACTAATGAGGCACGAATTAAACACCAGAGGGACTAAATGTGAAAATACTCTCCTTATATATATAGAGAGTAATTAACCCTAATTTAAGGGTTAATGACACACAAAATTCACAGCCTCCCTAAACTTAAAATTCGTCCATCATCCTCTGATGAATTCCTTAATCATGAATTCATCAATCCATCCTAAATCAATCATCTTGTTATGGGAACCCGAAATCAATAGCAATCATGCTTTATGCTGTTACAGGTTCCACAGGACGATCTGGATTCCCGGTACGTGTTTATTACGAATTGAATCATGTTATATTCCAACATAAAATGTCTGCTATTAGTTTTATTTTTATATGTAATGGTAATAACGTATTAGCAAAACACTTTTATATTTCATTAAGAATACTATTTTGTTTTGACTTGTTGGGTTTTTTTTTTTTTTACTGGATCTAACCTGCAGGACCACGCTAGAGCCCACTGACCCAATACCTAATAAAAGAAAAAACCCGCTAATTATAGTCCGTCCAAAGGCACGACGACGTATTAAGGGAAAACTTTCCCCACTTAGACTCGAACGTGGGTCTCCCCAAATCTAAGCTCTCACATAGAGTTATTAGCCTTGTTTCTAAACCTTGTTTTTGATCAAGATTGGCCACAACCATCACGCTTTTGCTTTAGATTTGCTATTTTAAAATGCTTTAATTTTGGCGTTAGCTATAATTTTGCTATTAAAAAATACTTAATATCTCTCGTTTTGATTAAAAGATTTACATAAAAATGTTTTTTTTTATATGTTTGTAAATATACTACGCTAATATATTGCTATCCACTTATTGTATAATGTTGAAGTGTTTTTTTTTTTTTTTTTTTTTTTTTTTTTTTTTTTTTTTTTTTTTTTTTTTTTTTTTTTTTTTTTTTTTTTTTTTTTTTTTTTTTTTTTTTTTTTTTTTTTTTTTTTTTTTTTTTTTTTTTTTTTTTTTTTTTTTTTTTTTTTTTTTTTTTTTTTTTTTTTTTTTTTTTTTTTTTTTTTTTTTTTTTTTTTTTTTTTTTTTTTTTGGACAGGTTTGTTTGATTTTGGTTTTTGATTTGTGTTTGTGTTTTTGTTTTTTGTTTTTTTTTTTTTTTTTTTTTTTTTTTTTTTTTCCATCTGGAAATGTATGGGAAACGATTTGATTGAGACAAGAGGAAGTTCCATGGGTAAATATTGTTTGGTTCAAACATAGCATCCCAAGACACTCCTTTCACATGTGGCTAATCAAGACGAAGAAGTTAAAACTCAAGATAGCTTAAAGCATTGGGATGTTGGAAGTGCTACCAACTTGAACCTGCTTTGATGCTCAAAGTGTACAAACGGCCCTGTCTCGCACAAGCATCTCTTTTCTGAGTGCTCTTTCTCCTCACAAGTCTGGGATTTGGTAAAACCTTTAGCAGGTATTACTGATGTTTTATGCAGGTAGGTTGATGTAATTTGTTGGCTTATGCCAATATCAAAAAAGCAAATCTGCAACGAGTATCATTCGAAAGCTTGTTGTGTGTAACATTTGTTAAAATTGACTTAGTTGACCGTTTGACTATATGTATGATTTGAATAACTAAACTAGTTAGTAATATATGATCGAGTTTATTTGTGCCCTAATTTGTGTTCGATGTGCTTGTCGTGATTGATTTGGTCGTTTTAATTAGATATATGATGCTAGATGATGTGTAAATTAATTAGAATTGTTGATGGGTTATCCATGATTGACCCATGACCCATAACCCATACCCAAGACCCAACTAGTGGACCCAACCTTATCCCCTCCCATTCTTCCACCCTTTCCATCCATTCATTTCATTCTATCTTTTCCTCACTCTCTCTCTCTCTAAAATCCAAGAATATCAAAAAACACACACATCTTCACTCTCTCTCTAAATTCTAGCCTTATTAATTGTTGCTTGAACAAGATTTATATTAGCAACATCATCATTATCATCATCTTTAGCACATATCAAAAGTTTGGATCTTCAAAGTGCAAGAATCTTCCTTTTTTGCTCAAAAATCGGGTTTAGCACTTGGTGGAGGTTTTGGTAAGTAATTTCTAACTCAAAATCATCATTTAATGTTATTAATCTTGTTTTTGGTCAACCCTAAGTAGCTTTGAGATAAAAATGGGTTCTTAGAGCCAAATTAGGGTTTCGGGTGGATTTGGGTATAAATTGGTCTTGGATTGTGAAATGAAGGAGTTTTTGATGATGAGTTTTGTCCAAAATGTGTTGATAACATGATTGGTGACTTCCATATGGTCCCAATATGGTCAAAACGATTTTTGGGTCGAATTAGGGTTTCCTAGGGTTTTAATTTGGGTCAAAAATGAATTTGGACAAGATTTGATGTTATAGGTCGAGTTTGTGTTGTGGGTTATGTTCATTTATGCTTGGAAATGAGTTTGAAAGTGTCTCTTAATTGATTTTGAGGTCGAAATGAGGCTTGGGTGTATTTAGGGTCGAATTTGTGCAGTTTTTAACGGTCATTAGTTTTAAGGACTGTTCTTGACAACAGTTCACAACCAAGATGAACTAATCAGAACCAAGATCCGTTAGTTTTTAACGCCCGTTAGTTACAGTTCACAACCAAGATGAGCTAATCAGAACCAAGATACGTTAGTTTTTAACGCCCGTTAGTTACAGTTCACAACCAAGATGAACTAATCACAACCAAGATGAACAAATCACAACCAAGATGAACTAATCATAACCAAGATGAACTATTTAAAAACCTTATGTATAATCTTGATTTGTAAACATGTTATGTACATTGATAGGTCGTGGACGCGTGACGGTTGAACGTTTATAACTCAATCTTAACTTGTTATTTCTTGGCAAAGGTGAGTTTCGTAGCCCCTACGTTTCCTTTATTTTGGGGTGGAAAGTGTACTTGTCGTTAAACGGTTGTCGGTTGATACACTTTGTTATGATATGGGACGAGACGTTTAGATGCCTACTTGTTTGCTTGTGTTTACATGTTTGCATGCGTTTGTGTTTGACGAAAGACGATTATGGACTTGTGTTTATATGGACGAAAGACGTTATGAAATCATTGTATTCTTGTTATGTTTATGCTTGACTAAAGACGTATGGATTGTTTAATCCACTTTACATATTATGACGGTATTATACTAAGACGTTTATTATATATTATGTAAGACGTGGACGTGGACGGTGGATTGACGAATCCACACCCGGTATGATCATTGCCAAATTATATTAAGACGTATATTATATATTATGTAAGACGTGGACGGTGGATTGACGAATCCACACCCGGCATGATCATGACCGTGGATACGGGTTGTTTAACTCGCATAAAGACGATATTATATATATGTATATTATATATATTATATTTATATATATGATATATATGTTTATACGTTGATATATATATATATATATATATATATATATATATATATATATATATATATATATATATATATATATATATATATATATATATATATATATATATATATATATATATATATATATATATATATATATATATATATATATATATATATATATATATATATATATATATATATATATATATATATATATATATATATATATATATATATATATATATATATATATATATATATATATATATATATATATATATATATATATATATATATATATATATATATATATATATATATATATATATATATATATATATATATATATATATATATATATATATATATATATATATATATATATATATATATATATATATATATATATATATATATATATATATATATATATATATATATATATATATATATATATATATATATATATATATATATATATATATATATATATATATATATATATATATATATATATATATATATATATATATATATATATATATATATATATATATATATATATATATATATATATATATATATATATATATATATATATATATATATATATATATATATATATATATATATATATATATATATATATATATATATATATATATATATATATATATATATATATATATATATATATATATATATATATATATATATATATATATATATATATATATATATATATATATATATATATATATATATATATATATATATATATATATATATATATATATATATATATATATATATATATATATATATATATATATATATATATATATATATATATATATATATATATATATATATATATATATATATATATATATATATATATATATATATATATATATATATATATATATATATATATATATATATATATATATATATATATATATATATATATATATATATATATATATATATATATATATATATATATATATATATATATATATATATATATATATATATATATATATATATATATATATATATATATATATATATATATATATATATATATATATATATATATATATATATATATATATATATATATATATATATATATATATATATATATATATATATATATATATATATATATATATATATATATATATATATATATATATATATATATATATATATATATATATATATATATATATATATATATATATATATATATATATATATATATATATATATATATATATATATATATATATATATATATATATATATATATATATATATATATATATATATATATATATATATATATATATATATATATATATATATATATATATATATATATATATATATATATATATATATATATATATATATATATATATATATATATATATATATATATATATATATATATATATATATATATATATATATATATATATATATATATATATATATATATATATATATATATATATATATATATATATATATATATATATATATATATATATATATATATATATATATATATATATATATATATATATATATATATATATATATATATATATATATATATATATATATATATATATATATATATATATATATATATATATATATATATATATATATATATATATATATATATATATATATATATATATATATATATATATATATATATATATATATATATATATATATATATATATATATATATATATATATATATATATATATATATATATATATATATATATATATATATATATATTATTACGCATATAATAGCTAATTATGTAATGTTGTTTATGATGGCGCCATGAGTTTCTAGCTAGGCTAGTGGTTTACACATATACGGTATATATGAATTACTTATATTTAACATTTGATGTGTTCTTAATATATAGAATTACCGGGGTGACCCTTTACCCAAAAAACCATAATCAAAAACCGATAACTGAACCAATAATTAACTGAAACCAATCAGTTAAGAACACCACTAAACAGAAATATTCAGTTTTGGTTTGATTTTGTGCCATAACAGAACCAAACTAAACCATGTACACTAGCCCAGACAGCCTAATTAAAACCGTTTCCTTCTAAGCTTTTTATTATATTTCACCCTTCCAAAATAAGCATGGCCTGAGATGACCCATGCATATGTGAATGAGTCAAAAACCGCCATTAGTGCCTCTAGGCAGTTCAGCTAATGCAATTTGCAATTAGTTGTGAAAGAAACTATATTTACATATCAGAAGTAGGATGTCTATGTAAATGTAATTTCATATAGACAACTAAGGAAGTCCAGTTGGAAGAAACGTAACATGTTCATGTAGTGCTCATAAAACTGCAACAGTGTTTTAGCATGCAGTGATCACAACACTAAAGGAAGTTGGTATATGATCGAGGTGCAACATTTTCATAATGAAGTGAGAATTAATGATACCTCTTTAGGATTTCCGACACACTGCAAGCTGCCATCGACAAAGATTCCTAACCGATCACATACATGCTCAGCTTCCTCCATAGAATGTGCTGAAAATTCCGAATTGATCATATTAATATATTCAGGAAAGAGCAAAGTGAAATTTTAATGCTAAGTGGCAATTGCTACATATATGTTCAGCAAAGACCCAATGGTTCTATCGGTGGCAAGAATAATGGGTGAAGGAGGTGAGCAGGCTAGGCAATAGGTTCAAAAGGCTAGGCCATTGGTTTAAACAGATCAGATTGAAGTTGACACTTAATATTTCGACCCATTTAGATAAGAAAAAAAACACAACCAAATTCGCCCAATATATGTACATATGTCAAAATTGTAATCACTAGAGAGTCATCACTTAAATTGAAAGAACCATTGATTAGAAGATTACTAGTAAGAATAATGGCACAGTTTTGTTTGGCTCGCTTCACCATGTTCCATAGATTATTTTTGAAGTTGTGTCCAGTCCAGTGCTAGGCTCATCCATGTACACAACCTATACATATATTGTTGGAAACCAATATTAAAAGGATATGTGTAAAGATAGTCAAAAGGTTGTAAATGCAGGGAAAGCAAGACATACCTTGGGATCTCCAATTAATGAAATGGCAACACTAAGCCTCCTTTTCATGCCTCCACTATACTTACCAGCTTGCTTGTCAGCTACCCCACCATTGAAGAGGTTGACACTTCTAAAAGATTCTTCAACTGCCTAAAACAACAGTATTGAGAAATACATCAGTTCAAAAATTAGAAAATGACCAGTATTGGATGCAAGTTTCTCAGCAAGAACATGTCCAAGAGTTAAAGGTGGCAATAGTGTGTTGGTGGTCATAAAGAGGTCAGGCAGATTGGTTTAACCTAAAACACATTTAGTCCGAACTATAGTAAAATAAAAAATGCATTAACTAGTGCATCAAATATGATAGCAGAAACTTTTTATCAATTGCAATTCAATTTTATTAAGAATAATTTGGCAGGTTTCATACGTTAAAAATATACTTTGGATTATCCAGTGAGACTCGTGTGACCTAACTTCTTTTACCCTAACTATGTCTTATTTTACTCACTTGACCCATAGAAGATAATGGATAATCCGAATCGATCTACTCATGAGTAAACGGGTTGAAACTGCCACCTAAAATGGAGGGGAACCTTTGAGATTCTTAAGCCTCCGATAGAAAAGAAGATGCTCCCTACCTATTAGACAATTTAGACAAGTGCTCTGATACCAGTGTTTTGATCCAACAATTGAACGCATTTACATTGCTCGTCATGTAAGATTTAATGAACATGTCTTCCCTTACCAACCACCACCACAAAATACAACACCTACACCTCCCACCTCCCCTTATGTTTCTATTTTTCCTGACCCAGTTCCTAATTTCCACTCTTTTACCGATAACACACCTGTTACCCCATCACCCACCACAAATCACTATACTCCACCATCATCCCCAACATCACAGCCCCTAAATCAAACGCCACCACCACTACAACCACAACCACCTCCACCACCATTACAACCACCACCACCTCGTCCTCGTCCTTATAATCTTCGCCCTAACCCGAAACAAACCACTTTCTTTGATCCTTCTGCCCATATAGCTCACACAACACGTATACCACATGAACCAACCTCCTTTACCGTTGCTAACACCTCCTCGGAGTGGCGTCGTGCCATGGCTGATGAGTTTGACGCCTTGCATAAGAATGGAACCTGGTCCTTAGTACCACGTGTAAGGAATGCTAATGTTATTGATTGTAAATGGGTTTACAAGCTAAAGACAGACCACCATGGTAACTTGACTCGTCATAAGGCACGACTTGTGGCCAAAGGCTTCCACCAAAGGTCCGGCATTGATTATAATGAGACTTTTAGTCCGGTTATTAAGCGTGCCACAATACAGATAGTTCTTTCAATAGCTGTTTCTCGGGGTTGGTCTTTAAGGCAATTGGATGTTCAAAATGTGTTTCTTCATGGTGACCTGCAAGAGACTGTTTACATGTGTCAACCTCCGGGTTTTGTGGACCCCTCAAGACCTAATCATGTGTGTCTCCTTCATAAGTCATTATATGGCCTCAAACAGGCACCGTGTGCGTGGTTTACAAAGCTCTCAACGGTTTTAATTCAACTCGGATTTCAGGGCTCTAAAACAGATCCTTCTCTTTTTATTCTTAAACAAGCTAGTACACTTATTTACATGTTGGTTTATGTGGGTGACATTATAATTACGGGAAACAATAACCGGGCTGTCACTAATATCATCCACCAACTTGGGGCTAAGCTTGCGGTTAAAGACTTGGGTCGTTTCAGCTACTTTCTTGGTATTGAGGTGCTTCATCAAAACTCGGATATCATTCTTTCACAGCGGAAATATCTACTTGATATCATTCAAAGAGCTGGTCTACTTGATTCAAAACCTGTCTCCTCCCCAATGTGTCCAAAGTCTGTTCTTCTCCCTGGCGACAGTCCTGCTTTCAGTGATTCAACGCGGTATAGGCAGGTTGTAGGTGCTCTACAGTATGCTACTTTATCACGACCAGATATTTCTTTTGCGGTTAATAAAGTCTGTCAATATATGCATGCCCCGACTGAAAACCACTGGACTGCTGTTAAACGGATTGTTCGTTATCTGAAAGGAACTTCTGATCTCGGTCTTCTGTTCAAACACAGATCTGGTTCCCTTCTTCATGCTTTTTCAGATTCATTTTGGGACGACCGCCTGGTACCCATACAGGCTTATTCGGATTCTGACTGGACTGGTTGCCCAGCTGACCGTCGATCCACGGGGGGCTATGCAATCTTTTTAGGGTCAAACTTAATCTCCTGGTCTGCTCGTAAGCAGAAAACTGTCTCTCGGTCCTCTACAGAGTCAGAATATAAAGCCATTGCTGATACGGTTGCTGAGGTAATCTGGTTAAAATCACTTCTACTAGAGCTTGGTGTTAATTCACCAAAACCAACATTGTGGTGTGACAATCTTGGTGCAACTTATCTTTCAGCCAATCCTGTTTTCCATGCTCGTACAAAACATATTGAAATCGATTTTCACTTCGTTCGAGAACAGGTTGCTCAAGAGACATTAAATATTCAATTTATCAAGACAGACGATCAGATTGCCGACATCTTCACAAAGCCTCTATTATCACAAAGATTTGAGTTCTTGAGGTCCAAGTTGCAGGTCGTTCCCCGCCCTCAACTTGCGGGGGAATATTAGACAATTTAGACAAGTGTTTTATTTAGATAGGGTAGCTAAGTGTTAGTATGCATTCTATATATTGTAACCATCTGTATTCCGTATGAATTGAAACAAATAACAATATGAGTTGATACTACCCGTTAGGGTTCCCAAAGCAGGCTATATATTATAAAGGCAAATAGGGTAGAAAATTAATCACAAAACGTAGGGACTTGTAATGTTCGTTATAAAGAGATTTTGTTCCTTACTCATGCTGAGGACATACACCCATGTTCCCATAAATCTTATCCATGTTGGTCCTTATATCCAGACCTTCAACATGCTTGGCTTAATGAGCCCAATCATCTGTCAGCAGGAACAACTTTTCTTTAGTTGAGAGCAAAACAAATCAAGACATTCCATAAGAAAGAACACTAAAACATAGGTTAATGCTACATCGGACCATAAAAAGCTGGTTCCTCTGGTTGAAGAGCCACAATGTTTGTCCAATTGACTCACTAAATATAAAATGTAACGTAGATCGAACCATTCATAAATAAATGCATCAAACTTCCACATACACGTTACAGAGAAAAAGGGAAGATTTCATCCCCTGTCTGAGACAAAATATCATGTTCTTCATTAGTTTTAGGATATGCACAAAGTGGAAACATTGAAGAGGAACTTCATTTGTTTCATAAAGAACACTTTTGGATTACGAGTTTATGGTTTTTCTATTTAAAATCTTCTTCTTAAGAAGCTTCTTATCTCTTACACCATCATACAAGAGTTCATACGCAAAATAAGTAATATGACTCTTTCTTAACAAGTCTTCTACAACAATCTTTGGAGCTGCCACTACCCTTTTATCAGCTTCAAATATAGTGTTTACAGTGTCAGGGACCACGTCTTCCCGCACCATGATGTGGATGATACCTACTGCTTCAAGCACTCTATTCTTAACACAAAGACAATTTATCACTTGCCCGAATATAGAAACTGATGGTATGAACCCACACTGGATTTTCTCAAGAAGAAACTTGTAGCCGTTGTCAACGTCTCCTGTTTTACAAAACCCGTCAATCATGCAACGGTACGTGTAGTCATCTGGTTTGCAGCCATTCTCAAGCATTACATTGAAAAGCTTAAGTGAGTCATCCATCTTCAACTTGTCACTAAAAGCTTTTATCATGATGTTGAATATGGCAGTCGTATGGGGTAATTTATGTGTGTTCACCTTCTTTTGGAAGAGATCAAAAGCTCCTTCGAGATTACCATTTTCACAAAACCCATTAATCAATGTGCCATAACTAACTTCATCTGGAGCTATGCCACTTTTCTCCATTTCCTTGAAAACTTCCATGGCTTTTTCTAATTTCCGACCTTTACAAAGGCTTTCAATCAAGGCATTATACGTAATTACATTAGGAACAAAACCTTTATCCACCATTTCACGAAATGTTCCAATCACATCATCAAACTTGGTAGTTTTAGAAAGACCATTTAACACTGTGTTATACGTGATAGCATCAGGGGTCACATAATCCCACATGTTATGCATAATTTCAATGGCGTCACTCATCTTCAACTGCTTACAGTAACCATCTATCAGAGTATTAAATGTGTAAATATCAGGAACAAAACCTTTAGCCAAAGACTCATTCATAAGGTTACTAGCATCTGATACACAACGCATCTTGCATAGCCCGTCTATCAATATATTATATGTCCATGTATTAGGATGACAATCTTTTTTTTTGCATTTCTTCCATTAGCTCCAATGCTTGCAAAATAAGCCCTTGTTTAGACAGACCTTTCATCAACGTGTTGTACATAATTGTATTCGGTTTCACCCCTTTACTTAACCCATCTCTAAAAACCGAAATAGCTCTGTTCATATCACCATCTTGACAGGATCCATAAATTAAAGACAGATAAGTAAACTTATCTGGCTTAAACCCCTTAAAAACCGCATCTTTCATAATCTTAGAAGCTCTTTCCACCATACCATGTTTACACCCATCAATAATCGTGTTATAAGTAAAATTGTCAGGCTCGAGCCCTTTATTTATCATGCTCTTTAAGTAGCTCTCAGCCTCCACAACCTTCGCGTTTCTGCATAAACCTGTTATAAGTGTATTAAAAGTTACACCATCAGGCATTAAACCTTCTCTAGTGACAGAATCCAACATCCTTGCAGCCTCATCAAGCCGTCTATTTTTACACAAACCTTGGATAAATATGTTAAACGTAAACACATTCAAACACATTCGCACACATGCCCCTCTTCAACACCTTACCAAAAAGCCTCTCACTTTCTATAACCTCCCCTTTCTTACAAAGAACATGCAAAACTTTATTAAAACTAACAACATCCACAAACACATTTCTCTCAAGCATTTCATCAAACAACTTGCGCGCATCTACCCCATTATTCTCCTCATAAAAACCACCAATCACCGTACAATACGCAACTGAATTCATCTCACACCCGTACACCACAGGCATATTTTCAAGTAGCCGAAGTGCGGCAAAAGTCCTCTTACTTTTACAAAAAGTTTTGATCCGTATCGTAAAAGTATAACCATCCGAAACAATCCCTTTATCTTTCATCCTCATATAAACTTTATGTGCTTGATCAAGATAACCAAACTCAACCAATATATTCATAATCACATTATACGAAAAAACTGTCGGTTCACACTTATAGAAATCCATTCTTTCAAATATATTAACAGCTTCTTGTATCTTTCCTTTTTTTACCATAACATTTCATTGCAAAAATATAAACTCCTTCTAATAAGCTATTTTCAATATTTGATCTCATTTCTGCAAACATGTTTTCCATTGCTTCGAATTCACTGTTTCGACCAAGGTTTTCGATTATACATTTATAAGTTGTGAGATTGTGTTTGAATCTGTCTTCATTTTTTACACAATCGAATGTTTGTAAAGCTTTTATTGGGTCTTTTTGGTGTTTTAGAACTGCAGCTACATGTTTTGTCAGTATATTTCGACTCATTGCTGATCCCGGTATGAAAAAATCTTTTTATGAATATATATAAATTATATATATAGGTTTATACATATATAAAGATATAGATCTATATCTATATATACATATACATTAACAATGAAGGGAAAGAGCCTGTGTTATGGATGGCTGCTGGGAATTGAGCAACTCCTCACCATCGTCACCACCATCCTACCAACACCAAGATCCGCCGCCGGCTATCGATCCAACAAGATTTATTGTGTATAAGACACTTTGTCTGTTTGGAAGAGGGCTTTTGGGGGCTTTTATGTAACACCCTTCGTTTAAAAATACGGGTTTTCAAAAAATTTCGCCTAACGCGTCAAAATAAAGCGAAAGAAACATTAAAAGTCCAAACCAATTAAAATCTGTTTGGTTTACTTATTCAACGGTGTTACTAATCGCATCATCAAAACAAGTTTAATAGAAACCCGTCGGCTGCCCAACACAAAACAACCGACTACATAATAATCCAACTCCATTAAAGACAAACATAAACAATTGTCTATAAAAGTTCAGCATCTATGGGTAGCTAAGGACTTCATCATGCATTCTACCCATTCCTCACTCATCTTCATCAACAACCTCAGCTACGCTAAACCTGAGGGAGCAACACATTTCAAAACACAAGTGTTAGCTAACGAATTAGCTAAGTAAGATAACACTTAGGTTATAAAACATATGTCCATTTCAAAAATCATGGATTTAAATACTTCATTAAGGCACAACACACATCAAACATACCACGTCATCAACATAACATATTAGGATGAACCACCCTAAATGTGTCTATCCTGCTTTACTTCATTACACACATATAACCACATAACTGCTTTCTACATTAACTGCTTTGCTACGTTTTAACTGCTTTACTACATTTTAACTGCGTCAATGTGCAACATAAGTTACACCCGACTAAATGACAACCATTCAGTTGAACATCAAACGGCGTTAAGGAATGGCAAGCCAATCCCCGAGTAATCCGTATGTACAAGACAAATGAGGGCGGGTCAGACCCCTCGTATTACTCAACTGCATCTCAATGACCATGTTGCAAGGAGCCACCCAAGCAACCTACGTCAACGCACTTAGCCGGGCTAGGGCAAGTACGGGTTAAGCTTAACACTTTCCTGCATCAAAGTTTTACGAGCTCGAAACTCCATCATTTAGTTTAGGTGACTACATTACCTAAACATTTACTACGTTAACTGCTTTACTACATTTTAACTGCGTCAATGTGCAACATAAGTTACACCCGACTAAATGACAACCATTCAGTTGAACATCAAACGGCGTTAAGGAATGGCAAGCCAATCCCCGAGTAATCCGTATGTACAAGACAAATGAGGGCGGGTCAGACCCCTCGTATTACTCAACTGCATCTCAATGACCATGTTGCAAGGAGCCACCCAAGCAACCTACGTCAACGCACTTAGCCGGGCTAGGGCAAGTACGGGTTAAGCTTAACACTTTCCTGCATCAAAGTTTTACGAGCTCGAAACTCCATCATTTAGTTTAGGTGACTACATTACCTAAACATTTACTACGTTTTAACTGCTTTACTACATTTTAACTGCGTCAATGTGCAACATAAGTTACACCCGACTAAATGACAACCATTCAGTTGAACATCAAACGGCGTTAAGGAATGGCAAGCCAATCCCCGAGTAATCCGTATGTACAAGACAAATGAGGGCGGGTCAGACCCCTCGTATTACTCAACTGCATCTCAATGACCATGTTGCAAGGAGCCACCCAAGCAACCTACGTCAACGCACTTAGCCGGGCTAGGGCAAGTACGGGTTAAGCTTAACACTTTCCTGCATCAAAGTTTTACGAGCTCGAAACTCCATCATTTAGTTTAGGTGACTACATTACCTAAACATTTACTACGTTAACTGCTTTTACGTTTTGGGCCCTTAAATGTGCACGTGTCATGGCAACTTAGCAAGTCTAGTGAACTAGATGAGCAAGCCATACAAACATGCACAACATCAATCAATAACAACATATACTACATCTCATAACATCACAAGTTACTGCATATCATATCACTACATTATACTACATACATAGCACTACATCCTACGTCATATCATAACATGCACTACAATACATATCATGAGGGATTGCATTTCAGGTCTCAAAGGTCAACTACATAACCCATATCACCTCCCGTGTAACCCATATACCCATAAACAACATAAGTTACCAATTGGGAAGTTATAATTATGAAACCATCGTTTGTTGAACCCTCAGCGCGTCAAAAGTAGTGTATCTTACCTCAAAGAAGCGCACGACAATAGGCAACTACGTTATCGTGCAAGCAACTAGTCTCGTCTACCTATATTTAGTAAACGACCATTAGACACGCTAATACTCACGTTATTAAAGTCATATCTCAGACCACAACACCTACAAACAAGACCCATGACAACGACTACGCATTGGAGGTTCAAGAATTAAACTCATTTCCAAAACTGACCCGCAACATACCACGTTGCGCCGCAACTTATCTTTCTGTATTACAGTTGCGCCACACATACATGTTGTGCGCAACAGTTCAAAGGTTGCGCCGCAACATACTATGTTGTGCTGCAACTTATGTTTCTGGAAAACTGTTGCGCCGCAACATACTATGTTGTGCTGCAACTTATGTTTCTGGAAAACTGGTTGCGCCGCAACTTATCTTTCTGTATTACAGTTGCGCCGCAACATACTATGTTGTGCTGCAACTTATGTTCTGGAAAACTAGTTGCGCCGCAACATACTATGTTGTGCTGCAACTTATGTTTCTGGAAAACTGGTTGCGCCGCAACTAACCCCGATTCTGCACAACTTCGATCGATTACACCCCAAACCAGATCCAAACGACTCCAAATCAAATACATGACTTTCATACATCAAAATCCTTCATTTTCAAACCATTATAATGCAACAAACTCCTTTATTAAACAACACATGATTTGCATCATTAAAACAAACGTTATTTCGACATCAATTGGCCCTCCAATGGTCTAGATCTGATTTCTAATGACTCGTGTGATCAAAAAGACACAAAATCAAAATCAATATACCTCTATTACCTGAAGATCACAATGGGGATGCAAAATATTCGATCAATCACTCCTAAATCACACGTTTGAAGGATTTTCGGCTTAGAATTTTGATAGGGGATCAAAGGGGTGGCTAGGGCTTGAGAGAAAAGTGATAATATCAGTAAAAAGAAACTAATGACTCCCTCAAAGACCCTAATCCCGTTTTTGACTTTCACACCATGACAAAATTGGTCCCTAAGCTTCATAAAGTCATATTTCTTGCCCAAAACACCTCTATGGACTATATACAACTCATTAAACTCTTTGAACACCTCAAAAAGGCATTTAACTACATCTTAACCACATTACTACGTCAATCAATACTACATTCAAGCATAAAATCTATCAAAGACTTAACGGCACAATATGTTGACTTAACGACTCTAGTCAACCGTTAAATAAAAGGATTGAGATGTTACAATTACCTCCCCCTTAAGAGGATTCCGTCCCCGGAATCTCATCAGAAAAGAACAACTCCGGATACCTCTCCTTCATTACCGACTCGGTTTCCCAAGTGAGACTTTCTCCATAGTTGTGCTTCCACTTGATCAACACAAGGTCAATCATCTTCCTGCGTAGCTTCTTTTGCTTCCTTCCAAGTATCGCTATCGGTTCCTCAATCATCCTTTTACTTGGATCAATGCTCACATCTTCGATAGGAATCACACTTGACTCCTCGGCTAAACATTTCCTCAAATAGGATACATGAAATGTGTTGTGAATTCCATCCAATTCTGGAGGTAATTCCAACTGATAAGCTACATCTTTAATACGCTTCAGAACTTTAAATGGTCCAATAAATCTTGGACTCAACTTACCTTTCTTTCCAAAGCGAATGACTCCTTTCCATGGGGATACTTTCAGCATCACCATGTCACCAACTTCAAACCCAACCGGCCTTCTTTTCTTGTCGACATAAGTTTTCTGTCTTTCTCTTGCCACACGAAGAGCTTCTTTAGCAATATTAACTTTCTCCGCTGTGAAATCTATAATTTCAGGACCTGTAATTTGCTTTTCACCGGGCTCCATCCAACAACTTGGAGTCCTACACCTTCTACCATACAACATTTCAAATGGCGGCATTCCAATGTTTGCATGGTAGCTATTATTATAAGCAAACTCAATCAACTTCAAATGATCGTCCCATGCTCCACCATACTCCAATACACAAGCCCTCAACATATCCTCCAATGTTTGTATCGTCCTCTCACTTTGCCCATCGGTTTGAGGATGATAGGCGGTGCTCAAATTTACTCTAGTACCCAAAGCTTTTTGGAGACCTTTCTAAAAGCTAGATACAAACCTCGTGTCTCGATCCGAAACGATAGATAATGGAACACCATGCATTGAGATAACTTCATCTATATACATCTTTGCCATCTTGGTCAATGGCACATCTTGGCGCGTTGCCAAGAAATGAGCACTCTTCGTCAATCTATCCACAATAACCCAAACCATATCATTACCCTTTGGAGTTCTAGGTAACTTGGTCACAAAATCCATAGTTATATGACCCCATTTCCATTCGGGAATCTCCAATTGATGCAACATTCCATATGGCTTTTTGTGATCTGCTTTAACCCGTGCACAAGTCAAGCATCTTTCCACAAAATGTGCTACCTCTCCTTTAATATTAGGCCACCAATATATGGGTTTCAAATCTGCATACATCTTTGTAGCACCGGGATGAACTGAATACCTTGACCTATGAGCTTCTTCAAGTATGTTCTCGGTTACCTTCAAGTAATGGCACCCAAATTCGACCCTTATATGTCCGAAATCCACGGCTGTTCGTCTCCATCACTAATCTGTTCTTCTTTCCAATACCTTCTTTATCAATGTTATCCTTCATCAAAGCCTTAACTTGAGCCTCCTTGATACGGTCAAGTAATCCCGACTTTGCTTGTACAACCATACTCATTAATCTACATGAAAAATTCTGCACTTTCCTACTTAGTGCATCAGCCACTACATTGGCTTTACCGGGATGGTATTTGATTTCACAATCATAGTCTTTCAACAGTTCCATCCATCTCCTTTGTCTCACATTCATTTATTTCTGAGTAAAAACATATTGTAAACTTTTATGGTCGGTGTACAAGGTACACTTGGTGCCGTACAAATAGTGTCTCCATAACTTCAAAGCAAACACCACCGCCGCTAACTCTAGATTATGAGTCGGGTAGTTCTTTTCATGTGGCTTCAATTGACGTGAAGCATAGGCGATAACCTTATCCCTCTGCATAAGAACACAACCCAAACCCGTAATGGAAGCATCACTATAAACAACAAGATCATCCGTACCTTCGGGTAAGGCAAGGATAGGAGCTTCACATAACTTCGTCTTCAATGTTTGAAATGCCTTCTCTTGAGCTTCCGACCACACAAACTTCACTCCTTTCTTCGTCAATTCGGCCATTGGCTTAGCTATACGAGAAAAATCTTGTATAAACCTTCGATAATAGCCTGCTAAACCAAGGAAACTCTTGATCTCCGTGGGAGTCTTTGGCTGCTCCCACTTAGAAACAGCTTTGATCTTTGAGGGATCAACTTTAATTCCTTCGGAAGAAATGACATGTCCAAGAAACTGAACTTCTCTAAGCCAAAACTCACATTTAGAGAACTTTGCATATAGCTTCTTTTCTCTAAGGACTTCAAGGACAGCCCTTAAGTGTTCTCGATGCTCGGCTTCGAACTTAGAATAAATCAGAATGTCATCTATGAAGACAATCACAAAATGATCTAAGAATGGACGACAAACACGATTCATAAGATCCATAAAAGCAGCTGGAGCATTTGTCAAACCAAAAGGCATGACCAAGAATTCATAATGTCCATATCGTGTACGAAAAGCTGTTTTCGCAACATCCTCCTTGTTAACCTTCAATTGGTGATAGCCGGACCGCAAATCTATCTTAGAAAAGTATGAAGCACCCTGTAGTTGATCAAAAAGATCATCAATACGCGGAAGAGGATACTTGTTCTTAACCGTTCGTTTATTCAACTCACGGTAGTCTATACACATGCGCATTGAACCATCATGAGTAGTCTTGCAAGTGGGACACCACATGCCACTCTTCTTCTTGTCTTTACCTCCATTCGAGGTAGAACCACCTTTGAACTTCTTATTAGAACCTGAAGACCAATTAGATCTTCTCTTGAATCCCGACTTCTTGTCATCGACTTTCTCAACAACTTTTTCAGATTTGAGGTCATCATCTAACCTCTTAGACTCCTTAATAGCTGCAGACAGGGTAGTGTGCTGCCTACATAGACCACGATAACTAACCGGGAGACCATCACAATATGCCTCAATCTGGTCCACCTCCCTACGGACCATATGTCCTACAAACTTAAGTTTCTCCATAAATGAATGGGCATACTCCGTTATGACACCGGGCTTAGCAATCAAAGCCCTAAACTCCTTCTCAATCAGCCTCAACTCCCGAGTTCCAACATACTCCTCCAAGAATTTCTCCTTAAAAGTACCCCAAGGCATTACAGCTAGCACCTCAAGAGCTATGGAAACTGTAGTAGCCCTCCACCAATTACGGGCATTCTTTTTCAACATACGAGTTGCACACAAAACTTTCATGTCATCAGGACAATAACATGAAGCAAAGACCACCTCAATCTCTTCTAACCACTCCATGGCACCCACTGCATTCTGAGTACCATCAAAGTCTTTAGCACCACATTTCTGAAAACTCTCACACTTAAAGTTGTTAGCACGAGTGTTAACCATGTTGTCTACAATGCAATGACGACAGTTAGTAAGAGTTAAAGTGAGGACAAGGAGATTAAGGCTACACGACATCTACACAAGCTGCATATAAAACCACAAACAAGCCTTAACCTACACTCTCACTCAATCCCAACCCGTCCTAATGTACTTCATCTCAAAGCTAGGCACACCTACATAATCCTAACTTATCCTTCATCGGTTTAAGTCCAAAATCCTACGGTCATGGTCGAACTTTGGTTCACTTAAACCATTTCTCTGATACCAACTTGTAACACCCTTCGTTTAAAAATACGGGTTTCCAAAAAATTTCGCCTAACGGCGTCAAAATAAAGCGGAAGAAACATTAATAGTCCAAACCAATTAAATTCTATTTGGTTTACTTATTCAACGGCGTTACTAATCGCATCATCAAAACAAGTTTAATAGAAACCCGTCGGCTGCCCAACACAAAACAACCGACTACATAATAATCCAACTCCATTAAAGACAAACATAAACAAATGTCTATAAAAGTTCAGCATCTATGGGTAGCTAAGGACTTCATCATGCATTCTACCCATTCCTCACTCATCTTCATCAACAACCTCAGCTACGCTAAACCTGAGGGAGCAACACATTTCAAAACACAAGTGTTAGCTAACGAATTAGCTAAGTAAGATAACACTTAGGTTATAAAACATATGTCCATTTCAAAAATCATGGATTTAAATACTTCATTAAGGCACAACACACATCAAACATACCACGTCATCAACATAACATATTAGGATGAACCACCCTAAATGTGCCTATCCTGCTTTACTTCATTACACACATATAACCACATAACTGCTTTCTACATTAACTGCTTTGCTACGTTTTAACTGCTTTACTACATTTTAACTGCGTCAATGTGCAACATAAGTTACACCCGACTAGATGACAACCATTCAGTTGAACATCAAACGTCGTTAAGGAATGGCAAGCCAATCCCCGAGTAATCCGTATGTACAAGACAAATGTAGACGGGTCAGACCCTCGTATTACTCAACTGCATCTCAATGACCATGTTGCAAGGAGCCACCCAAGCAACCTACGTCAACGCACTTAGCCGGGCTAGGGCAAGTACGGGTTAAGCTTAATACTTTCCTGCATCAAAGTTTTACGAGCTCGAAACTCCATCATTTAGTTTAGGTGACTACATTACCTAAACATTTACTACGTTAACTGCTTTTACGTTTTGGGCCCTTAAATGTGCACGTGTCATGGCAACTTAGCAAGTCTAGTGAACTAGATGAGCAAGCCATACAAACATGCACAACATCAATCAATAACAACATATACTGCATCTCATAACATCACAAGTTACTGCATATCATATCACTACATTATACTACATACATAGCACTACATCCTACGTCATATCATAACATGCACTACAATACATATCATGAGGGACTGCATTTCAGGTCTCAAAGGTCAACTACATAACCCATATCACCTCCCGTATAACCCATATACCCATAAACAACGTAAGTTACCAATTGGGAAGTTATAATTATGAAACCATCGTTTGTTGAACCCTCAGCGTGTCAAAAGTAGTGTATCTTACCTCAAAGAAACGCACGACAATAGGCAACTACGTTATCGTGCAAGCAACTAGTCTCGTCTACCTATATTTAGTAAACGACCATTAGACACGCTAATACTCACGTTATTAAAGTCATATCTCAGACCACAACACCTACAAACAAGACCCACGACAACGACTACGCATTGGAGGTTCAAGAATTAAACTCATTTCCAAAACTGACCCTGTTGCGCCGCAACTAGCCCCGATTCTGCACAACTTCGATCGATTACATCCCAAACCAGATACATACGACTCCAAATCAAATACATGACTTTCATACATCAAAATCCTTCATTTTCAAACCATTATAATGCAACAAACTCCTTTATTAAACCACACATGATTTGCATCATTAAAACAAACGTTATTTCGACATCAATTGACCCTCCAATGGTCTAGATCTGATTTCTAATGACTCATGTGATCAAAAAGACACAAAATCAAAATCAATATACCTCTATTACCTGAAGATCACAATGGGGATGCAAAATACTCGATCAATCACTCCTAAATCACACGTTTGAAGGATTTTCGGCTTAGAATTTTGATAGGGGATCAAAGGGGTGGCTAGGGCTTGAGAGAAAAGTGATAATATCAGTAAAAAGAAACTAATGACTCCCTCAAAGACCCTAATCCCGTTTTTGACTTTCACACCATGACAAAATTGGTCCCTAAGCTTCATAAAGTCATATTTCTTGCCCAAAACACCTCTATAGACTATATACAACTCATTAAACTCTTTGAACACCTCAAAAGGCATTTAACTACATCTTAACCACATTACTACGTCAATCAATACTACATTCAAGCATAAAATCTATCAAAGACTTAACTGCACAATATGTTGACTTAACGACTCTAGTCAACCGTTAAATAAAAGAATTAGGATGTTACATTTTAAGAGCTTAAAATCCCCGAGCATTTATAAAGAAGCTCCATTTAAAACGGTAGCCCTGTTTGGATATACAATTTAAATCAAAAGCCCCAGCCCCAAAAAGCTCCTAAAAGCCCCGAAAGGTCTTTAAAATAAAAGCTGGTGGAAGAAGGGTTGAAATAGAAGCCCCAGCTCTTAACCCCATTTCTAAGTTCTAGCTCCAAGCCCCTGACCATAGCCCCAGCTCGAAGCTTTTGTGACAAACATACCCACTATATATTTGAACAGTAAAATATTTACATATGATGCTATATTGCTATGGCGGATATGTCATTTTTTTTTCTGTGGGGTGAGAAAGAGTAAAATTTACAGATAGATTGAGAAAGTGTAAAGGGGGTAAGGCCTGTGCCAACGCTCCGTCTTAGAGCTCGGCATGGCATTGTTCGACTCTTCCTGGGTTGGCAGCGACTCATCTTGGAGCTCATCCTTCTTCGCTCTTCCTCCCATCGCCGAGTGAGGAAGAGCCATGCGGGCCCGGTTTCAACGTAAACTAAAAAAAAAAACCTTTTTGGTTTAAATAATATTTATTTTTTTGGTGAGAAAGAGATGAGGAAGAGGTAGGGTTGGTAGTGAGGAAGAGGGAGAAAGAGCTTCAGGGTTGGCAGAGGCCTAATAATGCTAACATAGTATTTTACTTTTTAATTTAGGGGTAATTTTATTTAGGGTTAAGTGCATGGGAATGTAACTAACTATGGCCGAAAAATTATTGTGTGCATGAACTTACAAAACCTCTATTGTATGCATGAACCCTGCTAAATTTCTATTGTATCACGAAACCGGGTAAAGGCTTATGTGGGCCGGTTAAGTGCATGAAAATGTAATAAACTATGCCCAAAAAGTTATTGTGTGCATGAACTTACAAAACCTCTATTATATGTAAGGAACTATGATAAATATTTATTGTATCAAGATATTTACAATTTCCACTTTTTTCTTTTTTTCATCTCCCACATATATAGATAAAATAAATAAAATCAAAGAGAAGAAGAAAAAGCAAAAGACAGTAACAGTGGACGACCAACATCTCCCGGCGGCGGGGTGTAAAAGGAATTACTTGTTTGTGGGTTTCATGATGAAATACAGAAAAAGGAATATGTGCGGTGGTTTGACATCGTTTTTCATCAGTGATTGTGTTTGTTTTTCATTTATTTGGCATCATCATCATCAAGATATAGAGATCCGTTTTTTTTTCCAATTCTTATGGTTCTAAATTCTGATGAATGTGTGTAGTTAGAACTAGTTTTTTGACCCCGGGCATTGCCCCGGGGGGACGTTTCCCGGGATCGATACTGCGTCATGCAAGCATTTATACATACAACAGTACCTAAAAGTTTGGACACTTAAAATTTACTATAAGGGGTAGAAACTAAAAAAATTGGTGGCAAAAACCAAGAGTTTAGTTAGAAACCTTAAAATAAGAGATAGAAAGTAAAGAAAAAAAAAGATTTGATGATTAAAGTTAGAAACCCAAAGTTAATTGATAAAAATTAAAAACTTTAAAACTAAACTATAATTAAGTTTGTATACAAAAAGTTAGACTAAAGTTAAAAACCAATAAGTTAAGTGGTACAAATAAGTTAAAAGCGTTAAAATAAGAGATAGAAAGTAGAAAAAAAAATAAAAAAATTGATGATTAAAGTTAAGTGGTAAAAATAAGAAACTCTAAAAATATACAATCGTAAAAGAAAAAAAAACTGCAGAAAATGACAAATAAGAATAAGACAAAATTGCTGACGTCATGCTGACGTCAGCAGGTAGCTAAGAATTTACAAGGGTTACCGGCTAAGGGAATAGCAGGTTAATCGTGTATTCTATAATGTTTCTGATTTTGTTCATGCATACAATAGAGGTTCTGTAAGTTCATGCATACAATAACTTTTCGGCCATAGTTGCTTACATTTCCGTGCACTTAACCCTTTTATTTAAGGGTCCTCAAAGTAATAGGACGTTTTTTGGGAAGTGATCTATACCCCCATCGACCGAATATGATATAATGGTATTTTTTGGGAAGTGATCTATACCCCATCGACCGAATCAGGATTTGAAAGTTCATTACATTACATCTTTACATAACATAGACATTTTGGCATTTTATAATTAAGAGCTATAATATAACCTATAATAGATTAAACTTATAGGAGTAATTAAATAAGGTAATTATATGAGTGGGGAAGTCTGACTACATGTTTGTGGAAAGTATTGTTATTCGCGTAATAACACACATAGTCTGGTCCTATAATTCGAATAGGATCAAAAATGGTTTATATCCATTCTTTTGTCACTTTTTTGTCTTCCAGTAAACAAATAAAAAATACATTTAAAAAGATTATTGAAAATTAAAATAGGATTCAATTGAGCAACCCGAAATTGGCTGCCTATCGTTCTAGTGGAAGATCACCATGACCAACACAAATCATGCCTTCTAGCTACAGTGCCATTAGAAAATTTAAATACAACGAACTAGTCGTTTGTGACATCGATACAAATGTAACCCAATAAACACACATATGGTTTGGAAGAGGGCTTTTGGGGCTTTTAGGAACTTAAAAGCACCGAGCTTTTAAAATAAAGCCCTTTTTAAAGCCCTGTTTGGATATGCATTTGAATCAAAAGCCCTAGCCCCAAAAACCTCTTAAAAGTCCCGAAATGTCTTTAAAATAAAAGCTTCTGGAAGAAGGGTTGAAATAGAAGCCTCAGCTCCTACCCTCATTTCCAAACTCCAGCTCCAAGCCCCTAACCACAGCCTCAACTCGAAGTTTTTGTGCCCCAGCCCCATATACGATACATTCATATATGGGGGAAGTGAAGGTGGTGCTGTTAAGCACCTAAGTTGGGTGAAATCCCTCTCGCATGTTAATTTTTTAATCCATAAAAAACATGACGGTCTATTATTTATTCATTCACTATAAGAAAAATTGCTTTTTATGAGGACAGATGTCCTCACAACAAGTTCAAATATCCTCACAATAAGTGGCTAGTGAGGAAATGTCCTCACAATAGGGTTCGTCACTGAAGCCCCGTCACAATAGGTAACTGGTGAGGAGATATGTGGGATATTGTGAGGACATTGACCAGGAAAAAGAAAAAAGGAAAAGAAATGGAAAATAACTATTTGTGACGACAGTCCTTTCAAAAAATAAAATAATTTTATTTTCAAAAAACTTATTTAATTATGTCAAAATATATATTCTTTGTATAAGAAAAGTATAAATTAAAATATACATCGTATATTGCTACAGTAAATACGGAGGTTGGCGAGAACTGTCCTCACCAAAAGTGGATACATGTTGTGTGGACTGTTCTCACAATAAGTTAATTTAGGTTTTGTTTAAATATAAAATTATGTCCTCACAATAAACTTTAGCAAGAACAGTTCTCACAATGGTTTAAAAATTTTTGGCAGGAATCTGCTGTATATGCAGCTTTCCGCCCAGAATTTTTCCGGGTCATCAACCTGTTTTCTCTCCAGAATCTTACCAGATTTTCATCAACCAACATCAACAACAACAATGTCATCAAACTACTACAAATACCATTAATATTGTCTACTTAACAACATATCCGCACAATAGTTGAACATAAAGTTTTAACGACAAATTCAACTAAGATGAGTATATATATGTATATATTCTTAGCAAACATCATCCATCTTCTTCACATTTGGTGGTTTTGTTGCTAAACATAAATTCTAAAATATAAGAAATATGAAAAATCTCGCAAGGACAGTCCTCACAAAAGGTTACCCGGTTTTTTTTTTGTATGGAGGGAAATTGAAATTTTTAAAAGATACACAAAAAGAAATTATTTTTTTACTGAAAAAGCTATTGTGAGGACAGTCTTCTCAATATATTAAACCGGGAATTTTAATATATTTGGTGGGAATTGAAAATTTTGAAAGAAATATAAAATACGTATAAATATAAATATAAATTTGTATATTTAGATATTTCAGTTTAACTATATATATAATAAAAGTTATTGTGAGAACAGTTCTCACTATATGTCTAGTCAACAAAAGTCCCACTATTTTTTTTTCTTTTTGACTTTGACTCTATAAAGAAAATCAAAAATAAAATCAAAAATAAGGTTTCGGGAGGAGAGTCCTCACAAAACGTCCGGTCAAACTAAAAATTCAACACAATTAAATATTTTTGTCTTTTAGTGCCTTTTAGTGAGGACATTATGTCCTCACAAAAATTTTTTGTCACAAAAGGCATTTATTTATTGTCATATTATACATTATAGATTAAAAAATTATATGTGAGAGGGATTTCACCCAACTTAGATGTGTGACAACACCACTTTCACTTTTCCATTCATATATATATATACGTTTTATTAGATAAAAAAAAAGACACCTCAATAAACATATTTCAACATACAAATTGATAAAACGTTCAAAATAGTGTTTTTTTTACAAATTACAATTACAATTCAATCAAATTCATCACCTGCAACAATAATATATATAATATATCTGAAACCTTAAAACTTACATGTTTTTGAAATACATATCATACAAATCATGAGGCTGAATATTATATAAGCTAAACTATATGCCTGCTAAAGTGCAGGCAAGAAATAACGAATTGAACTTATGACTTTTAAAATAAAGATATCATGAAAGAACATCAAACGGTTGAGCTTCTCGAGCAACTTTGATGAAAACGTCCTCAAGAGTAGTGTCTGCAAGCCCCCATGCCTGAACAGTGAACCTGCTTTTAGCGTACTCAACTGCCCGAAAAACATCTGCTATTTTAATGCCTTCTTTTGGAAACTCAAATTTTTGTGTTCCGGATATTTGATATATCTTGTTAGCATTTGGTGAGAGACCCTTTGCTAGGTTTTCTACATCAGTCTCGTGATCTGAGGATGTTGTCATTGTGAACACGTATGAACCACCGTATCTACCCTTTAACTGAAAAATAGAGATAGTAAGCTACGATCGATGATAAAACATTCAAACATCACTAACATGGTCACATATTTTAATTTGCCGGCGTCAGGCGGGGTTGGATATCTGTCACACCCCGTTGTAGCGGAAATACAGGGTTAACAAAGAATTGCATACTAATCAGAAGGTTAATAGAGATTACATCCATTTATACCAATACAAGTCAATACAAGTACAATCGTTCAAAGTGTGGACCCCAAAATACGGATACATGTCATCCTCTTTTGGAACTGGGCCCACAGAATACAAGTTCAATAAATTGGACAGTCAAATACAATTAAAGCCAAAAGCATGAGAGTCCTCAATGTCTGATGCTAATTGTACGTCCAAAGTCAAAAGATTGGCCCTATAATGCCAAAGACGATTCCAAGGCTTACAGATGATCACCTGAAAAGCATGAAATTTGAGAGGATCAACTATCGAAATAGTTGGTGAGTTTACAGTGTGTTTGACTAAAAGATCAATCGTCGTTAGTTGTAGTTATTTAATACATGACGGTCCAGACCGAAGTCCGACCCTGTTACGAAGACAAGACGGTTCAGACCGAAGTCTAACCTAAATAATATGACAAGACGGTTCAGACCGAAGTCTAACCTAATAATATGACAAGACGGTTCAGACCGAAGTCTAACCTAAATAATATGACAAGACGGTTCAGACCGAAGTCTAACCTAAATAATATGACAAGACGGTTCAGACCGAAGTCTAACCTAAATAATATGACAAGACGGTTCAGACCGAAGTCTAACCTAAATAATATGACAAGACGGTTCAGACCGAAGTCTAACCTAAATAATATGACAAGACGGTTCAGACCGAAGTCTAACCTAAATAATATGACAAGACGGTTCAGACCGAAGTCTAACCTAAATAATAACTACATGAGGGGGGATCATTTTAGTTTGTCAAAACACAAGGAACAGTTTAGTCAGCCGACAACATGGCAAGTCAAAACATATAGATCGATTTTCATAAGACATGTATACACATTTTTAGACAGCCGTCTCATGGCAAATATAAGACAAATGATTTCATTTACCAAATCTCATGGCGTAGACAAAGACAAATCATTTACAAAGTAGTCGTGTATACAGTACATGCTTTCAGGCCCAAAATAAAGGAAAAAGGGCGCCATAAACTCACCTTAGCAGTCTACGAGCTAAAGTATGAGCAGTCCGAGAATAAGAGCAGTCTAGTCTCCACGTCTATCCAAAACCTAGGATAAGAGTACCAATGGTGAGGATCAAATCTCACGACGACAAGTATCCTACGTACCACTACTTAGCTATCCATCCTAGAATGCCTTTATCGAGAATGTGATTTAAACTTTCATTTTATCGAACTTTTATTGGTAATATCAATGACATAGTCATTATAAGGTAATCTAAGGTACCATTCGATATTCACCAAGTTCAAACGTTCAAGTTGTCAAAACTAGAAACGTCAAAATTTACAGTAGTATTTCACTGCGCCGCAGTGAGCCAGAACCATGCTCACTGCGCCGCAGTGGGCTAAATCGAACCAGGGACCAGTACTATGGCACTGCGCCGCAGTGGGCCATTGCCAAGCTCACTGCGCCGCAGTGAGCTAAAAATGCACAAAACCAGCCCTAGCCACTGCGCCGCAGTGGGACTAAGCCCATGCCACTGCGCCGCAGTGGCCTCATTCTGCAGCCAGCACCAGCAGGTGCAAAATATGTAGGCAAGCCAAACCGTTTTTCGACTCAATTCCTTTCATTATAACAAGTTTAAATATGTTCAATAGACTCGGAAACATACCATTTCGCCAATCATTTCACCATTTCAATCATTTAGACCTCAAAACCTAATTCTAAGTCAAAACCTAATTCTAAGTCAAAACCTAATTAGGTTAACCAAACCAAAACTCATTTCATTTCCATGGCTATCTAATTCATTTAGAAATACTGAAATTAAACTTGAAATGGAAATTAAATCAAACCAAAAGTTTGAAGAAGAAAGTTACTTACCAAAATGGTGTTCTTGAGAAAAATGAAGAAGATGATGATTCCTTGGATTTATCCTTGCCAAAACAAATTTTGATGATGGTGAGGTTGAGATTGAAATCTAGTTTTTAAGTTTGTGAATTGTGTGTGTGTGTTGTGTTGTGTATGTCGACCAACAAAAGAAAGAAGGAGGGAAAAAGAGGCAGGGGGGTTTGGTGTTCATTCCCCTGCCACAAATCTTAAAACCAGCCCACGTGGCCTTAAAATGAGATATTTTGGTACCTTTAATTCGGTAAAATGCTTACGATTAAATACCGTTTGACCTAAAAGTCAAAATGTAAAGTGAAGGTATTTTCCCTCGTGTCATTTTAATTAAGACAAGTCAATAAAGTTTCGTCAAAGTGAACTTTATAATATTAAGTCTAGACAGTCTAATTATTTTGTTCAAGACATAACCTTTAAATATTAATTTAAAGTTATTTTAAAGACTCGGCATTCGTCTAGATAGCTAATAGTCTACGTCATCAAGATACGTCTAAATTGACTAAGTCAAAAGTCCAAAAGTCTAATAAGTTCCACGTCAAATGACTGTCTAATCGAGATTAGGACTAACCCGGTGTAAATTAATTACGAGTTGTCACAGCATCCCCGACTTCTAAGGATTTCGTCCCGAAATCAAGTCTTGCTCAGTAAAAAGATGAGGGTAGTTATTCCTCATAAAGTCTTCACGTTCCCAAGTCAAGTCGGGACCATGTTTTGAGTTCCAACGAACTTTGACCAATTTGATACGACTACGTCTAAGTTGTTTGAGCTGTTGGTCTAAAATTTCAACAGGTTCTTCAACGAATTGAAGAGAGTCAGTCACTTGCAGCTCTTCGACAGGTACGACTAAAGTCTCATCAGTCAGACATTTCTTAAGATTCGAAATGTGAAATGTGTGATGAACGTGTTCTAGCTCCTTAGGTAAATCGAGCTTGTAAGCCACGGAACCAATTCTTTGAACAATTTCGAATGGTCCGATAAAACGAGGACTAAGTTTCCCTCGTACGCCAAAACGTGCAGTGCCTTTCCAAGGTGACACTTTCAACATGACTTTGTCTCCCACTTGAAACTCAAGTGGTTTCCGTCTACGGTCGGCATAGCTCTTTTGACGATCTTGAGCCGCCTTCAGCCGTGCCCTAATTTCGACAATTTGATCAGTAGTCTTCTGAACTAGTCCATATTTAAATAAACGACGTTCTCCAGCATCAAGCCAACAGACAGGAGATCTACACTTTCGTCCATATAAAGCCTCATAAGGCGCGCATTTGATGCTAGTGTGATAGCTGTTGTTATATGAAAATTCAGCTAACGGCAAAAAGGTATCCCAACTACCTTTGAAGTCAATGACACATGCCCGAAGCATGTCCTCTAAAGTCTGGATGGTACGTTCACTTTGTCCGTCAGTCTGGGGATGGTAAGCCGTACTCAGGTGCAATTGAGTGCCTAGGGCGTCTTGAAAATATCGCCATGATTGTGAAGTGAAACGACCATCACGGTCAGAGATAATAGACAAAGGAACGCCATGAAGAGATACAATCTTTCAATGTATATTTGAGACAATTTCCTTATCTTCCAGTTCTCCCGAATTGGAATGAAATGAGCAGACTTCGTCAATCGATCGACAATGACCCAAATAGTATCATATCCTTTCAGGGTTCGAGGTAACTTCGTAATGAAGTCCATAGTAATCTGTTCCCATTTCCAGTCAGGAATTTGGGGTTGTTGGAGTAGTCCAGAAGGCTTTTGGTGTTCCGCCTTGACCATTGAACAATTTAGACACTTCGAGACATAAGTGGCGATATCTCTTTTCATACCAGGCCACCAATAAAAGTCCTTCAGTCCATGGTACATTTTGTCAGCGCCAGGATGGATTGAATACCTAGATCGATGACTTTCGTTCATTAAAAGTTCTCTAAGTCCATTATATTTGGGAATCCACACTCTGCCCTTAACATGTCGGATTCCATCGCCATCCAATTCAAACAAACGCTCAGCATTCCACAAGGCCTCTTTCTCGATTCGCCCTGGCCGTAGGGCTTCGTTTTGATCGTCTAAAACTCTATCCCTTAATGACGAGCCAAGATAAGAACTTGCTCTTGTTATGACAGATAGTGAAATTCTATCTTTTCGACTTAGCGCGTCAGCAACCACATTTGCTTTACCGGGATGATATTTGAGTTCACAGTCGTAGTCACTGAGTAGTTCTACCCATCGTCGTTGTCGCATATTCAGCATTTTCTGATCGAAGATATGCTGAAGGCTTTTGTGATCCGTGAATACAGTACACTTGGTACCATACAGATAATGTCTCCAAATTTTTAATGCAAAGACAACCGCTCCGAGTTCTAGATCGTGGGTTGTATAGTTCTTTTCGTGGATTTTTGAGCTGTCTAGAAGCGTAAGCAATGACCTTACCTTCCTGCATAAGTACACATCCCATGCCCTGATGTGAGGCGTCACAGTATACCACGAAATTTTCAATGCCATTCGGTAGCGCTAGGATAGGAGCATTACACAGCCTGTCCTTTAACGTCTGAAATGCCTTTTCTTGGGCATCCTGCCAAATAAACTCCTTAGTCTTCTGAGTTAATAAAGTCAGAGGTTGAGCAACCTTAGAGAAATTCTCAATGAATCTCCTGTAATAGCCAGCCAGTCCAAGAAATTGACGAATTTCTGTTGGAGTCTTAGGGGCTTCCCACTTCTTTATTGCTTCAACCTTAGATGGATCTACGTGGATCCCATCCCCGTTCACTACATGACCCAAGAAGTGTACTTCCCTAATCCAGAATTCACATTTTGAGAATTTCGCGTACAACTTCTGATCCTTGAGCATTTGCAGAATGGTTCTCAGATGACCTTCATGTTCGTCTTTATTCCTTGAGTATATCAGTATGTCGTCAATGAATACAATGACAAACTTGTCCAGATACGGTCGACATACTCGATTCATTAAGTCCATAAACACAGCAGGTGCATTGGTTAAGCCAAACGGCATAACCAAAAACTCATAATGTCCGTAACGAGTTCTGAAGGCTGTTTTAGGAATGTCCGTCTCTCTGACTCTGAGTTGATGATACCCAGATCTGAGATCAATCTTGGAAAAGTGTGATGCACCTTCCAGTTGGTCAAACAAGTCGTCAATACGAGGCAAAGGGTACCTGTTCTTGACAGTCAACTTGTTCAATTCTCTATAATCTATACACATCGCATAGAGCCGTCCTTCTTTTTGACAAATAGAATCGGAGCTCCCCAAGGTGATGAACTTGGGCGAATTAGTCCTTTAGCTAACAACTCTTGAAGTTGTTCAGATAATTCTTGCATTTCTGACGGCGCAAGACGATAGGGTGCCTTGGCCACGGGTGCAGCTCCAGGGACTAAGTTAATTCCAAACTCAACTGGTCTGTGAGGTGGAAGTCCCGTCAAATCTTTAGGAAATACTTCTGGAAAATCTTTAACTACTGGGATGTCTTGAATGTCTTTACCCTTCGGCTTCCTTTCAACAACTAGTGCCAAGAAGGCAGGGTATTCTTTTTGTAAATATTTATTCGCCTTTATCGCCGATACTAAGATTAATTTCTTTCCTGCCTTGTCTCCTTGTACTTCTAGGGTTTCGTTATTCTGCAGAGGTATTCTAACAATCTTCTCATAACGATTAGTTGTACTTGTAACAACCCTACTTTTTAAATATCATATATGAGCTAGTTATGTTGCCGTTGATCTCGCAAGCCATAGTTATACTTAAAGCTAGTAGATAATGCCCCTAAATTAGCAATCTAAAGCTATTGTTCAATTCTAAATATGAATTATAAAGTACCATTGAACAAAAATTTGTTTATGATCAATCGGATTATCTAAATAATAATGTAAGTCTCACAAGTTGAGATAACCATCAAAAATCCTTATAATTGTCCAACAAATCAATCATCAAACCAATGTAAGTGAATATAATGTGAGAATTTAGATTTCCATCTCAAAGTATGTCTATAAACTAAAATGTACGTAAAAGTGCTTAAGTAACAATAAGAATGTATATATATGCTAAAATAAACACAAGTTTATAATCAAAGGCATATGTAACATATTAGAAACACACAAAAATGTATACATACAAGCATATATACATGACATATATACATATGCATATATTAGAATAAACATCAACTTATAACTACAAAATAACCCATTTAACCTTACAAAACATACATACACTTACATCTAACAAATATATATACATTATATATACAATTTAATTATAAAAAAAAAAAATGAAACAAGAAACCCTTCTTATGCCCTAAGGCCGGCCTCCCCCCCCTTCACACTACACACACACACAAATTCAAATACACACTCTTCATTCACTCCCTTGGAACTCTCCACTTTCTCTCAACTCTTCACTCTTCTCACACACTCTCTTTTCTCTCAAAACAAACTTCTCTTCTCCCTCCTTTCTTCTTCACACCTACGGCCAAAAACAAGGAAGAAAAAGGCAAGCTTAAATCAATATTAACACTTACTAATAATAAGGGTTTAAGTTAGTTTGATTAAGGGTTAATCCAAGGCATATTCAAGGGTTGTTCTAGGCTTAGATTCAAGGTGTTATTGGGGTTTGAAGGCCACAAAAATCTGCCCAAAATCTTCATCCAAAACCAAGTCCAAGAGGGTATAATCTTCATCCTTTTTACTAGATCTAATCTCGTTTTTGTTTATATTCAAAGGTTTTATCAAAACTCATACTTTCTTCTTGTTTTCTTTGTAATATACACTTAATGAGGGCAAAGTTGATAGGATCTTTCTTTCCATGCTCATGCATGTCGAATCTAATAAGAAAGATCCAAGGATTCAACAAGTTTAAGACCCAAAAGTGTGGTTATAGATTCGTAGCTTTTAAAGTAACTTTCTTGTTGATAGATCTATATGTTTTTGTATATTTTTGAAGAGTATATTCTGAGATTTTTCATATCAAGTTGATAGGATCTTTCTTTCCATGCTCATGCATGTCGAATCTAATAAGAAAGATCCAAGGATTCGACAAGTTTAAGACCCAAAAGTGTGGTTATAGATTCGTAGCTTTTAAAGTAACTTTCTTGTTGATAGATCTATATGTTTTTGTATATTTTTGAAGAGTATATTCTGAGATTTTTCATATAAAAGATGTTTTGTATTGTTGAAAGTTAGATCTATAAAAGTTGATAGTAAAAAGTGTTGATTCGAATGCATATATGCTAGATTTAAGAAAGTTGGATCTTTTGTTGGATTATGAGATGGATATGGACTTGTTATAAGTGAAAAATATGTTAATATGAATGTTAATATTCTGGAAAAATTGGTAAAATATCAAAGGTATAAAGATTTAATCAAAGCATGTTAAAATAAGCTAGAAATCACAAACCGAAAACACGCAAAAATGCATTTTGAGCACACACATGCACCATAATCTTATGACCAAGAAAATATGATAAACCTACTGGAAAAATGTTGGAATAAAAGCACAAAACTCAGATCTATTGGTCTATGACAACAATAAGCTCAAAAATCCACCTTTTCGGGTCAAATAATCACTAACCGAAAGCACTAAATTGCACATATCACACCACCACCACTCCCACGATTTTGGACACCAAAATATGATGAACTTTCTGGAAATAATGAAACAAGAATGAAATCCATTTTGAAGCACTTTAATTGCTCAAGAAATGAGGCTAAAATCACTAATTCGGTAAACGATTTTTAATTATAAAACCCTCAAAATGAGCAAGACACAAGAGAGGTTGAATTGATATGATTTTGTATGGATAAAAGTTGCCTAAAAGGCCTGGATTTTTGTCCAAAATGTTAGTGGTAATTTCTATGAATTTTCATGAATTATTGAATTTAAATAGTAATTAAAAGACATAAAAATCCATAAATAAATTATGTAAATCAAGAATGAAGTTAAATCAACTTAACCATTGATAAAAATAATTAAAACCTACTGGGGAAAAATAATCAAAAGACAAGAGACATGTGTTACATAATTTTGAAATAAATAATTTAGTAAAAACAATTAATTAAGTATTATCATTAAAATAAATGGAAAATGCACAAATAAAAGTATAAAACATGAAATTATAAATTAAAGAGCATCTATATCAGTAGATAATTCAAATGAAATTATTCATAATTTATAAAGACAATTATGACACTTAAAAGTATTTTTAAGAATTTATTTAGCAAATAAATCAATAAAGTGAATAAATAAATAATTAAATATTATTAAATTAAATATATATTTACAAACCAGAAAATATACTTAAAATAATTATATTATGAGACCACTAATGTCAAATATCATTACTAAGCAAAGTGCGCAATGGAAATCATATCAATCCAAGCCAAACTACCGAAATTCCAATAAACGTACAAAAACGTATAATGAGAAAACGACTCTTACCACCAAATCTCTTACCCAAACAATAAGAACATCATAATGCACTTAAATTCCATAATCTAATAACAACCAAAGATGGGCAAGTCTACTAGTATACATCTCATGATCTAGCTCACTAGTTCATGTCACGCGAACTTACGTCGTGAATATATACGTTATGGTTTAGGCTTGCTTGAGGCGCAACAAATCTAAGCGAAGGAATCGCGTTTGATCAGCCCCTTCCACTCTCTAATCAAGTGAGTCATAGCCCCCTTTCAAACTCTTTTATATGTTTTACTTGCGGGGTGAAAAGCATGATTAATTAAAATGACTTTATCTATACGAAATGATTCTTTGAAAGAATGATATGAAATGGGATATTGTATGTTCAATGTGTTATATGTTAGGCGATGAGCTTGAGTTCTGTCAAACTGTATCACTTCGGTACACTACTATTAACTCCGAAAGGGGAGGCCTGTAGTTAGAGGGTTGCGCAACTAGGAGTCGTCCACTCACCCACTAAATAGGTAACGGTGGAATGTTTGGTCTGCCTTGGTGGCCACCTTCATTGCCAGTCCGACCCAAGCGGTGCTCTAACTATCTTATTATATTATTGGTCGTTTCCATGGCACGACCCCAATTATGATTAAACACTTGATTGACAGCTTGTGCTCTGAAATGAAATATTATGTTGTTGGGACATGTAAAATGGTCGTAGTAGTGGCTCAAGCATATACTCATCGAATTATGTCATGGTAGTCTTACCATTGACCCAGAGGTATTGTTACTATATTATGGATGGAAATTGTGGATTGAACATACGGTTTGGGTATGGACAGCATGATGAAACTCTTGGAAATCTTTATGACTTATTCTTTCTTGAATTGGAATAATATATGTGTGTTGTTAGCATGATCCTATGAACTCACTCAACTCTCGTAGTTGACACTTTTTCTCATGCTTTTCAGGTCTAGGGCAATAAGTTAGCTTTTGGACCGCTCCATGGTTGATGTGTTATTTGTTGCATCTTGGACTTGTAACGCAAACATTTGATCTTTTGGTTATGAATTTGGTTATGTAATGATTATTAAACGTCAACTTGAATTTGTTACCTTTTTAATTTGAATGGCATTTGAACTTTATGTTGATGTTTATTACTTAAATCTTTTGTACCATGTCGTTCTGTGGCATCTCGAGTTTCCGCTATAGTCGGGGTGTTACAGAAAAATGGTATCAGAGATCAAGGTTATAGAGAATTTTTGCTATAACCTACGTATTTTCCAACCGAGTCGAATATTTCTTAAACAATTGAGTCGATCATAAAGTATTCTTGTTTTACTTATACATAGCCTGATCAACTATGCCTAACTAAAAATTTAATATGGAATGATCGAAATGATTGTCTAAGAGATATTCAAAATGAGTCTTTTGGAAATAAGCTTTGAAAACGATTCTTGGTGCAAAAAGATACATAACCAAATCCAATGTTTGCATTACCTATTAGAACCCTTAGTTGATAACCCCACTTGGCTAGCATTACTTTGTCCATTTAGATATAATACATGAGAGCTATGCACAAGTTGAATTCTAGTCATTACTTTAATTATAAATGGTTATGTCGGTCGTGCGAGTTGGGTTGGTTGTCGGTTGTGAATGGTCATGTCGTTGTTCGGTTGTTAAGCTTGTGAGTCGTTGGTCGTGATGATTGGTTGCTTGTCGAATGGTTAAGGTCGTCTCGTGGTCCGTCAAGTCGTCTTGCTGTCCATAAGTTGTCATATGGGTCGTCAAGTCATGGTCAAGTCGGTCGTCCATGGTCGTCTAAGCGTCGAGTCAAGTCGTCATCTCACGCCTTTGTGAAACTTGTGTAGGAACGTCATGTCACGAGCAAGCAGAGCTTCCGGAACAGCCCCTGGACCGAGGAACTTGTACGGGTTTGTGGACTACTTGGAAGAGGAAGAAGGTAGGCACCTCGAGCCAGAGCAACCACCCCAACCGCTTCAAGAAGAAGACGAAGAAGAGACCGATCCATCGGAAGCCCCATCGGACGAGGATAATGTTAGAAGTGTTGTCCCTAGCCAACCTGAACGCCGCTCACCCTCGCCACCACCATCACCACCTGCCCCTAGAGCACCCACTTCGCCGAGGCAAGATGCACCTATGGACATAAGCGATGGGCGAATTTCCAGCCCAAGACCCCTACTTCCAGCCGCGTCTTCCTCGTGATCATCCCTGGTACCATCTTGGACATAGGCGTCAAGGAGAGGAGCCACACCGCCCAGTCTATGGAGTACCCCCTCCACCTCCTATTGGTATGACTCGCGAAGAAAGGGAGAGGGTGTGGGGGATAGCAAACGGGTTAAGGGATGCTAGAGTAAGAGTAAGGACTCAAGAGGTGATGATGGAAAGGGCTTTAGGAGTTATGGATCGAACAGGAGACTATGCGAGCTTGGCGATATCAGAAGTTCGACGAATCAATGAAGTGATATTCATTATGGGATGTGTGCTTACAGCTTTTTGCACTCTCGTAATAGCTCTCATGCTTAGGAAGTAAACCTAAGAGTTACTTTATTTATGAACTTATTTGATGTATGAACGTTTGTACTTTGTTTCCTTTTCTTGAACTTTCTATCTTTTGTGTGACGATGATCACCTAGTATTTGGCATGTAGCAATTTTGTGAACTCATATTGAATGATATATATGTAAGCTTGATGCCTCTCTATGGTTACATGAGGTGTTAACCTTGTTGTGAAAAAGATACCTCCATTATATAAGTTATAGTTACAGCAGGAAATCAGTTCTGACCACTTTTAGTAGAACGGCCATATCTGGAGTTCTATTTCGTCTTTCGACCTGATTCCAATTGGAGGTGAAACTTAACTCATAGGGCTACGTTTCATATTTTATGAGTTTTTCCCAGATCGTCCATCTTAAGCCACTTTTACGTGCTCCAAGTTCGTACACAGATTCTGTATTTCTCTAAATTAACCTAGAAAGCATGGTTGATTGATTTTAGGAATTACCTAACCATTTATTTACTCATAATGACAAGTGAGCCGTAATTATAAAAAGGAATAGGAGTCGGGATATACGTATACATATGTGTGCAAACGAACCCTCTATGCACTAAATAACTTTAGATATACTCGTGTGAGATCAAGAAGTCGTGAGTCGAGTTATGTCATATGATTCAATAAACGAATGACTAAACTATATTATCCTTTGTAGAAACATGGCACCACGAAGGACCACTGGAGAAACAAGCGAAGAAGCCCAGCGAAGAGCCGAATTAGCTGAGCTTATCTCCCAGCAAATCAATGCCGCCATGCCAACCATTGCCACTCAAATTGCGGAGAATGTAACCGCTACACTCAACACGGCTAGAAGACAAGATAGAAGAGAGAATGCTATTGACAGGAACGCCTACAAGGCCTTCACGTCCTGCAACCCCAAGGAGTTTCATGGGACAGAAGGTCCTGTTGGATTGCTTACCTGGTTCCAAAGCATGGAAGCCAACTTGAACATTATTGAGTGTGCACCAGCGGATCGTGTCAAGTTTGCTGCTAGCAAGCTTCAAGGAAGAGCTCTTACTTGGTGGAATCTCCAAGCGACTACTAGGGGTCCTGCAGCAGTGAATGCTTTGACTTGGGAGCAGTTTAAGGACGAGTTGAAGCGTGAGTATTGTCCACGAGAGGAGGTGCAAAAGCTGGAGATGGAATTCTGGAACCACGCCATGAGAGGACTAGAGTTGGAGGCCTATGTGATCCGCTTTCACGAGTTGAGCGTGTTGGTGCCAGAGATGGTAACCCCTGTAGCTAAGAAGGTTGAGAGATTCGTCTATGGATTGGCACCTGAAGTTAGGTTGATGGTCACTGCAGCTAGTCCTACCACACTTGAGCAGGCTATAAGCTTGGCAACCAGGCTAGTAAACGATTTGGTTAGGCGTGGGAAGTACGCGAGAGGTGAATCAAGTTCGAGACAAGGTGGAGGAAACCGATTTGGTAATAGGCAGGGTAATGGTCCAGACAAAAGACAAAAAGTAGTGAGAAACTATGGAATCGTTGATGTTAACCCCAACCCAAACGGTGGCATGCCGCCAAGATGTAATCGTTGTGGCAACCCCCATCGAGGAGAATGTAGGCAGTGCACGACTTGCAATCGTTTTGGACACCTTGCTGCCTATTGCCGGAGTGGAGCAAGAGTTGGAGGAAACCCCGGAGCATGTCGTGAATGTGGGGCCACGGATCATTGGAGAAATGCTTGTCCTAGGTTGAGAAGAGCACAAGGAAACCGTGGAAATGGAAATGGTAACCGCGGCAACTTCAGGAATGTTGGGAATCGCGGGAACCAAGCAAACCGAGGAAACAATGGAAACCAAGTCAACCGAGGAAATATCGGGAATCAAGCTAATATTGGGAATCAAGGCAACAACGTTAACCAAGGAAACCGTGGGAATCAAGGAGGTCAAGCCCGAGGAAGGGTGTATGCCATGGGAGCAAATGAGGCACGTGATGACCCTAATGTCATCGTAGGTACGTTTCCAATAAATAATGTTTATGCATCCATGTTGTTTGATTCTGGAGCTGAAAGGAGTTTTATTTCCTTTGAATTTAAAGAATTGATTGCTAAGAAACCTAGTGAACTAGAGGAAACTTATTATGTTGAATATGCTAATGGAAACGAGTATAAGACTAAGGAAATTATTGCTGATTGTAAGTTAACTTTGGATGAGAGGACTATAGTATAGACTTGATTCCCATAGAAATAGGAAGTTTTGATGTGATAGTAGGAATGGATTGGTTGTCGAAAATGCGCGCCGAAATACTTTGTCATGAAAGGATCATTAAAATTCCTTTAGATAACGGCGAGGTACTAATAGTTCAAGGCCATAAGGCGGGGGTACAACCCAAGATAGTGTCATCTATGAAGGTGAGGAAGTACCTGCGGAAGGAATACCACACATACTTGGCACAAGTAGTGGATAAGCGAGTGAAAGATAAGGACCCTCTCAAGGTAGCTGTGGTTAGAGATTTTCTAGATGTGTTTCCGGACGAACTACCTGGACTTCCCCCAGCGAGACAAGTAGAGTTTTCTATCGATTTAGTTCCCGGGGCAGCCCCCGTGGCCAAAGCACCGTACAGGCTAGCGCCCTCTGAAATGCGAGAACTCTCAGAGCAATTGCAAGAATTGCTTGATAAAGGTTTAATCCAACCTAGTTCTTCACCATGGGGTGCGCCGATTCTCTTTGTCAAGAAGAAGGATGGATCTTTGAGAATGTGCATCGACTATAGAGAGTTGAATAAATTGACGATCAAGAATAGGTACCCGCTGCCGCGAATAGACGATTTGTTCGACCAATTGCAAGGAGCGTCGCATTTTTCAAAAATTGATCTTAGGTCCGGCTATCATCAGTTGAGGGTACGAGAAGAAGATGTACCTAAAACGGCTTTTAGGACTCGCTATGGGCACTATGAGTTCCTAGTGATGCCATTTGGCCTCACAAATGCGCCAGCCGTTTTCATGGACCTAATGAATAGGATCTGCAGGCCATACTTGGATAAGTTCGTCATAGTGTTTATCGACGACATTCTGATATACTCTAGAAGCAAGGAGGAGCACGAGAAGCACCTGAGGATAATCTTGCAGCTACTTAGGGACGAAAAGTTGTACGCCAAGTTTTCTAAATGTGAATTTTGGCTCCGACAAGTCCAATTTCTGGGACACGTTGTGAACGAAGAAGGGATTCATGTAGATCCGTCTAAGATAGAGGCAATCAAGAAATGGGAGACACCCAAGACACCAACGGAAGTGCGTAGCTTCCTAGGTTTGGCAGGTTATTATAGGAGATTCATTCAGGGATTCTCCAAGATTGCGGTACCTTTAACCCAATTAACCCAAAAGGCAAGAGAATTCGAATGGGGTGAAGAACAAGAGCAGGCGTTTCAAACACTTAAGAATATGTTGTGTGAAGCACCAATACTAGCATTGCCGGATGGAATGGAAGGATTTGTAGTATATTGTGATGCGTCGAATAAAGGACTAGGGTGCGTACTAATGCAAAGAGACAAGGTTATTGCGTACGCATCCAGGCAATTAAAGCCACATGAGAAGAATTATTCAACACACGATTTGGAGCTAGGAGCCGTAGTGTTTGCCTTGAAGATATGGCGACATTATCTTTATGGAACCAAGTGCACCATATTCACTGATCACAAGAGTTTGCAACACATCTTTGATCAGAAGATGTTGAACATGAGGCAAAGAAGGTGGATGGAGCTACTTAATGATTACGAGTGCGAAATTAAGTACCACCCAGGGAAGGCGAATGTTGTCGCTGACGCCCTTAGTAGAAAGGTGAGCACTAGGGTGTCGAAGACTAGAATTTATCACTTACAGGTGAAAATGTCTCTAAGGGACAGATTCTTAGAGGACCAAGCAAAAGCTTTTGAAGGAAGAACATTGAAGAAGAGGCATTGAGTGGAGTAGAAACAAGATTCGACAGGGATGATGAAGGCATCTTGTATTTCAAGGGAAGAGCTTGGGTCCCAAATATCAACGGGCTAAGAGAGGTGCTAATGAATGAAGCTCACAATTCAAAATACTCGATTCATCCAGGAGCGGACAAGATGTACCAAGGTCTAAAAAGGGATTTTTGGTGGCCTGGGATGAAAGGTGATGTAGCACTATATGTGAGCCGATGCATGACTTGTGCGATGGTTAAAGCTGAGCACCAAAAACCAGCTGGACTTTTAAAGCAGCCGGAAATACCCGAATGGAAGTGGGAGCAAATAGCAATGGACCTAGTAACGAAATTGCCTCGGACAAAGAAAGGTCATGATGCTATATGGGTGATTGTTGATCGTCTTACGAAATCAGCCCATTTCCTGCCCATCAAAGAAGACTGGAACACTGAACGTTTAGCACGTTTGTACGTTGAAAAGATTGTGACATTGCATGGTGTACCTCTGTCCATAATATCCGATAGGGATGGTAATTTACCTCACGTTTCTGGGGTCTTGTACAAGAAGCATTGGGCACTACGTTAGCATTAAGCACGGCTTACCACCCACAAACGGATGGGCAAAGTGAGCGTACAATACAAACATTGGAGGATATGCTAAGAGCTTGCGCATTAGAAATTTAGTGGAAGTTGGGATGAACACTTGCCATACGCAGAATTTACTTACAACAACAGTTATCACTCTAGCATACGGTGTGCGCCGTTTGAGGCTCTATACGGACGTAAATGTAGATCACCCATGTGTTGGATAGAGGCGGGCGAGAGAAGCCTAGCTACCGTTGATTTTGTCCAAGAAACAACGGACAAAGTGGCAATTATTAAAGAAAAGCTTAAAGCCGCGAGAGATCGGCAAAAGAGTTATGCGGATAAAAGGAGGAAGCCCCTAGAATTTGAGGTTGGCGACAAGTACTATTAAAGGTGTCGCCATGGAAGGGAACCGTAAGGTTCGGCAAAAGAGGAAAGTTGAGCCCCCGATACATTGGGCCATTCGAAATTATTGCTAGAATAGGCCCTGTAGCCTATAAGTTGAAATTACCCCAGGAATTGGGAGATGTTCATGACACATTCCATGTGTCAAACTTGAAGAAATGTGTGGCGGATGATTCGAAGGTAGTTCCACTTGAAGAGCTGCGTGTGGAGGATAAGCTCCAATTTCGTGAGGAGCCAATAGAAGTTCTCGATCGCGATGAGAAACGCCTAAAGAGGAGCAAGATCCCTATTGTTAAAGTTAGATGGGATACAAAACGCGGACCAGAGTTTACGTGGGAGCGCGAGGACTTTATACGCGAAAAATATCCGCACTTACTCCCTAAGCAAATTCAAATTCCGAGACGGAATTCTTCTAAGGGGGTAAGGATGTAACAACCCTACTTTTTAAATATTATATATGAGCTAGTTATGTTGCCGTTGATCTCGCAAGCCATAGTTATACTTAAAGCTAGTAGATAATGCCCCTAAATTAGCAATCTAAAGCTATTGTTCAATTCTAAATATGAATTATAAAGTACCATTGAACAAAAATTGTTTATGATCAATCGGATTATCTAAATAATAATGTAAGTCTCACAAGTTGAGATAACCATCAAAAATCCTTATAATTGTCCAACAAATCAATCATCAAACCAATGTAAGTGAATATAATGTGAGAATTTAGATTTCCATCTCAAAGTATGTCTATAAACTAAAATGTACGTAAAAGTGCTTAAGTAACAATAAGAATGTATATATATGCTAAAATAAACACAAGTTTATAATCAAAGGCATATGTAACATATTAGAAACACACAAAAATGTATACATACAAGCATATATACATGACATATATACATATGCATATATTAGAATAAACATCAACTTATAACTACAAAATAACCCATTTAACCTTACAAAACATACATACACTTACATCTAACAAATATATATACATTATATATACAATTTAATTATAAAAAAAAAAAATGAAACAAGAAACCCTCCTTATGCCCTAAGGCCGGCCTCCCCCCCCCTTCACACTACACACACACACAAATTCAAATACACACTCTTCATTCACTCCCTTGGAACTCTCCACTTTCTCTCAACTCTTCACTCTTCTCACACACTCTCTTTTCTCTCAAAACAAACTTCTCTTCTCCCTCCTTTCTTCTTCACACCTACGGCCAAAAACAAGGAAGAAAAAGGCAAGCTTAAATCAATATTAACACTTACTAATAATAAGGGTTTAAGTTAGTTTGATTAAGGGTTAATCCAAGGCATATTCAAGGGTTGTTCTAGGCTTAGATTCAAGGTGTTATTGGGGTTTGAAGGCCACAAAAATCTGCCCAAAATCTTCATCCAAAACCAAGTCCAAGAGGGTATAATCTTCATCCTTTTTACTAGATCTAATCTCGTTTTTGTTTATATTCAAAGGTTTTATCAAAAACTCATACTTTCTTCTTGTTTTCTTTGTAATATACACTTGATGAGGGCAAAGTTGATAGGATCTTTCTTTCCATGCTCATGCATGTCGAATCTAATAAGAAAGATCCAAGGATTCAACAAGTTTAAGACCCAAAAGTGTGGTTATAGATTCGTAGCTTTTAAAGTAACTTTCTTGTTGATAGATCTATATGTTTTTGTATATTTTTGAAGAGTATATTCTGAGATTTTTCATATAAAGTTGATAGGATCTTTCTTTCCATGCTCATGCATGTCGAATCTAATAAGAAAGATCCAAGGATTCAACAAGTTTAAGACCCAAAAGTGTGGTTATAGATTCGTAGCTTTTAAAGTAACTTTCTTGTTGATAGATCTATATGTTTTTGTATATTTTTGAAGAGTATATTCTGAGATTTTTCATATAAAAGATGTTTTGTATTGTTGAAAGTTAGATCTATAAAAGTTGATAGTAAAAAGTGTTGATTCGAATGCATATATGCTAGATTTAAGAAAGTTGGATCTTTTGTTGGATTATGAGATGGATATGGACTTGTTATAAGTGAAAAGTATGTTAATATGAATGTTAATATTCTGGAAAAATTTGTAAAATATCAAAGGTATAAAGATTGAATCAAAGCATGTTAAAATAAGCTAGAAATCACAAACCGAAAACACGCAAAAATGCATTTTGAGCACACACATGCACCATAATCTTATGACCAAGAAAATATGATAAACCTACTGGAAAAATGTTGGAATAAAAGCACAAAACTCAGATCTATTGGTCTATGACAACAATAAGCTCAAAAATCACCTTTTCGGGTCAAATAATCACTAACCGAAAGCACTAAATTGCACATATCACACCACCACCACTCTCACGATTTTGGACACCAAAATATGATGAACTTTCTGGAAATAATGAAACAAGAATGAAAAATCCATTTTGAAGCACTTTAATTGCTCAAGAAATGAGGCTAAAATCACTAATTCGGTAAACGATTTTTAATTATAAAACCCTCAAAATGAGCAAGACACAAGAGAGGTTGAATTGATATGATTTTGTATGGATAAAAGTTGCCTAAAAGGCCTGGGATTTTTGTCCAAAATGTTAGTGGTAATTTCTATGAATTTTCATGAATTATTGAATTTAAATAGTAATTAAAAGACATAAAAATCCATAAATAAATTATGTAAATCAAGAATGAAGTTAAATCAACTTAACCATTGATAAAAATAATTAAAACCTACTGGGGAAAAATAATCAAAAGACAAGAGACATGTGTTACATAATTTTGAAATAAATAATTTAGTAAAAACAATTAATTAAGTATTATCATTAAAATAAATGGATAATGCACAAATAAAAGTATAAAACATGAAATTATAAATTAAAGAGCATCTAGATCAGTAGATAATTCAAAGGAAATTATTCATAATTTATAAAGACAATTATGACACTTAAAAGTATTTTTAAGAATTTATTTAGCAAATAAATCAATAAAAGTGAATAAATAAATAATTAAATATTATTAAATTAAATATATATTTACAAACCAGAAAATATACTTAAAATAATTATATTATGAGACCACTAATGTCAATATCATTACTAAGCAAAGTGTGCAATGGAAATCATATAATCCAAGCCAAACTACCGAAATTCCAATAAACGTACAAAAACGTATAATGAGAAAACGACTCTTACCACCAATCTCTTATACCCAAACAATGAGAACATCATAATGCACTTAAATTCCATAATCTAATAACAACCAAAGATGGGCAAGTCTACTAGTATACATCTCATGATCTAGCTCACTAGTTCATGTCACGCGAACTTACACCGCGATTATATACGTTATGGTTTAGGCTTGCTTGAGGCGCAACAAATCTAAACGGAGGAATCGCGTTTGAACAGCCCCTATTCACTCTCTAATCAAGTGAGTCATAGCCCCCTTTCAAACTCTTTTATATGTTTTACATTCGGGGTGAAAAGCATGATAAATAAAATGGCTTTATATATATACGAAATGATTCTTGAAAGAATGATTATGAAATGGGATATTGTATGTTCAATGTGTTATATGTTAGGCGATGAGCTTGAGTTCTGTCAAACTGAGATACTTCAGTACACTACTATTAACTCCGATAGTGGAGGCCCTGTAGTTAGAGGGTTGCGCAACTAGAGTCGTCCACTCACCCACTAAATAGGTAACGGTGGAATGTTTGGTCTGCCTTGGTGGCCACCTTCATTGCCAGTCCGACCCGAGCGGTGCTCTAACTATCTTATTATATTATTGGTCGTTTCCATGGCACGACCCCATTTATGATTAAACACTTGATTGACAGCTTGTGCTCTGAAATGAAATATTATGTTGTTGGGACATGTAAATGGTCTTAGTAGTGGCTCAAGCATATACTCATCGAATTATGTCATGGTAGTCTTACCATTGACCCAGAGGTATTGTTACTATATTATGGATGGAAATTGTGGATTGAACATACGGTTTGGGTATGGACAGCATGATGAAACTCTTGGAAATCTTTATGACTTATTCTTTCTTGAATTGGAATAATATATGTGTGTTGTTAGCATAATCCTATGAACTCACTCAACTCTCGTAGTTGACACTTTTTCTCATGCTTTTCAGGTCTAGGGCAATAAGTTAGCTTTTGGACCGCTCCATGGTTGATGTGTTATTTGTTGCATCTTGGACTAGTATCGCAAACATTTGATCTTTTGGTTATGAATTTGGTTATGTAATGATTATTAAACGTCAACTTGAATTTGTTACCTTTTAATTTGAATGGCATTTGAAACTTTATGTTGATGTTTATTACTTAAATCTTTTGTACCATGTCGTTCTGTGGCATCTCGAGTTTCCGCTAAATTTACCGCTCTAACCTTAGATAACCAGTCCATACCGACAATTACATCAAAACTACTGAGTTCTATGGGAATTAAATCAATTTTAAAGGTTTCGCCAATGTCAAATTGCAATCTACTAAATGATCTCTAGCAATATACTTTTGACCGTTTGCATATTCGACAATATAAGTGTCTTTCATGGGGATAGCCACTATACCAAATCGGGACTTAAATTCTAAGGATATAAAGCTTTTATCAGCACCAGAGTCGAATAACACAAAACATAATGATTATTGAGTATGAATGTACCTATCACAACGTTGGGATCACGTCGTGCATCAGCAGCATCCAAAGCAAAAACTCGGCCTCTACCTCGTCCATCTTGATTTCTTGCTTGATTATTCCCCGCATGGTTCCTTACTGGAACTATTGCATTGTTGTTCGGGTTCAGATTAAGTCTTGGACATGCAGGTCGCAGATGGGTTTCGCTCCCACATTCGTAGCATTTAGCTAGTGCCTTGCCCTTACAAAACTTTTCCAGATGTCCCGCCCTTTTACAACGGCGACAAGTAGGACAATTTCCTCTGTGATGGAGATTACACCTGTTACACTTAGGATCTGCGCCAGTGTACCTCGTGACGTCCTGAGTAACTACCACAAAGTTTCTGGCAGTCTTAAACCTCTTGCCATTTCCACCGCCACCATATCCACTACCTGAGGCATGATCACTCCTTCTCATGACCACTTCAGTTCCAACAGAAGAACCAGTGGTTCTTTTCAAGTCTATCACCATCCGGTTGGTTGCACTAACTGCCGCTTGAAGAGTCATAGGATTAAAAGCGGCTACCAATCTTCGGACATCAGGTGACAAGCCATAACAGTACCTCTCGATCAATTTCTCCTCCGTATCTACCATACGAGGAACTAGTCTTGTCAGCTCATGAAAACGAGTAGTGTATTTCTCGTTGTCTAGCCCGACCATAGTATGATTCCAAAATTCGCCTTCCATTTCTGTACTTCCTCCCTAGGACAGTATTTTTCCATCAACATACTTTTAAAATCAAACCAAGGTATCCTATTAGCTTGGTCTCGACCTCGGGTCCTAACCTGCTCGTTCCACCATGATAGAGCGTGCTTTTGAAGTTGAGTGGAAGCATATTCCACTTTGTGCTCTTTGGCACAACGACTAATATGAAGCACCGCCTCTATGCTTTCTAGCCAGTTGATTAGACCTACCGGACCCTCGGTACCATGAAATTCTTTTGGTTTACAATAGGTAAAGGTCTTGTAGTCACCCACTCGAAGTTGAGCTCGAGGAACAACTTGTTCAGCAGTAGGTTCAACATTGTTACTATTATCAGTATGATGATTATTATTGGCGTTCATGCTTGCCGTGATCTGAGCAACTAAAGTAGGCATGGCGGCCAACAGTTGGTGTCACAAATGCTGCCATATTATTATCCCCGCCAGTATTTGGGGTAGTCCAGGACCAGTGTTCACCTGGACAGTAGCAGTTTCTGGTTCTTGCTGGATTACAGGTTCTTCCTGTTCAGCTTCATTATTCAAAGGAGTGGATCGAGTAACTCTCTTTGGTGCAGTTTTCTTGACTTGGGTCTTTTTCTGAACTTTGCTTTTCGTCTTAGGAGCCATAAGTCTAAGATATGAATAAAAATGTCATTTAGAGATTTCCTTGATAGGTTAAATAGAAAGTAGCTTTGCAAGACAGATGACAGTACAATGCAAGTCACAAATTGCTGACTTGTATGAATTTATGTACTAGACAAGACAAGAAAATATGAAAAATCATATTTCTAGAGCTAAGAATAAGCAGTTGACATAGTCGGAACAAGTAGTAAGCCAAAAGACAATCGTATTATCATTGATGTTCAAAATTTTACATAGTCTGGTATGTACAGTCCAAAAACATGTGGGAAACTTCATCCACGATAGACTACTTAGTCGGAGCAATACGATTTATAGACACGTGGGAAATACATCCACCAAAAGATTACAACTCAAAGTACAGAAGTACGAGTTGTTATAAGTTCTAGGCTTACAATACAGAAAGACTTATTACAAAATTACATCTTGCAAATAACAACGATCAGCAAAGCCACCACCAAAACCACCACAACAGACAGTATCCAGATCAACCTCCCAATAGCTTCCTTCCCTTCCCTAGCAACAGTCATAGCCTCAGCCGCCTGATGATAAGCTCCAGTCAACGCCTGAGCTTGATTCTCTACTTTCTCCCTTGTACAGATGAGGGAATTGTTCATCCTTGACAATTGTCGGCGATAATATTCCGACCTATCAGCTGCAGATGCAACTGGCATAACAGCACTTGGGTTGTAGACAGGCACTCTGGAGGGACCTGCCGCATATGGATCTCCCTGAAAGAATGAAAGACCAAGTCCACTGTTGCCCTGAACTGGTGCAGAAGGACCAGGAGCATAAGGGTCTCTAGGAGCATAAGAAATGAGCTCCCTCGGTAGTCCTCCTCTGATATGGAGATACCGGTGTTACAAATGATTGAACATGGATAGACACATGTTCGCCTCCAGACTCACTGGAAGATGACACAAGATTGATAGGGCGTGATTCATTGCCCGATTCCTCCATTGGTTCCTCTTCATAAGAGTCAGGAACATAAGGAATGGAGTTTGCCAAGACAGGAACTGGAGGTGTACAAGGTACAACAGCATTTGAGCTAACTCCATCCGACATGACTAGTCTGAAAAGATAGTCAAAGAATCCATATAAGTCAAATGGATAAGGCAGTACGTCTCAAATGGATGATACAGTACGCAATTTGAGTTTTAAAGAAATCTTTGTCTAGATTACACACATTTGATTTGGGTTTCTATTACCAACATATTTGAAATGCTTATATATAGGGTCACCCGCAGCCTTCCCACCACATTTTAAATATGCTGTTAATATAATCCAAACTATCACGTATATAAACCTTATGCATACACATACGATTTGAGTTTCTATTCCTAACATACCTTCAATGTTTATATATAGGGTCACCCGCAGCCTTCCCACCACATCTACAGTATGTTGTGAATATAGCTCAAACTATAACGTATATACACAATCTAAGATATTTATTTCGAGCCTTATATTATTTTACATAATCGGGACGTAGTTGATCAGTTAGGTCTAATTATAGACAAATAATATAACTCCTGAAATAAGTATCCTAAACCTAAATAGACTTAGATTCCCTTTTGAAACGAAATGGCTATAGATTGAGTTTTTCCAGCGAAAAAACTCGGTATTAACTATAACCTGTGTCTCTGATACCAATTTTTGTCACACCCCGTTGTAGCGGAAATACAGGGTTAACAAAGAATTGCATACTAATCAGAAGGTTAATAGAGATTACATCCATTTATACCAATACAAGTCAATACAAGTACAATCGTTCAAAGTGTGGACCCCAAAATACGGATACATGTCATCCTCTTTTGGAACTGGGCCCACAGAATACAAGTTCAATAAATTGGACAGTCAAATACAATTAAAGCCAAAAGCATGAGAGTCCTCAATGTCTGATGCTAATTGTACGTCCAAAGTCAAAAGATTGGCCCTATAATGCCAAAGACGATTCCAAGACTTACAGATGATCACCTGAAAAGCATGAAATTTGAGAGGATCAACTATCGAAATAGTTGGTGAGTTTACAGTGTGTTTGACTAAAAGATCAATCGTCGTTTGTTGTAGTTATTTAATACATGACGGTCCAGACCGAAGTCCGACCCTGTTACGAAGACAAGACGGTTCAGACCGAAGTCTAACCTAAATAATATGACAAGACGTTCAGACCGAAGTCTAACCTAAATAATATGACAAGACGGTTCAGACCGAAGTCTAACCTAAATAATATGACAAGACGGTTCAGACCGAAGTCTAACCTAAATAATATGACAAGACGGTTCAGACCGAAGTCTAACCTAAATAATATGACAAGACGGTTCAGACCGAAGTCTAACCTAAATATATGACAAGACGGTTCAGACCGAAGTCTAACCTAAATAATATGACAAGACGGTTCAGACCGAAGTCAACCTAAATAATATGACAAGACGGTTCAGACCGAAGTCTAACCTAAATAATATGACAAGACGGTTCAGACCGAAGTCTAACCTAAAAATAACTACATAAGGGGGGGATCATTTTAGTTTGTCAAAACACAAGGAACAGTTTAGTCAGCCGACAACATGGCAAGTCAAAACATATAGATCGATTTTCATAAGACATGTATACACATTTTAGACAGCCGTCTCATGGCAAATATAAGACAAATGATTTCATTTACCAATCTCATGGCGTAGACAAAGACAAATCATTTACAAAGTAGTCGTGTATACAGTACATGCTTTCAGGCCCAAAGTAAAGGAAAAAGGGCGCCATAAACTCACCTTAGCAGTCTACGAGCTAAAGTATGAGCAGTCCGAGAATAAGAGCAGTCTAGTCTCCACGTCTATCCAAAACCTAGGATAAGAGTACCAATGGTGAGGATCAAATCTCACAACGACAAGTATCCTACGTACCACTACTTAGCTATCAATCCTAGAATGCCTTTACCGAGAATGTGTTTCAAACTTTCATTTTATCGAACTTTTATTGGTAATATCAATGACATAGTCATTATAAGGTAATCTAAGGTACCATTCGATATTCACCAAGTTCAAACTTTCAAGTTGTCAAAACTAGAAACGTCAAAATTTACAGTAGTATTTCACTGCGCCGCAGTGAGCCAGAACCATGCTCACTGCGCCGCAGTGGCTAAATCGAACCAGGACCAGTACAAAGGCACTGCGCCGCAGTGGGCCATTGCCAAGCTCACTGCGCCGCAGTGAGCTAAAAATGCACAAACCAGCCCTAGCCACTGCGCCGCAGTGGGACTAAGCCCATGCCACTGCGCCGCAGTGGCCTCATTCTGCAGCCAGCACCAGCAGGTGCAAAATATGCAGGCAAGCCAAACCGTTTTTCCACTCAATTCCTTTCATTATAACAAGTTTAAATATGTTCAATAGACTCGGAAACATACCATTTCGCCAATCATTTCACCATTTCAATCATTTAGACCTCAAAACCTAATTCTAAGTCAAAACCTAATTAGGTTAACCAAACCAAAACTCATTTCATTTCCATGGCTATCTAATTCATTTAGAAATACTGGAATTAAACTTGAAATGGAAATTAAATCAAACCAAAAGTTTGAAGAAGAAAGTTACTTACCAAAATGGTGTTCTTGAGAAAAATGAAGAAGATGATGATTCCTTGGATTTATCCTTGCCAAAACAAATTTTGATGATGGTGAGGTTGAGATTGAAATCTAGTTTTTAAGTTTGTGAATTGTGTGTGTGTGTTGTGTTGTGTATGTCGACCAACAAAAGAAAGAAGGAGGGAAAAAGAGGCAGGGGGGTTTGGTGTCTAATTTCCAGCCCCAAAACTAAAACCAGCCCACGTGGCCTTAAAATGAGATATTTTGGTACCTTTAATTCGGTAAAATGTTTACGATTAAATACCGTTTGACCTAAAAGTCAAAATGTAAAGTGAGTATTTTCCCTCGTCTCATTTTTAAGACAAGTCAATAAAGTTTCGTCAAAGTGAACTTTATAATATTAAGTCTAGACAGTCTAATTATTTTGTTCAAGACATAACCTTTAAATATTAATTTAAAGTTATTTTAAAGACTCGGCATTCGTCTAGATAGCTAATAGTCTACGTCATCAAGATACGTCTAAATTGACTAAGTCAAAAGTCCAAAAGTCTAATAAGTTCCACGTCAAATGACTGTCTAATCGAGATTAGGACTAACCCGGTGTAAATTAATTACGAGTTGTCACAATATCCTTTTTATCATAGTTGTAGATATGCCTGGCAATCCATACCCAAATCAATTAGATTGGGTATTATTGGGTAACTTATTTTGTTGATTGGGTATAATTGGGCTTTTAAAAATTTATGTGAGTGGGTCTTAGTTATAACACCTAAAATCATCATTCACTTCTAACGGGTGCAAACGGGTAAAGGAGCGGGTCGAGCGGGTCTAGAACAAATTTGAGCGACGTATTGATTACTGAAAGCTGTAACATTAATATTATTATTGATTTCTCTATGCATATATTCTTCATTCACACGATATTGCAACAAAAGGTATATTATTTTTTATTTTTTATTCTTATTATATAGAGTGTGTTGTATGATGTGGAAACTTGGATCTTCTTAAAATCATCATCATCATACGTCTCCTTCTCTGAATCGAATAATTTTTCATCTAAAAGCTCCGTCCCTAAATATTATTATTATTATTTGAATTATGTTTTTTTTATTCATCTATCTATACTTATACTATATGATTTCTATGTGTTTGATTTCACTTTTAGGAAATTAAATGTTCAGTTTTGATTACTTAAATCTGATATTTTATTTTGTAATTTTTTATTATAGTTTATTATATTGATTGCTGCCATTTCTTCAAGAACAAGTGTGTTTTCAACTTATGTGTATTGACATAAGTAGGATGAAAGAGAGTTAATAGCATGCCGAAGAACCTTGAGTCTACGACCAACTTTGCTGAGAACACCGGTTAATGACCAACATTTTTAGTCAACATCATAAGTTTTTGGTGTATAAATTATTAAAAAAGCGGGTAGACCCGCACCCAACCCGCTTGGACCCGCACCCGTTTGACCCGCATTCCAAAAAATACCCGCTTGGACCCGCACCCGTTTCGACCCGCACCCGTTTTGACCCGTTACCCAAACCCGCCCGCCCCACCCATTTTGCCAGGCCTGGTTGTAGATATACTACCCAAATATATAAGTGCTTATAGATAGACTGTTAGGTTAACTTTGAAGCTCAAATGCTAGTTTTTGAAGGTTAACCGAATTAACCAAATACCATAACCAAACCATAATCAGAAACTGATAACTGAACCGATAATCAACAAGCAGTAAACAGTTAAGGAAGCAACTTAACAGAAAAATTCTGTTTTAATTTGATTTTGGGCCAAAACACTCAAACTGAACCATGCACACTCATATTTTAAAAGACTCATAACCCATACAACTCAATTAAACCGTTTCCTTTTAAGCTATTTTACATTATTTCACCCTTCCTAAATAGGCATGGCCTGAGTTGACCCACATATGTGAATGAGTCAAAAGTGCCATTAGTGCCTCTAAGCAGTTCAGCTAATGCAATTTGCAATTAGTTGTGAAAGAAACTATATTTACAAATCAAAAGTAGGATGTCTATGTAAATGTAATTCCATATAGACAACTAAGGCAATCCAATTGGATGAAACGTTACAATATGTTCGCATGTAGTGATCATTAAATTGCAACAGTGTTTTATCATGCAGTGATCACGAAACTAAAGTAAGTTAGCATGTGATCGAGGTGCAACATTTTTATAATGAAGTGAGAATTAATAATACCTCTTTAGGATTTCCGACACACTGCAAGCTGCCATCGACAAAGATTCCTAACCGATCACATACATGCTCAGCTTCCTCCATAGAATGTGCTAAAAATTTTGAACTAATCGTATTAGTAATATATATTCAGGAAAAAGAAAAGGGATATTTTATTGCTAAGTGGCAGTTGATTTTATGTTCAGCAAAGAGTCGAAGACCCAATGGTTCGTCTAGTGGTGGCAAGAATGACGGGTCAGCAGGACAGGCAATGGGTTTATACAGGTCAGGTTGAATTTGACATTTATTATTTTGAACCATTCATAATAACCATTCAGAAAAGAAACAGAACCAAATTCAACCAATTCATAAGTAAATGTGTCAAAATGGACATTGCTAGAACGTCACCACGTAAATTGAAAGAACATTTGATTAGAAGGTTACTGGTAAGAATAATTGCACGGTTTTGTTTGGCTCGCTTCACCACATTCCATAGATTATTTCTTGAAGCTGGGTCCAGTCCAGTGCTAGGTTCGTGTAACAACCGTGACTTTTGACCCGATGACTATTTGTGCCATTGTTGGAAACTTAGAAGGATATGTGTAAAGATAGTCAAAATTAAAGGGTTGTAAATGCAGGGAAAGCAAGACATACCTTGGGATCTCCAATTAATGAAATGGCAACACTAAGCCTCCGTTTCATGCCTCCACTATACTTACCCGCTTGCTTGTCAGCTACCCCACCGTTGAGGAGATTGACACTTCTAAGCGATTCTTCAACAGCATTGAGAGATACACAGTTTAAAAATTAGAAAATGACAAATAAAGATGCAAGTAGATACTTTTTGGATGGAAATTCCACAGCAAGAAAGGGTTTAAGGTGGCAAAATTGGGTTGGGGGTCATAGAGCAAGTTGGGTTAACCTGAAAAACATTTAGTCCACACTATAAAAAGATATTATACATTAATTAGTGCATCAAATACGATAACAAAAACTTTTTATCATTTGCAATCTGAATTTTTTAAGAACTTATTTGGCAAGTTTTATAGATTAATATTATACTTTAATGACATTCGCGTGAGCTCATGTCGCCTAACTTTTTTTACGCAAATTGTTCTTGTATTACTCACTAGCTTGGCCCATAGAAGATAATGGAAGGGAATTAAACTTACTTGTGTCAAGGTGGAACCTTTGAGATTTTTAAGCCTTCCATAGAAAAGAAGATGCTCCCTACCCGTTAGCGTTTCCCAAAGCAGGCTATATATATAAAATGTAGCAAATTAATCACAAAAAGTAAGGACTTGTAATGTTAAATTTCAGAGGGATTTTGATCCTTACTCATGCTGAGGACATACACCCATGTTACCATAAATCTGATCCATGTTGGTCCTTATATCCAGACCTTGAACATAAGCTGTGCCAGAGCTTGGCTTAATGAGCCCAATCATCTGTCAGCAGTGAACAACTTTTTTAAGTTGAGAGCAAAGCAAAACAAGACATCCCATAAGAAATAACACTGAAACAAAGTTGGATGCCAAACTAAACAAAAAAATGTAAAATGTAACCTAGATAGAACCATTCATATATATTGGGAGGATTTAATCACCTATCTCACTAAAAAACAAAACATGCAAGTATCTTTTGTTTCGTAATTTAAATAAAGACGCATTTACACTGACCATATTAATCAAAGAGGTTTTGCCAGCACCATTTGGACCAAGCATACCAAAACACTCCCCTTGAGAGAATGCAAGTGACAAACCTCTAACTGCAATTTTCTCGGGGTTTCCATCCCTTCCTGGATACACCTTTTTGAGGTTATCACATACGACTGAATGACGTGTAGCTTTTTCAAATATTGACTGCTCCACCCTCTCTCTCTGTTAGAAAATGGAAGGGAGATGGTTAATATTTACCAAAGCTTATAGAACCTACAGTAATCAGGGTATTAGATAAAAGTTGATTACAAAAAAATAATACCAAAACTTTAAACAAAATAGAGAGATGGAATGTTTAAACAAAAGCATAGAATTACATCATTCTTGCAACTTGTAGGATCGATCAGCAAACATTTTCTAAGCCATGTGTTAAAATCTTCAACTTTGTGAATGTGAAAATTATGATATAAAAACTATATTAATAACAAATTAATCTTACTTGATTAATAAAAATGTTTAGGAGATCTTTACAAATTTTAATATATTGTGGATAACTTTCAACCTGTTGGATGCATTTCTTTAAGTGAAATTCCATCCATTGACTACGTATAGAAAAAATAGACCAATATAGCCAAATGAATCGAATGTGTCTCTTCTAATAATATATACACGATCACTTAACAGAAAGTGATACTTACCTCTTGGGCAACATCAGGTTTCTCCAGCTCCACATGTACTTTTGAACCATGCCTTTGTAAACTGGGTTTCCTGAATGAAACTGAAGGCTTCTTTTTGAACTTCTCCAAGAAAAAAAGTGGATTTTTTCGGATACCACTTCTAGATGTTACAACCTGGTCTATGTAGTATGCAATAAACAAAACCACCACCCATTCCACAACCATGATTATTAAGACATGACGCATCTCATTATTGCTATCTCCTAAATCTCCCCAACGCATTCCACTAGTACCCATATAGTTTCCAGTAAAAGCATACTGTGAAAACTCATAAAGTCCGCTATATAGAGAAAACCCTGGATACAACTCCATCACGACAATCCAAACTCCTGCAAAAGAAGTACAAGTTTTCATACAAGCAGCATGCAAACAGTAAGATATGAGATATAGCTCTAAACAAGTCAACCATTAATGCCACTATTTATAACGTTTGGCCAAATGAGCGGGGTTGGTAAATTGCATATTAGGTCAAAAGGGGTAACATTTGGTGTGGGTCCAAAAGGGTTAGGTCGTGTCCGATTGGGATAGGTTAACGTGCAACAGTTTATTTCCAAAATAATTTGAAATTTGTATACAAGATTAGAGTGTCGGATGTGTATAATTTAACTTTTCTGATAAAACAATTTGGGAAATTACGACCCATTTTCTTTAACATATTTAACCCGTTACAGGTAAAGCATAGCCTAATTCAGCCGTCCTTACTAAATAGGTTATAATAGTCACCTATCCTTAAACAAGACATCAATTAATGCCAAATACGCTTTCAAAGGTTCAAGAATACATTATTTGCATCTTTACTCACTTGAAAAAGATTTATCCTGAAGGAAGAATTGGAAGAAGGATCCTCCTAAGAGACCACTTGCAAAGACGGTGATATACCCCACAACTGTCATAATCATACGCATACAATCAGAATCCAGATGTATCTCTTTCATCCTAACAAGAACAATGAAAAAACTACATCTGAAAAATATTACAGTAAACCTGCAGCAGTCTTCACATTAGAAAAAAGTGCAGCCACTAGAAATGCCAGAGAAATTTGTAAGTTCACATATATGACATAGAACACAAATTGGATACTGTAGTCATTCAAAGTAAAGAACTTCAACCCTGCAACGATTTAAAGGGTATGACTTAAAACATAATATACAAAATTAAAAAAATAAAAGTGTTATTCAGTTTTTGCTAATATGTACCTACAACTGAACCAAATGCCACCAAACAGAACATATACAGCAAAGATATGGCAAGGAAATATGCATAAGAAATCACCCAATAAGGACCGTCCCCAAGGCCATGCATTTTCATCATGATCCTTAGGTTTTGTTGCTTCTCATACACCAGAGCGGTTAAAACAATCTTCCACAATTACTTAAACTTCAGTATAACTTGATTTGTTGGCACTTAATTCAAAACAACATGGTATTCTAAAATTTACTTACAGGGAAAAGTTGCAAAATGACCCATGTAAAGAATAATGGTCCGAGGAGAGAAGAAAAGTCTAGCCTGATTTCGGTTTCAGGTTTGGGCATCTCTTTTACATAATCAAACAGCATTTGTGTTGAGGGCCCAACCAAAAGTTGTAAGTAAGCATTTGATAACTGGATCCATATGTGTTGCAAATGTCAGATTCTGTTTGATATGGGATGAATAATAATACTCATGCAATCAATGGAAAAGGTAAAATTACTATATATGTAACACAAGGTTTGTTGTAACAATAAAAAATATTGGACTTCCTAAGACAGATTCGATAGAAAGCGATAACTTGGACAAAATAGAACAGAAGGTCTTGTGTAGAATAGAAATGATATGATGCTACAAGCTTATAGTGTGTACCAAACTTATTGAGCGAGGAAGCCGAACCACTCCTATGGCACCACTTCCTGTATCATTCTTGACCTTGTATGTGGAGTTGTACCATACTGTCACGTTATAATTATTCATATTCGAATTCAAGAAATCATAACCTGTAAAATGTTCAAATATAGAATTCAAAGCAGAGTTTAGATCATATAATTGAGATTACTATCAAATAAGGTTTGTATTAACCAACCTGCTAAAATCTCATTAATTTTATCCTTAGAGTTTCCCTTTCTGTATCCCGCATAGAGCTCATTGTTGATTTCAGAAGAGCTGTTGCGCCATAAATGTTGACCTTGAACACATCTGATTTCTACAAGATCAGTTAAGCAATAGCACAAACTTTGTTAATCTTTGTTAAAATATTTTGGTATAGGCACTTCTACTAAATTATTTGCATTAAGTCATTAACAATAAGCCATTTCTTCTTTTTCTATTATTAAAGCAACGAGACTTCATACCTTTCTGTGATTCAATAGATGCTATTGAGACAGGAACAGAAAATGTGGAGTTGGCTCCACAGTGAGATTGAATAGAGTAGATAGGAGAACTCGAAGAGAAAGCAGGCTCCAAAAAGTTGTAGATATCAGTTTCTGAAGCTGAGCCCTTATATATTTCAAACAGACATATCAGAAATAAGAAACTTTTTATATAATCTTATAACAAAAATCTTACGTAATTACCAAATACTAACTTACCAATACAGCACCAGCCAGACCATTGGCCGAACTGAAATTGGATGAACTTGGGAACATATTTCTAGCCAGCCCTGTCAGATAATATATCAATCAAGATTTGAATAGAGAATAAGCGTTGACATATGTAATGATACACAAGAGATAAAACCGACATACTCTCCCCAAGAGATTGATTATTCCCGGTAATAAGAACAGTGGCTGGACATGAACCGGTAGCTCTACATGATCCATTAGGCAAATCACCAAATGGAATGAAATCGGTTCTCACAGCACGAAACTGTGAATCTGGTAATTGCAATACGGGACGCCATTCAGGTGGTGTTGGAATATGACAAGTCAGTACTTGATCCAAATCTGAGTATTGGATCCCGCACACTCTCTCGCACTGACCATCACCGTCTTGATCGATACAAGTGCAACCACATTTATTTTTGGGTTTATCTAATTCATTGTTGATGATTACTTGTAGTAGTACTAGTAACAAACAAAGGATGATTGGGAAGAATACAAGCCTCAGATTTGTCCTCAAATTCCTTCTCTGAGGAAAAATGAGAAACAAAATATTAATAACCATCCATATTCCATTTTGCAACACGTCCAGATCCGTTTCATCCAACTAGTTCATCACTTTACTTTAATCAACTTTCAATCCATTGCTATTTGCTATTGTATGTATCCAGTTAACTCTTCATCGAGTAACGAATATTTTTGTTGACACAATAAATGAGGAAAACCTGAACGGATAAACAATAATTCAAGCCTTTTTGAAGCTCGAAAAAAGCCGGAAAACTGTAAAGGAAGCTTACATCATAAAAACCAGAGTCACGTCAGCGGTTTATAATTCATATAAATCACATACGCACAACATCAAAAATTAAAAATTTGATGAATATAATGACATTATAAACATTAAAGTAAAAATAAAAAACCTGAAAAGTCAAATTCTTTCTGAACAACGCATCAGCCTGAGTCCAGAAACTAGAGGGACCATTGGTCGAATCTGCCATTGATGCACCTCACAAACACACACTGTCTACACTTTCTACTTCAGTTGAAATCGTGACCGTTAAAATTGAAATGATCTGGCGCCAAAACAATGATGAATACATTTTCGGGGAAAAGGTATGTATATATAAATAAGTATATATATATGTGTCTTTTGTATGGGTTTAGAACTTTAGGGGGCGTTTGGTTCGCATAATGTTTTTGAAGGAATTGGAATCTATCAAAGGAATTGGAATTTGAAGGAATTGGAAACTGAATGTATTGGAATCTCATGGAATTGGAATTTGAATTAATTATAACTTGTATTTGTTTGGTTGACCGGAATTAAA